>CM062819.1:380351130-380670790 GCA_031772625.1 Pinus tabuliformis
GCAGGGTTCCAGATTTGGGGGTCGCAATGGCCTAATTGAAGCAAGACCTACACACAAAAAATTCCAAGAATAAAAAGCCAAATTAGAGTGTTGGGTCGAATGCAAATAAGACAAAATATTAACTCAGAAAAGTACAATGCAAGTTGACCTCATGTGATAGTGCCTCAACATGCAGAGCTACTATGCATAGCTGGAGATAAGGGTGTAGGCCACGATTCTAGTAGCACAATAATTTAGGGAAATCCTAGAATCGTACCAAATGAACTTAGGGTATATTAGTAAGGTATCAAGGTGTGATGAAACAATATGAGCAACCACATTGAGCAATAAATCAAAATTACCAAGCATAGTAAACCATAATATCTATAAGGAGGTATGAGACATGTTATATAGATAAAGATAGTGAAAGAAGTTATTCAAAGGAATAGGTAATGGTAGGAAGAGGTTAATCAAAGGAATAGATCAAAAATTCCATTCAACCTATTTAAACATATATTTTCTTTTTGCTTTTAATATAGCATGAAGAAAAGGTGTTACAGGTTCCCATGTCATAGTATCCTTCTTTCTCCTATAGGTCTGGAAAGATGACCATGTTGTTCGTGACCAGAGATAGTACCATATAATACTTAACTTACAATTATCTTTCTTGAATAACGCAATGAACCCATCCTTCCTTGCTTTAGTTTGTCTCACCTTGAGTGCATGAACCCTTACTGGATTTATTCACTGAGATAGCTTCTCATTTGGTTAGGTAACTCGTTAAGTTCATCGTAGTAGAGATATATTTTTTCTCTCTTATCAAATATAAAGTGCTTTACGTCTCTTTCATGTTTCATACCTCATGTATTATTAATAATTATTCTATGTTCCATTTGGGGATTTTTGTGGCATTTGGATTTAATTCCTAGTATGATTACAATTACTTATCGTTATGGTTCTTTTCTCCTATTCAATTATGAGCTTCACAATGGTGATATTCACAATACTTCCTTGGGTTCATTTTATTATAACTCTAGCTTGTTTGTTATTATTTTCTATAAATAACATACAATACATACATAGGTTATTCATTTTCTTTTCTCTCTAAATTAGCCATACATTCACAGGAATAGTTTACATGAAAGATTTCTAGAAATAATTTACCCAAAGACATAATCTGTAGAAAATTTCTACCAATATACAAAAAAATACTTATATGTTCAAGATTAGGTAGGTTTCCATAGGAAATACTGAGCAAGGAAGAATTGTCCTTCTGACCAATGACCATGGTATCCCACCATAGGTTCCCCTAACCAGATTTCCCTTTAGGACAATATTTTGTAGACAAAAACAAAACGAGGTCTACACCAAATTTCCACTGGCCCCATCCAGCTCAAGAATTTTCTTGCTCAAAACTTTACAGGCTCATAGTTCTGTATAGGAATTCAATTGGTTACAAATAGCTCATTAATTTATCAATATAAGCATCTTGCCTTACCTCAAAAACGTCTTGTCTCAGGCAATAACTTCTCTTCTCGTGTTTCTTGATTACATCAAGTTCCTCTCTACCCTCTTTGCTCTCTTTCCCCAACTGAGATATTTATCCCTAAGGAGATGAATAATTGTCCATTAACTAATTTTTAGGTATATCCTCATTTATAATTTCCACCTTCCCATAATTCCTTGGTTTACCATAACTAATCTTGCTAGTCTAATAAAAATAAAAATATTCATGTATAATCATGCCTTCAATTAGCCCATATTGTGCCAAGTTAACTTTAATATAAGTATATTGATTTTTTTACTACTCACTCAAGGGTATTACATCATCCCTTTCTCGAGAGAAACATCATCCTCAGCGTTGCATATCCTTCAAAATAGGTTGAAATTTGCATCGCATAGAAAATGCTCAGCTCCCCAGGTATCCCCTTTTGGATGAAGTCTATCCAATGCACTTTGACCTAAGTAGTTGTTTGCCTCGCTAGCCTAATTCCTCCCTCTACAGAATATTAACCCATAATACTTATGTTTGGTTCAACCTACATCCATAATCATTATTACTGTCATTATCTTTCATCAATAATTATTTAAGAACATATCTACATATTATCTCAAACTTTATCATAAATGTCATCTATTGTTATTTATGTACCGAGAAAGGGTCATCAACAGGTATCAAAACCCAACAAGGGTTAGCAAGCTACACTTAATAAAATTGAGCACCATTATTATAAGCTTATCAAACATCAACAATATAGTTTTTTTAGTTACTTGATGGCTAAACCCATCAAAAAGGACCCCACCGTGTGGATCCACTATATAATTTAGACCATGGAAGTACTAGCTCCATTGCAACTAAGTACTTAGTGGTGATAATATTCTAGAAACCATGCATTTTTCTTATGTTTTATAATAGATTGCAATTAATGTATTATTGTACTGCATAGCATCATTATGCTTTTATCCTAATTTCAAATTTTATATATGCATTATTTATGAAAGAGTAAAGTTTAGGATACCTTCCCTTTTCCTGCCATTTTCAAGGTGGTTACATGGCTGTCTACTTTTTCTTAGTTATTCCCATCTTAGTCTACTTTTCTATTTCCTATGTGCGGAAATTCATGAGTCCATATTGCAACATTCCTTCAATTTTTTCCATTTTCTATCTCGTATTACATATTTTTTATGAAGGTTATATGCAATTTGTTTCTATGTACAACCATGGGGTATCTTTAACTAGATTTATATGTTTCTCTTCATGGTTATAGATGCAACAGGGGGCCACAATTTAAAAAGCAGTATGTTGTAAATATAACGTCAAGTTGTGTTATAAAGCTCCAATAAGCTGCATAGTTTTCATGGTTTCAATAGTTTTGTATGATATAAGTGTTGCAATGAGCTAGATTATAAATCTTTATGGTGAGCATGTTTGTTTTTGTTATAAGTGACATTGAACATCAAATATGGTGCTCCCCAAAGGGGTTGGGGTTTGTAACAACCCCTGGTTGATTTTCCATGTAAATAAAATAAGACCAAGGTTAACAGACATGTATTCCAAACTGAATGTTGGGAAAAATACTTTAGTGGGCATCACTTGTGATTAATAATGGCTATGGAAATTGGCAAAGGCATTACTAAAAATAAAGATGCAATAATTGACATTTATTTACGAAATTAAAGGAAAATGGGACAAAAGGAAAGTGAACATACATAGATTTTCATGCGAAGGAAATAAGAGGGAAAATGAAGGAAAACGAAGAAAATAGAGGACTCAATGATAAAAATATATCAAAGAATCAATTGTGAGCTTTTTGATAGTTTTGAGTTAAGATCTCTTTCATTCACTCATTCTCTCATACTCTTTCACACTTAGACAAATCTTGGAGCATTCTTGGATCACTTGGGCATTTAATTTGATTTAGAGAAATAAAGCAAAGGAAAGTAGGAAAGAGCAAGGGAATAGTGGGATCAACAACTAAAACTAGATTTCTTTGTTGGTAACAAGCTACATGTGTGATTTCCTTGTTGATTTATGGATTCAATGTATATGCATGTCAGTATTTATCTATACGTTCTAATTCCCATGGATATTTGGCTAGATTGGCAGAGGGTTTTGACCCTACCTTTCCATTTCCTGGATAATGATGGTGGTGTGGTTTTTTTCCACTCCTTTCTCTGACTAGTGCTAAGGTTCCCAACGTTTGTAGGTTGGAAAAAATTATTTAGAAGCCCTGGAACATTTTTGGTTGGGTTACTAGTTCCTGGAGCCATTGGTTGGGACAAACACTCTTGAGCCCTTTGTGGGTTGAGTTATTGATCCCTCAAACTACAGTTCAAATAAATTCTCTTGAGCCCTCAAAATATTTTGGTTGAGTTATTAGTTCTTGGAGCCCTCGATAGCTTGGGTAGAGATTGATCTCACTAATGTTAGTGATTTCCAAACCATAGAGGTGGAATCACTATGCTTGATGGTTTAGGTGGTTTAGCTTGTGGAAGTCCTAGTTGGTTTTGTTTTGGTTTATTCCATAATATTCCACATTCATGCTTAGAATATGGCACAAGGGTGATTAGAAAAACAATAGATATTATATTAGGATATGCTTTGATAGAAAAGTATGTATATCTTGGTAGTCTTATTGTTTCAATCCATATCATTGGAATTCACTTCCCTAATGTTTTAAGTGATCTAGAAGCAGTAATCAACACAAAGAGCAGGAAATCTATCGATTAACTCTAGATGATTATTATCAATCCTACCTCGAAGGTGTTAGAGCTAAGTGAGATATCCAAAATTATACCTAAAAGTGTATTAGGAGATGTAATAGTATCCATAGAATCTTAGAGTATGGTATGGGTTTTATGGTATTACAACCGATTTTTCACAAGAAGACATCCCATGATCTTAGGTAGGCCATGGTTGGCTACTACAAATGTATTTATTGGTTGATCTACAAATATGCTTATCCTACATGGAAATTTTGTGAAATATGTAACATTATACTAACCTTTGAAAAACACCCATGAAGGTACCTTGGGGCTTAATAATGCTAATGGAGATGAAAAAAATTATTAGACCTATCTTCAGTATTGATCAAATTGTTCAACTCAAGTAAAAAACTAAAGAAAATGAGATGGACAACTTTTAAGATAATTTGAGACCATTATAGAACCCTTTATTGGTAGATGATCTAGAATTATGCTTATTACCCATGGAAATTTTGTTAAATATGTGCCATTATACTGACCTTCAAAACCTTCCCATGAAAATAGCTTGTGGCTTAATAACACTGATGGAGATGAAAAAAATATTGAACTTATCTCCAAGGTTGATCAAGTTTTTCAATTAAGAAAAAACGCTAAATAAAATTACATCTACATTATAGGTTTCAATTAATTCAAAACCTTTGTAGAATCCTCATCCTCTTAATTTTATCGTTATTAAAAAATTTCAAGAAAGTTGTGAAACACATGCTAAATCATCAATACCGCTTGTTGCATCAACCAATAATATTTTAGAATGTTGTATTCTTCCTTTCGAATTTAGGCTTACATGTAAATATGACATTTGATCAATCTCAACAAGAACATTTAGTTAAGATGTTGCAAAAACAGAGTAGTGTATTTTCTATCATGTCATGAAACAAATTCATCGCAAAAGATATATGTGTCATATATATACAAATGAAAATGCCCACCTTCTTACACAACCTCAATGATAAATGATCCAACCTTAACATAAATTGTTAAATATTATTCGCAAACACTATTGAAAATATCTAGTTGGTTTCATGCTTTGTAGTACTTCCTAAAAATAATAGTAAGTGACAAATTTGCATGGCCTACAAAGAACTTAGGAAGGTCACTTTAAAATATTATTTTCTCGCTCATTTTGCTTCATAAAATTTTTGGATATAACAGCTCTTCAGATGTACCTCTCTTTTCTTGATGGTTTTAGTGTCTCTAATAAAATATATATAACATATAAAGATCAAGATACAAATATCATTACAAGCCCTAGGGAACATTTGATTACTAGTATTTACCTTCGGATTGTAAAATGTTCTAGCTACCTTGGTGAGAGTAGTATTAGCCATATTTTTTTTTATCTGTTGATGATTTTGTTGAGATTTATATGATTCACATTTTTGTGAATGGTAAGGTAAGTATTTTGATGAATCATTAAATAATTTAGAGGTTTTTTTAACAAGATGTGCATAAGGTAATATTTTGTTGATTAGAATGATGCACACTACAACTATTGTTCTAGGACAGGTCATATCTTATGCAAGCATTTCGATTGATCTATAAAATATTTGACTTATTATTATGTTGTATCCAAAGGATGTAATATATTTTTAAGTCATGTTAGTTTTTATAAGATATTAATAGGTACTCTATTTAAATTGCTTAAAAAAATACCAATTTGTTTTGGACCATCATAGATCAATGTTAACTCGGAATCTAAGAACATAAAAGAGGGATGAAATATTAAATATATTTTTACTACAAAATAGGTTTGAGACTCCTTAACAAGGATCTAGGCTAGTTTAATTTCATAGTTTAAATAGGTTATAGTCCATTCGAATACCATGTGTCAATACCATGGGTGAATACCATGAAATGTTAAAGTTAATTTTTTTATTATTTTTATTTTATTTTGATCTAGTAAAAATAATTTCACTTAATGGTTTATTAATTATTAGGGTTAAACAAGACATTAAATTTCAACTTCTCCACCATAGGATGTTGGAGAGTGAGTCTTTAAGTTTTCAAGTTGATTTGGAAGGGTCAAAAGCACATCTTTGACTACACTAAATATCTCTCTTCTACACCAAAGTTAAAACAAGAAGAAAACCAGTTATATGATTCCATTTATTTCATTATAAAAAATCTAATACTTGTTGAAATGAACTATTGAATTTGAGATGGTTATGGAATCTGAGAGATTCCTAAGTAGGTAATTGAAATTTTTCTTGAGAATAATGTAATTGGTATTCTTTTTT
This sequence comes from Pinus tabuliformis, assembly GCA_031772625.1. Taxonomy (NCBI): domain Eukaryota; kingdom Viridiplantae; phylum Streptophyta; class Pinopsida; order Pinales; family Pinaceae; genus Pinus; species Pinus tabuliformis. The sequence continues at coordinate 380,357,613 of CM062819.1, forward strand.
GGAAAATCCTCGATAAAGTTGTTAATTTTCCAAATTTTGGGTGCTCATGGGATTTTTATGGTGCTTAACTGATTTTCACCATCAAAAATATCATTCAAGCACTCTTTTTTCCTTTGTTGGGAAAAAATGGCTGGAATCTAGTTTTTTTTGTTGTCTCAGAAAATTTGCAAGGCTGATTCTTCACCATTTATCTCATTCCATTTATTAATTAGAAAAAATCTAACAATTGTTGAAATAAACTATTGAATTTTAAATTGTTATCAAATTTGACAAATTCCTAGGTGGCCATTACTTAATCAACTCAAGATCAACTAAGTGGGATTCTAGAAAAAAACCTCCTTGGGAGTCATGAATAGCCAAAATATAGAGAAACCCTAACTAAAAGGATAACTAGTAATAATTATATATATTGAATGAAGTTGGAGAATATAAAAGAAACTTTTTATTTAGATAAATCGAGTAAAAATAATTTTATTTTATTTTATTTTATTTTATTTAGATCAACTTGGTATTTTTATTTTATTTTGATCTAGTAAAAATATTTTCACTTAGGAGTTTATTAATTCTTAGGGTTAAACAAGACATTAAATTACAACTTATCCACCGTAGTGTGTTGGAAAGTGAGTCTCTAGTTTTCAAGTTGATTTGGAAGGGTCAAAAGCACATCTTTGACTATAGTGAATTGGTCTCTCCTACATAAATGTAGAAACATATTAAGAAAGCCAATTATGTGATGCCATTTATTTCATTATAAAAAATTTAATACTTGTTGAAATTAACTATTGAATTTCAAATGGTTATGGAATTTTCCAGATTCCTAACCGCATGCTTGAATTTTGCCCAGAAAATAATGAAATTGGGAAAAAAATATGAAAATCCTTAGTAAGCTTGTCAATTATCCAAATTTTTGGTCCCAAGAGCTTTTTGATGGTGTTTAATCCATTTTCACCATTAAATGGTAATGCACATCTTAAGGAGTGATAGCATAGGAACTTAGGGTATAGTAGTAAGGTATCAAGGTGTGATGAACAATATGAGTAACCACATTAAGAAATAATTAAAAATTACCAAGTGTAGTCAACCATAATAAATATAAGGAGGTATGAAACATGTTATACCGATAAATATAATGCAAGACGATATTCAAGGGAATAGGGAGAGGTAGAAAGAGGATAATGAAAGGAATATATACACATTGTCATTCAACCTATTTCAAAATAGAAAAAAAATATATACCATTAAGAAGAGGTGTTACAGGTTGGCTTGTGACAAATGGTATTAGAGCATAGGCTACAACACTAGGCTTAATAGAGACATCACCATTAGTTATTGATGCATAAGGACTTGTAGGAAATGAAAATTATGATATTGGTTGGTTTATTTCAGAGGACTTTGAGCTGAAGTAGAACCCAATGCAAGAATGGAAGACTCTCCCGAGGCTATTACCATTGGGGAAGATTTGTACGTGGAGTTGGGGGAAGGTATCACTACCTTACTTTCCCATCTATGGATATGGTAATAAAATTGCAACAAGAAATAGTGCAGCTACAAAACAAAAATGAGTGGCTTCTGAAAGGAACTCATGAGAAAGAGAAGCTGATGAGAGTCTGGATCGAGAAATCTAGCCACAAAAGTGTAGAGACAGAGGGGAAAAAGAGTAAAAGGAATGGAAGAGAATCTGAAAAATGTGAAATTGGGGAAGAGTTGGATCATGGTTCGCAAAAATTACATAAGGGGAAGAAGAAAATGGAATTACAAGGAGAGTTTAGAAATATCAAACCCCCTACCTTTGATGGGGAAAGAGAGGACGATGCAGAAGCATGGTTGTTGAACATGATTAAGTAGTTTCAAGTATATGAATATGAGACCCATTTAAAGGCATGACTAGAAATTTATCAGTTGCATGGAAAGGCTATTCTATGGTGGGAGGAGTTGAAAAGTGTGCAACTATCAGAAGAAAAGGCAATTTCATGGGATGGGTTCCATAATGATTTCATGTCATGCTATCTTAATGAATGCCATTGCTATCATTGGGCCAAAGGGTTTCGTGAATTTAGGCTGGGATAGGTGTCCAGGGATGAATTTGTGGCTAAGTTCATGAATTTCATGAGGTATGTGCCATACCTTAAGGATGACAAATCTAAAATACAATGCTTCCTAAACTAATTTCTAGCATCATAGAAGGAAAAAAATGAGTTTTTTAACCCGAAAACCATGGATGAGGTGGTGAGGAAGGATAGACTATGTTATCAACAATCTCAAATTAAAAGTGGATATGGTAAAATATGGAAAAGTAACGAAAGCACCAAGGTGAGAGGGGGTATGAAAAGACAAAAAAAACTTACCATCTCAAAGATTTTGGTAGGGATCATCAACATAAGAAAGTTACCAAAGGAAATGCACCCTAACCTACATAGTAATATATGGGTTAAAAAACCACAGAATTGAATGGTAAAGAAAACAATAGTGTAAAGGAAAGGGAACTGTTGACATGTTGGGGATGTGGAGAGCCACAGTTGCTAAGGGACTGCCCACACAATCCAAGGCTTATACAGAATATGCAGGTTGTCCATGAGGAAACTACAATAAATTATATAGCTTGGAATATTCTTAGAGTCAATGCAGCATTGGAGGACCGACAAGTTGAGAACTAGTCTACTATGTTGGATATTGAAGTTAATATATTAAACTAGTGTGTGTATATTTTAATTCATACAAGGGCTACCTTAAGTTACATCATCTCCCTAATTGTGGAAAACTATAAATTAGAACAAAAAATTTTACAGCAGCATGGTTGGCCCAGTTAGCAACCAGGAGAAAAAGGAAGGTAACCAGTCACATAAAACAATATTTGCTAAATTTAAGTGGGTATTCCACCGTGGTAGATTCAAATATCCTTCCTTTAGGATCTTATGACCTATTAATAGGCATGGATTGGCTAGAAAAGAAAGCAACTATTATAAATTGTCTAGAATAAAATAGTTACCAGTGTTAATCATAATGGACATAGTAGTGTAATTAGGGGAAATCCAAAATGGTGTCGGTTCAGTAAATTTCCGCCTTGAAGATGAAGAGAAGTACCTGAAAATGATGGCAACTATACTTGGTATAGGTGGAAATAGTGAGGAGATAATCGAAATCATAGGTTTGGATACCCTACGAATCATTAGCGAATTTCCAGATTTATTTCTCGATGACATATATGGATTTGCCCCACATCCGGACATATATTTCACTAATGATTTAGCACCGTTGTTGTCCTTTTGTCTAGAGCTCCCTATCCATGAGTACACCGAAACTGCTACAGTTGAAAATGTAATTACAGAAACTATTGTATAAGGGTTATATCAAATCCAATGTATCGCCATGGGGGCCACCTATACTGTTTCTTAAAAGGAAAGATGGCACTTTTTGAATGTGCACTAATTACCATCAACTAAATAAATTAACCATTAAAAACAGATAACTGCTACCTCAGAATCATGATCTATTTGATCAAGTGTGGGGGAAACCATTTTCTCAAATATTTATCTCCAAATTGGTTATCATTACTCATGCATAAGAGATGAAGATATCCATAAAAAGTATTGCAGAACTTTTTATGGTCATTATGAATCTATCGTGCCGTGTTTTGGCCTCGACAATGCACCTCCAACTTTCATGTGTCTAATGACCAACGTGCTTCACAAGTACCTTGACCCATTCGTATTAGTTTTGATTGATGACATTTTAGTATATTCTAAAAATGAAGAAGAACACCAAGATCATCTTAGGTTGGTGTTACAAACATTAAGGGTGCATTAACTTTATAGAAAAAGAAGCATGTTTAAGATTTACAAACACATAATTTAGTAGTTTCCGCATATCATCTCCAAATAAGGATTGGTAGTGGACCCTAAGAAGGTTAAAGCCATTATGAATTGTCTAGCTCCAATAAATGTATCAGCGATACACTCCTTTATGGGGATTTCTAGGTATTAGCAAATATTTGTGGAAGAGTTTTCAAAGCTAGCTTACCCTATTACCTTGATCCAAAAAAATGAACCAAGTTTGAATGGATGGATAAATGTCAATTGAGTTTCAAAGAATTGAAGAAAATCTTGACTAGCACTGCTATTTTAAGGATATAAGGTCGAAATAGAGAGTTTATGGTGTGCACAGATGCCTGTTTAGAAGGATTGGGGGTCGTGATACTAAAATATATTGTTGTCATAGTGTATGAGTCAAGAAAATAGAAGAAACATGAATAGAATTATGTTGTTTATGATTTGGAATTAGTTTTTGTGATTCATGCCTTAAAAATGTGGATCCATTATTTACTAGGGAAGAAGTTTGTGATGGTAACTGACCATATCAACTTAAATTATTTATTTAGTCGAATTAATTTAAATGCTAGACACATAAGATGGTTAGCCTTCCTCAGTGAGTTTGAATTTGAAATAAAGAATATTAAGGGAAAGGAAAAAATTATTGTTGATGATTTAAGTAGGCATGCTCATTTTTTAGTAGCAAATGAAGGGAGTAGTCCCGAAACAAATTTTGAAGAAAAAGTGAAGCTAGCAGTACAAAAAGATCCTCAATATCAATAAATGCAATGAAAAATGCAATAGAAAGAGATGACTAGGTATGCAGTGAACCCACAAAGGTTAATTAATTATTGGGACTAGTTATGTATTCCAAATATGGAAGAACTCAAACAAATGATTCTAGATGAACACCATAAGAGACCTTAATTTGGTCACTCGAAATACCAGAAAATGATGACAACCCTAAGAAAACATTTTTTTTGTTTGAGTATGAATAAGGAGGTAGTAAATTATTTAGGAAAATTCTTGTAGTGTCAACATGTGATAGTGGAGCACTAACATCAAGTGGGATTATTGAACCCAATGCCCATTCCAGAATGGAAGTGGGAGGTGATTTCCATGAAATTTATAACTGGGCTGCCAAGAACCAAATATTAGTGTACACCCTAACTAAAGAAACTCACTTTATACCCATACAGAAGACATTTACAACTGTACAAATACTAATATTTTGATGAAAGTTATTTTTCAGACTTCATGGCATACCAAAGGTAATAGTGTCAGATAGATATGCAAAACCTACATCAAAGTTTTCGAAGTCCTTGTTTGGGGGCTTTTAGACAAAGTTGAACTTCAATACGAAACACCACCTTCACAAAGATGGGCAAATGGAAAGGACCAATCAGATTCTGGAGTATCTACAATAGATGTTGTAATGGACAAGCCCACTAAGTGGGAAGAATTTCCACATCTAACTGAGTTTTCCTACAACAAAAACTATCAAGTGTTTATTAAAACTAGCCTCTTTGAAGCCCTGTATGTCAGTAAATGCTACACCTCACTCATTTGGAGGAAATGGAAGAATTGGTTAGTTCTTGGGATAGATATTTTGCAGGAAATGGAAGGGACAATAAAGAAAATCTAGCGAAACATTAAAACAACTCAAGATTGAAAAAATAGCTTTGCAGAGAAAAAGAGTACACACAAGGACTTTTGAATTAGGAAGCACATATATATGAGGGTTAAACCTCGTAAAATTACTTAGAACATGAATTTGTGTTAAATTAAAACCACGATTTTGTCGGTTGTTTGAAAGTTTAAACCGAGTGGGAAAAATAGCATAATAGTAGGTTGTACCGAGTTATGTTAAAGTTCATATTGTATTTCATTTGTCCTTACTGAAAAAATATGTTCATGACAACTCTCATGTAATTGATTGTAATCTATTATAGGTGGAAATCGAAGGAGATTCCCTGCCCAAACAACTCCGCATTTTGGAGAGGAAGGAAACTATGCTTCGGAATCGATCGATCGCTCTGGTTAAGGTGCATTGGAGACACTCTACTTCTGATGAGGCAATGTGGGAATGATAAGATGTTATGAAGGAAGCGTACCCAAGACTATTCTGTTAAATATTAAAATATAATAAACATTGATGTCAGTGTTATTTTTAAGGGGGCGAAGATGTAAAGCCCCATTATTGTAAAAACAACTATCCTTTTATGTGAGATTATTATTAGAATGTTGGAACATGGTGATAAACCGATCATCAAAAATACTGGTATTATTGAATAAATATTTTTTGTTAAATATCTGGAAATTGTGAAGCTTGACACAGTGGAGTAAAATATGCTTCCCTAAATCTGAAGCAAATGAAATTTTCATAACAAAAAAAATTCCTAAACAAATAAAAGAAATATATAAATATATATATTTACTCAGTTGGGGAAAATAACAAGAAAAGTGTTGCAAGGTGATAAAAGTAGGCTTTTAGGAAACAACTAAAGAAAATCCTATGCTAAAGGGGTAACAGATCCCTAGAAGGCATGATGTTGTGAAGAAAAAATTTGTGGAAAGAATAATGTTAAAAAGGACATTATGTAGACCCAATAAAGGTGACTGAGAATGGCAAGCCATCTAGGCTGAGGGGTGATAAGAGGTTGGTCAATCGTTGGGAAAACCATTGTGGTTAAGGTCACAATTTCTAGATCTACTACTGGTTAGAGGTTATTATTGAGTAAATTACTTTCTTCTTCTGCAAAAGAAAAATCTGATTCTAAGTTGAATGTTTTATTTACAGAGTGAAAATTGAATGTAGCTAATGAATACATAGTTGTGATAAGATAATGAATGCATAGTTAGCATGCTGATAGAATGAGAAATCACATATTTGTGCAATTATCATGATGAATATCTAGACTATTTTGGATTTTGTTAGTGATGCTACTGTGGTTTATAACTTGCAAATCTGGATCTAAACTAGTTATAGTGTGTGATAATTATTTGAAATTCCAGAATGAATGCAAAACTTAATTGGTGCATGGATACCGTTTAAAAGAAATTACAATTCTACTTGCTCCATGATTAACTCTCATATCAAATACATAATTTATAGAGGCATAGATACTATTTGTTAAAAATAATTGCAACTTCTTTTAATGCATGCCCAGGATAAAAAAATAAAGGTAGAAATGGATGATACATGTGCCTAGTAGACGTAAAGGTGAAGGTATAAAAGAATGGCAACTTATTGGAGTACCAATATGGAGTGGATTTGGCTAGATTAGAGGAACATGAAAAAAAGCTTTAGTAGAAAAAATTAAGCACAATGGGTTGGTATGGTGGAGCACTCTTTACCTTTATAGCTAGAAACTAATACACCATTCTAGTGTAGTTTGTAGCTCAGTTGAGCATTACCACCCTCAAGGGTAGCCTTGTTGGACTCAATCCCATACCGACAAAAAAAAATAACTAATACGAAATTTGGGATGTTGAAAATAATTATATAACGAAGGAGATAAATTTTGATTTTCAATGGTGAATAAGTGAGAAGGGAGAGTTGGAAAATAGCATAGTTAAAAATCTAAAGTAAGACAAAAGTAAAAAATGAGTATGACTGGAGGAGAATTTTTATGAAAGCATGATGCTCTAACTTGTTTAATAATATTTCTTGAAATGAATGAATTAGCTTATAGCGTACAACTGAACTCTTAGAAATAAATGACTAATTTTATTCTTAATAAAAAAATCATTTTTTAGAGTGAATAATTTATTTGGAAAGTTGACAATTCAGGTGTTCTTTACAAAAAAAATTACCATTTACGAGAAATCTTGTGTCTAGCCGATAAATGGCTTATATTTTAGAACAGTATGATAGTACTCGGAAATATGAATTAAGTATTAGTATACATTATGTATAATTGTACCGAAACTCATAATATTCGTCCATGATAGTAAAACTATTACTAGAGAGGCATGCCTTAAGTCAAGTAGTAGTATACATTCTGTATAAGTGTACCCAAATTACTAATACACCTACACGACAATCGAACCGTTGTTGGAGAAACATGCAGTGAGTAAGAGGATACTGAACATTTTGGATGGTGATAAGAATATTGAAGAACAATTTATACAAGAAACTCTAGGCCACCATTTCCAAGCATCAAGATACATCAACTAAATATCAGTAAACTCTCTAGAATGATAATATGCGGAATTTACCCATACATTAAAAAAACAATTTTTACATATCATCATGGCAGACCATAGCTTCCTAACTAAAACTTCGAGGATGAGGATAGTGTCAGACAAAGAGAAAATATAGCAGTAGATACCCTTGCTATAAGATGTAGTAAAAAGATAAAAATCTTGTACCAAAGTAACATATGCGGTGACACAAGTGAGATGGTGAAGAAGAAAGAAAAAAACTATCTAGTTATAAATGACACCAGGGAGATTTTCAACCCAAATTCACCTACATTATTTATCATTGAGAAGTAAAACACAAAATATTTCCTTGCTCAGAGGCGTTGTTACAAACATTTTTTATGAGAAGAAAAAACATAACCGATAGGGATTTGAAACCCCAAATAAGGGACTATGGTCGGCACCTGAGAGGCAAGGTGTGGCCATTAACCAATAGTGAATCAAATATGGGGTGCAATTGATGCTTTCCATAAGGACTGTTGAGTAAAAAATTACAGTTTCCTCTAAAAAGCTTAAGACTCTTCCTTGATTGTAGTGAATTGATCACACAAGAGCTTAGTGCGAACTAACCAACCTGGAAGAGATGAATGTTTGTGAGAGAGCCCTTTTTCATGGACACAATACACAACAATGAATAATGTAGGCATGCTTGGCATACTTGTGCCAAAACCCAAACAAAAAAATGAGGGTATTACAAATATTAACTACCTCATAGTGAATGATGTGCATAACAAAAAGAGAAATAAACTATTTTTTAATAGTGCACCTATGATATGGCCGTCCGTTGAGGGCCCGAAAATCGGGTCAACAACAAGGGGGATACCCACCCGGTCCGAAACTTGGTTGGAAGCTCCTTGTCCGTTTGGTATAGCGGGTCCGACTGGGGATAATGGGACCAGTTTCCCAATGTAAGGGGGTGTGTGTGTGTGTGTAGAGTTTGATGATGTTGATCTAGAAGTAATTTAAGCTAATTTAATTCTAACTTCTAAACTGACTCTATGCTACTGTAATCTAACAAAAAAAACAACACATCTAATCTACACTAACCCGGGGTAGATTTCCTCTATTATGCGATCTAAAAAGATTTCGAACAATAACTGGTAATAAAGATCATTCAGCTATCATAAGAATAGAAATCAATTAAGATAAACCATTCTGCATAAAAAGTTAGGCAAAACAGTTGTGAACAGCATATCGCATAATAATTTATTCATATGTCAAGCATAAATAAATGACTCCACCGTACAGAAGTGGCAAATGGTAACCCACACATTCATACATTAACATATAAACAACTCAGCTGCATATCACTCTAAGAATATAAGCAGAAATTGGTCAAGAGATAAAAGTACCATTTATGACTGATTTCACTCACAAACTTCAAGCAATAACGATTTATCTCTACTTGTTCTAATATCTACTAAGAGTACAAAAGTGCAACATCAGTAGCAGACATTAAAATGCAAACATAAATAAATCTTGATCCATCCATTCATCAAAAACCCCCTCCAAGGGTGCAAAAGTGCATGTTCTGAGGACAAGTTTTTTGACAAATTTCCGGACCCTTCTCCAAATGCCATGAGAAGGGTTAAATACTACTAACTAATTAATTTTAATTACACAAATTTAGGAAACGGCTTCAAATGACCGCCCTTTTACTCAAACAAATTTATTTCTAAAAATTGAATCTAATTTCTAACCGTTTCTGTATCTGCTCCTTAGTGCTATAAGCGATGCAACATTCGCCTGGAAAGAGTCGGCTGGTTGTCTTTTCCTTTCGTTCGAGTGATAAAAGTAGAAATAACAAAAGATGGCACCTCTTTCTGACAAACTAGAAGATATTTTCGAAAATCTTCCTCTGGCTGGGTGTATTCGCTGTGTGTATACTTAGTATAACCCAGATTTCTTTCAAACTGATTGTGTTGTTGCTATTTCAGTTTCTGGTCGTGTGAATGACTCAATGAGTTAGGGATTTCATTGCCTGAACAATCTTCCGTATTGAAAATTGCTTCCGTTCTTTGTCCCAGGCTTTTCTCGAGCGTCCTCCCTCTTTAGCGTTTTTCTTTTCACTTTACCCAGTCTGAGCTTCAGGATCTTTTGCAAACATGCTGCTTTTGTGCGCCTTTGACTCTGAGTCTTGGATAGTTTATTTTCATCAGTGTCTGTTGAGTGATACTCTGGAATCCGCGGTCCTGCTGCATGCGGCATCCATTTGCGAAGGCATCTCCTCTCTGTTCTCCTAGTATTGGCGCTTTCCCCTTTTCCTTAGATGTTTCCTGCATATTGATTTATATTAGTTGTTGCCTTACAGTTTACGCAAGGAAAAAGAGAAATGAAGAAAAGATTGACATGAAAGCTTTAAGTTCTAATGAATGCATAATCATGACACTCATAATGACTTGACTCTTCGAAAAACGCAACACAATCATTCTTGGATATTTTGGCGTACAATCATTAATTTCCCTTAAGGTGCGCGCTCAATTTTGGGTTTACAGACCATGTCGAGGAAATCCTGCGATGAGTGGTTCCTGCGATTCGCATTGCAGTATCGAGGATTGCGATGTCAAGAAGTGTCGTCGCAGAAATTGATAGTCTCATTCATCGCAGATCGCAAGATCGCGGATCGCAGATTGTAAGATCGCAGATCGCGTTTTCATTTACTGTGTGCTGTTTATGCGATGTTGCGATATGCGACGTCGCATATCGGCCGTCGGCAATTCCTTAAGTTTTTCATTTAAGGGTGCCTTCAATATATGCAATGTGATGAATTTCGCGTCGCTTCTTCTCAGCTTATCTATGCGCATAGGAAACGCTTCACTCTCTCTTCGCAATGCGATCTAGCTTTAGGGAGTAGAAATACAAAAGTTTCGATAAAAATATTTTTGGATTTTTTGTTAAGGGTCCCCCTTTGTTTGGAATTATTGCTAATATAAAACAAAGAGGGGGGTTGTTGGTGACCACAACAATGGCGATTCACTGTGAAGAACCAGTTATCTCTACTTTTCTATTGAATTTTCACTTCCAAAACAGAAAAATTTTCATATGCCTAAATTTTGTTATGGACAGATAGAGTACATTACTCCTTATCCTGTCAATGATACTTTGTCACAACCTTTTCATATTCCAATTGTCTGCTTCCTCAGGCTTAATTCTTGCATTCATACCAGACATTACTCGGTCTTTTTAAAGATAAAATAAGGTCTTCTCTGCGTACTGGCTTTTAAAATATGCTCATTTGTCGTAGGTAGAGCCTCTGCTGCCCGCAAGCGTCCATAGCCTCGACAGGGTTACCTGTTATCCAGCAATGATCCTTTATCCTGCTTGAGGTTATTTACAACATTTAAGAGAAAAATCCTTTTTGACACTTTTTCCTTTTTTATTCTCTAAAGAACAATGTCTTGGTTTGGTGGCCAAATTATGACACAGTCATTCACTTTATTTACACTTGTTGAACAAGCTGGCTCGTGATGAGACCCCTTGTCTTTTGATTGCAACAATCTTGAGTCGTTGCCTTGTTTTGATAGACAGTATTGGCAAAGTCAGAAAGTTATAATATCTGTGATCATGATAAGCTGGCTTGTGATGAGACCTCTTATTCTTTGATATATAGTGTTTTCTCGGATTGTTTCTCTGAATGCTGCGGTTTCCTTTAGCAGGGAGGAAGTCATTGTTTTTCCTTAAGAAAGCTCTGGACGACAATAATAGAGTTTGAAAACAGCAGCTTTACAGAGAATATTTATTTTATTATTGATGATACCTTTCATTGTGCTGACATAAAACAATTTTTTACCAAAGGTTTCTTTCATCAAAGTTTTTTGAGGTTGAAACTAACATCATATTTAGGCTAAAGTTAACTCTATTTGTCAATAATAAAAATCAGATTTTTCGAAAAGTTTTGCTACTTGTACAAGCGAAATCAAAATCTGATAGAGAATTGGCGTGCTCTTTCATGAATCATTTTTGATGATCATTTACAACCGGTTTTATTTATAAGAAAGAGAGAAAAAAAAAAAAAAAAAAACTAAACTATCCTACAAAAATAGAAGAATGATCTTCTATGGAAAATACATTTTAAGAATCTGTCCATTCACAGGCAAAGCATCTCTTCTACCTGCCAAATCCTGCAACACAAATGTCGATGGGCCTATGACTTCTACAATCTGAAAAGGACCAAGCCACAGCTTCTGAAATTTCGTATGTTTGCCTTTTCTTCATGAGCCTTATCCCATTTTAAAACTAAATCTCCCATCTGAAAGCTTTTTCTAGTCACTATGCTTGAGTCAAAAGAGGATTTTATTAGCGCTTCGTGGTGAGCATGGGTTTTCTTAGCTTGTTCTCGTCGCTCTTCTAGTTTGATTATTTCCATTTGTCTCAATTGTAAGGAGGAAATAGAAACTTCATCGATGTATTGTACTAAAGACAAAGAGGGAATGACTAAGTGAGTTGGAAGAACCACTTCTTTCCCATAAACTAAATTAAAGGGAGAAGTGTCGATTGAAGCTTTCTTCGTAATTCTATCTACCCATAAAGCATTTACCAGCGCTTTGTGCCAATTCTTTTGGTTTTGGTCGACTGTTCTTTTAATAATCCTGATTAGGTTTTTGTTTGTTGATTCAGCCAACCCATTACCTTGCGGATAGTAGTTGGCAGAATACTTCAGTTTGAACCCTCTTTTAAGTGCAAACTCAGTCATTGTATTTCCAGAAAAGTATGATGCATTATCAAACATTAAGGCCGTTGGCAATCCAAACCTAGTGATGATAAATTGATCTATGAATTCAATAATGTTTTCAGAATTAGCTGTCTTGAGAGGAACTGCTTCTACCCATTTAGTAAAATAATATGTTGCCGTGAGGATATACCTATGCTGCTTAGAAGAGTGAGGAACGATCTAACCTATTATGTCCAAGACCCATTGGCTGAATGGTTGCTCGATGTTAACCGACTGTAGTGGCATGGACGATTTCTTTTGTTTCCCTGCAGCAGTCTGGCAGATTTGGCATTTCCTTACGTAATTGTATGAGTCTTTGAACAACGTGGGCCAATAATATCCTGCACGTAAGATTTTATGTGCAGTAGCTTCTCCAGCATAGTGTCCACCTGCTGGTCCATCGTGGAGTTCCTGCAAAACCTTCTCGTCTTCAGTTTTCTCAAGACACCTAAGAAGTACAGAATCGTAATTCCTTTTAAACATAACATCATTTATGAGCTGGTATTGTTTAGCTTTCAATCTCAGAGCTCTTTTCTTGGTGTGGTCCAGGTGTGATGGAGCATACCCATTCTTAAGATGATAAATGGTGTCCGCATATAATGATTCTGCGTCATTTAGGCTTACCTCATATGTATGTACCTCTTCAGATGAGTTCTTATGAATTTGCGATGCTCCAGCTAACATCTTGCAGAAGCCTTGACCTCTTACGATGTTTGTTGGCTTGATGTCAAGATCGTATTCTTGTAAGGTGGTAATCCAATTTTGTCTCTTTTCGCCCACATCCTTCTGTATCAGAAGGTTTCTTACTGCTAGAAATGGTACTACAACTTTGGTATGGGATTTAAGTAAGAAAGGTCTGAAATATTTGATTGCTTTGAAAACGACATATGCCTGTTTCTCCACGTCTGAATAATTGAGTTCAGCACCTTGTAAGTTCGAGCTAAAAAATGCGATTGGAGCTTCCGCCTTCTCTTGATTTGCTTGAGTTAAAATCGCGGCATAAGATTTCTCTGAGGCAAATGTGTATAAGATAAAAGATTCTGAAAAATTTGGGGTTGCTAAAGATGGAGCGTTGATGATAGCTTGCTTGATTAAGTTGAATGCTTCATGTTCATCTTGACCCCATTTAAAATTTGAATTCTTTTTTATCATATTTTGTAGAGGAGAAATAATACGTGAAAAATCCGGGACAAACCTCTTTACAAAATTGACTTGACCAAGGAAAGATTGCATGGCCTTTTTGTTATGGGGCACGGATATTTCGGAAATTTCTTTGATTCTGTCAGGTTCAATGTGAATACCAGACTTTGACACTATGAATCCTAGCAATTTCCCTTCACTTAATGCGAAAAAAGATTTCTTTGGGTTAAGTGAAATCCCATACCTTAAACATCTTTGAAAGCTTTGTTTCAAGTCTTTGAGATGGTTGATTCGCTTCTTGGAGTACATTGTTATATCATCCAGGTAAATCACTACCAATTTATTGACTAAACCTTTAAATGTGATGTCCATGGCTCTCTTAAAGGTAGCGCCGGCATTGATCAGGCCAAATGGCATCTTCTGATATGCGTATGTGCCCCATTTAGTTCGGAATGTGGTTTTTAACTAATCATCGGGATATACCAGCACTTGATTGTATCCTGAAAATCCATCCAGAAAAGACATTAATTCTGAGCCTGCTACTGCCTGTAATATTTGCTCCATAGGTGGGAGGGGAAAATTGTCTTTTTGACAAGATTTGTTGAGATTACGGAAGTCGATACAGATCCTGATATCTCTGTTTTTCTTTCTAACGGGCACCATATTGGATACCCATTTGGAATGTCTGATGGGGAAAATTATTCTTGCTCTCAACAACTTATTTAGCTCAGTCTTTATCTGATTTTCTAAGTTGGGGTGGATTTTTCTAAGCTTCTGCTGGAGAGGTTTTTCATTGTCAATCATAGGGATAGTGTGTTGAATGATAGAAGTGTTGTATGTCTTCAGTTCATCATAATTCCATGCAAAAACGTTTTTGTATTGTCTCAGAAGACGGATATATGCTGATTTTTCTCAGGGGCTAGGCCGTGGCCTAGATTAACGTTTTGTGGCTTCTCATCAGTTCCTAGGTTCACTAGTTCATAATTTAGAGTTGAACTGTAGAGTTTAGAATTGGCAGACCTTTTAAACCGACTTTTTAAATCATATAAATCTTCTAACTTAACCACCGGTTTAGGTATAGCATTATCAGTGCTATTTTGCTGTATTTGGTGATCATGATGGTCTTCGTCAATTATTTGATTTGAGTAGGATCCTTCAGAAGTGAGGAAATTTACAATGTCAGGATCGTCGTTGAATACTCTCCAGTTGGTAATGTTGTCAGGGATGGATGGTCTAAAGATTAATTCTATTGAGAATTTATCTGGACTAAAATCTTCAGAGGGAATAAGTCTAGAGGCTATGTTAGCTAACAGATCTGCGCTCGCATTTTGGAGTCTTGGGATTGAAGAAATATCGAATGCTATGAAATGTGCAGTTAGATCTTGTACTAAAGATTGATAGTGCTTCAAATGGCTTGACAGGCAATGTATGGTGTTACGTACCTGTTTGACGACAATCTCAGAATCTCCAAAAACTTGAAGATACTTGACGTTCAGTCCGATTGCTATGTATAGTGTTGGCATTATGGCTAAAGTGTTGTCCTTGATGGCAACCCATTCAGGTGATAGATCACAGTACTTCAAGTCAGAAGCAGAGATTGATGATCAGCTATCAAATATTGAAGAAAGTAAGGGGTACGCAGGTACACTTTACATAAGGTGCGTACACGCAGGTCAATGTTACATAAAGTGCGTACATACCCACAGTTATCCCGTTCAGGAGGTGCGTACCACCAGTGCACACATTTCAAGGCAAAGAAATTCACATGTGGGGATTCCTTATGTTTTACTCTTGGTATTTAGCCGACGGTATTGTGTTATTATGGTGTCGGCTCGTGGTATTGATCCATGATTTAAGGAAGAGCTTTCCTATATAAAGCAAAGGAGATCATTTGGCTTGAGCATGTTTTTGGTTGAATATCTTATGAGGGCTAGATCTGGTCTAGCTCTAAATAAGGCGAATCTACTGATGGACCGAGATCTCTTCGGCGCATGTTCAGATCTGTAGATCTAACTGTCTGAGTTACTTCTGAAGTCTTCAAATCATCTATGCCCGAAGGTACGCAGGTATAGTGAGAGAAAAGTGCGTACATACGCAGGAACGAAGGGTTTCAGGTGCGCCGGTACGCAGGCACAGAAGGGTTTCAAGTGCGCTGGTATACAGGCACAGAAGGGTTTCAGGTGCACCGGTACGCAAGCACAGAAGGGTTTCAGGTGCGCCGGTACGCAGGCACAGAAGGGTTGCAGGTGCGCCGGTACGCAGGCACAGAAGGGTTGCAGGTGCGGAGGTCCGCAGGCAGTTCAATGGACTCAGAGCGAGGTACGCAGGCTAGCAGTTGAGCAGGGTGTGTACGTAAGCAGGCGAGCAGTTGAGCAGGGTGCGTACTGTAAGCAGGCAAGCAGTTGAGCAGGGTGAGTACTGTAAGCAGGCCAGCAGTTGAGCAGGGTGCTTACGTAAGCAGGCGAGCAGTTGAGCAGGGTGCTTACTTCTCTTAAAATCTTTGTTTATCATTGTTGTGTTCTGGGTTTGGTCCTATTATTGTTGATCTGGTTACTACAGTTGACTGGGTGATTCTCTTATACTTGATGATTATTTGATGCTTATGGATCCAGTTTGAAAATTTATGAAAAGTGGTCCTTGTAAGAAAAGAAGTAGGGGGTTGTAGCTCCTTTCCAGGAGAGACTGGAAAACGAGAGAGAGAGTTGTAGCTCTCTGCAGGTTGCAGCCTGCGTACTGGTAAAGGACTGCACCAGTACAAAACCATTGTAAAAGGAGTTTCTAATTTGAAAGAAGATAGAGACATATTGCAGCAGGTGGTTTTCACCCACATTGGGTTTCCACCTTACATCTTGTGTTCTTTGGTGTGACTATCTGTTTTCTTTTGTTCATGCTCATTATTTTATGGTACTGACATGCAAAAATAATTCAAAGAACAAATAAAGAAGATTTATTAAAAGAATTTGATAATACTGATTCACCCCCCCTCTCAGTATTATTTCCAACAATTGGTATCAGAGCAGGTCCTTCAGAGAAGCTTGATCGCTTGAAGATAGATCGTTCATCATGAGCAACTACGAGAGAGAAGCATCAATCAGACCACCGGTTTTTGATGGGACAAACTTCAATTATTGGAAGGTAAGAGTTACTGCCTATCTTCAATCTCTTGGTACAGAAGTTTGGGACATCGTAGAGACAGGCTACGCTTTTCCTTCAGCTACTCCTACAGATGCAGCCGAGAAAAAGAAGTATGAAACAAATGCAAAAGCAGTCAGTACTCTATTAGGATGTATATCTCAATCAGAATTCATGAAGGTAATGCACTATAAATCCGCAAAAGAGATATGGGACAAAATTGTCACGAGCTATGAAGGAGATGAACAGGTAAAGCGTGCTAAACTTCAAACTCTCAGAATTCAGTATGAGACTCTCAAAATGTATAATGATGAAAGTGTGGCTAACTATTTTCTTCGGGTAGATGAGGTTGTTAACTGTATGAAAAATTTGGGTGAAGAAATAAAAGAGGCTATTGTGGTTGAAAAGGTTCTAAGATCATTGTCCCCCAAGTTTGAATCTAAAGTATCTGCAATAGAAGAAAAGGAAAATCTACGAATTCTTACTATGTCTCAGCTACATGGAATTCTAACTGCTTATGAAATGAGAAAGGGAGGTCCATCAGACAGAAGAGAAGCTGCTTTCAAGGCATCAGGCAAAGGAGATTATTATGAAGCGAGCCACGTCCCAGAAGAAGAGGAAGAAGAATCAAATTTTGTCAGAAATCTTCAAAGGGGTTCTGGAAGGTTCAGAGGTAAGTTACCTTTTAAATGCTTTGCTTTTGGAAGAGTAGGTCATTATGCTGCAAAATGTCCTTATAAGGATAAAGGAAAGGAACCTGCTAGATGGAACAAGAAACAGAATGCAAATAAGAAAAGCTACTACACTCATGAAGATAGTGATGGTCTATCAAACAGTGATGAAGATGAACAAGGTAATGAATATAAGTTGTTAATGGCATTTGAAGATGATGATTATATGGATGCTATAGATGTGGATAACCTTTATGATGAAATTACTAGACTCAAGAGATGTATAGAAGAAAAGAACATGATCATTGATACTCTACAATTTCAAATTGATGAAAAGGAAAAACATCTTGAAAAATTAGAAGGTGAAATTGTTGGTCTTAGAAAAGAGATTGAGAAAACAAAAGCTATTAATCTCAAGTTTGTCAAAGGATCTGAAACTTTGGATGAGATTATCAATGTGCAGCGGTCTCCACTAAACAAGACAGGTCTGGGCTATAATGGAGAAACTTCTCAAGCATCCACCTCAAAAAGTTATCTTGATGCAGCAAGAAGAAATGAGCAAAAGCACAATGAAGATCATCAGGTAAAGCAGGGACGAATTACAAACAAAAACTATCAGGGGCAATCCATCTTAAGGGTGAACAAAAGCTACAACCAGCCACAGGTAAAATCTTCTCAATTTGGTTCAAGAATAGATGACAATAGAAATTACAATCAATTGGCTGGTAGATTCGATAACCGCAGAAGTTTCTTCAATGGACAATGCTTTTCTTGCCATAACTTTGGTCACAAAGCAGCTCAATGTGTTGCATATAAAACAATCATGACTAGGGAAGCTCAAAAACAAAGAAGTATGACGGGGATTACAAAAAGGACCTATAACAACTTTTCGGTTCTTGAAAATGAAGTTGAATGTTCTATTTGCAATAACTTTGGTCATGAAGACTCTGAATGCAGGAGCAGGTTTCAGCAGAAAAAGGAACAAGCCTCAAGCACCAAAACATGGAGAATAAAGGAACCTCAAACAGAAAGATGTGGGATAGCATTTTATGCAGAGGGACAGGAAAATCTATGGTACATTGACAGTGGATGTTCGAAGCATATGACAGGTGATAAAGAAAAACTTGAGTCTTATTCTACTCTAGAAAAGGGAAAGAAAGTCTCTTTTGGAAATGATACTCCTGCAACTATAAAAGGAAAAGGCATTGCTCAGTTAAAAGAAAAGGTCAAGGCTGGAAATGTTTTGTATGTTGATGGATTGAAGCATAATCTTCTAAGTGTCAGCCAGATGTGTGATCAAAGAACCGAGGTTATATTCAGATCAAATGGATGTCTTGTTCGTGATCTTGATACAGGTAAAACAGTGATCAAAGGCAAAAGAACTCCAAATAATCTGTACATATTTGAAGAAGGAAAACAACAATGCTATCTGAGCAAGGATGATGAGCACTGGCTATGGCATCGGAGGTTGGGACATCTAAGCTTTTCACAAATAAGGAAAGCATGCAAATATCAGGCAGTTCGCGATCTTCCAGATATCAAAATTCCTGACAACACCATATGCAAATCATGTCAGTTTGGAAAACAAACCAGAACTAACTTTCCAGAGAAAGAAGGATCAGCTAGCATGCCTCTTGAGCTAGTACATACAGATACATGCGGTCCTTTCAGGAAAAGAACACCTCGAGGAGAAGAATACTTGATATTATTCATTGACGATTTCTCCAGGTTTGTCTGGTTAGGACTTATGAAGCACAAAGATGAAGCATTCGAAAAATTCAAATCCTTCAAAGCCTTGGTTGAAAATGAATCAGGTCACAAAATTAAGTGCCTCAGATCCGACAGAGGTGGGGAATTTACTTCAAATGAATTTTTCGATTTCTGTGAAGAACATGGGATAAGAAGAGAATTCTCTACAGCAAGAACTCCTCAGCAAAATGGAGTTGTGGAAAGAATGAACAGAACAGTCCAACAAATGGCTCGTGCTATGCTTGATGAGTCAGGAACTCCCGCAACTTTCTGGGGTGAAGCTGCACATGCTGCAGTTGTTATTCTCAACAAAACAAATGTCCGGGTGAACAGCACTCAAACTCCTCATGAGCTCTGGAGTGGTAGGACTCCTTCAGTAAAGCACTTCAAAATCTTTGGGAGCAAATGCTATATCAAGAATACTGATGAGCAGCTTGGCAAACTTGAACCTAGAGCAGATGAAGGCATTCTTCTTGGTTACTCTCCACATAGCAAAGCATACAAATGCTACAATAAAAGACTTGGAAGAATTGTTGACAGCATTGATGTAGTGGTTGATGAGAAGGGATACATTCCTAGGCAAGTACATCATGAAGACATCGAAGAAGATGAAGGCTACCCCCAACGACAGAATGATGAAGAAGAAGAACCTCAAGAAGAACCAGAGGAGCAAACAAGAATAGAAGAAAAGACTCCATCCAGATATGTTCAGAAGAACCATCCAGAATCTCAGATTATGGGGCAGAAAGAAGCAGGTGTACAAACAAGAAGAACAGTTGCAGAAGCTTCAAGCTATTTGGCATTACTCTCCTCTACTGAACCACAAAATGTGAAAGAGGCATGCAAAGATGAATGTTGGGTGAAAGCAATGGATGAAGAACTTGAGCAGATCGAAAAGAACAACACTTGGGAGCTGGTTCCTAGACCAAAATATAAGAATTTTATCGGGACAAAATGGGTCTTCAAAAACAAATTGAATGAAAATGGAGAAGTAATTAGAAACAAAGCCAGACTTGTTTGTAAAGGGTATGCGCAGCAAGAAGGAATAGACTTTGAAGAAACCTTTGCTCCTGTTGCAAGACTTGAGGCCATCCGAATGTTCCTTGCTCTCTCAAGTTTTCAAAATTTCAAAGTATTTCAAATGGACGTGAAATCAGCCTTTCTGAATGGAGACTTGGAAGAAGAAGTGTACATTGAACAGCCAGATGGGTTCATTCTTGGAAATGATCCAAATCTTGTATGCAGATTGAAAAAGGCTCTCTATGGTCTCAAACAAGCTCCAAGGGCTTGGTACTATTGTTTGGACAAATATCTTCATCAACAAGGCTTTTCAAAAGGATCGGCAGATAGCAATCTTTATATAAAATTTGAAAATGACAAATTGCTAATACTTGTTGTGTATGTAGATGACATTATTTTTGGGAGCAATGAAGAAGCTATGAGTCAAAACTTTGCCTTGGTCATGCAGAAAGAATTTGAAATGTCCTTGCTAGGAGAACTGACATATTTCCTTGGTTTGCAAATCCAACAAAAAGAAGGAGGAATCTTTTTATCTCAAACCAAGTATCTCAAACAGATTTTGAAGAAATATGGTATGGAAGATGCAAAACCAGTATGTACACCCATGGTCACAGGATGTAGCCTCAGTGCAAATGATGAATCTGCAGCAGTACATCAACCAACCTACAGATCTATGATTGGAAGTTTACTTTATTTGACAGGTACCCGACCAGACATCATGCATGCAGTTGGAATAGTTGGAAGATTTCAGGCAAATCCGAAGGAGACTCATCTTCAGGCAGTGAAGAGAATTTTCAAATATCTTCAAGGGACTCAAAATTATGGCTTATGGTATCCTAGAGATACAGATCTTACACTTCATGCTTATACAGATGCAGATTGGGCCGGAAGCGTGGATGATAGGAAAAGCACAAGTGGTGGTGCGTTCTTTATGGGTTCCAGACTGGTATCTTGGTTCAGCAAGAAACAGAGTTTGATTGCCTTGTCTACAGCTGAAGCGGAATATGTTGCTGCTGCATCTTGTTGCACCCAACTCCTTTGGATGATGCAGACTTTGCAGGATTTTCAAATCACTTGTACACCACCAATCCCCATCTTATGTGATAACACAAGTGCAATCAACATCTCAAAGAATCCTATTATGCATTCAAAAACCAAGCACATACCAATCAAGTATCATTTTCTCCGGGAACAAGTGCTTGAACAGAAGGTCAAGTTGGAGTATGTTCCTTCTAAGGAACAATTTGCTGATATTCTCACCAAACCATTGCCCAGGGACACTTTTGAATACCTCAGGCAAAAGCTGGGGGTTGTTGATGCATCTTCTTATTGCTGAACCTCTTCTGATTGATGGTACAGGTTCAGGGGGAGCATATAATGCATTGTTGGCATTATGGAGGATGTGCAGAAGGAGATCTTGGAAGTAGATGCAATATGTCTCTATCTCTTTCATGGTGGATTATGGTTCTTCGTTGCAGATCTGGTTCATATTCAGGGGGAGCATGTTCTTAGGGGGAGCATAACCCTTTGCCCTTGATGTCAAAGGGGGAGAATGAAGCTGAAGTTTTGAGGTTGCCATCAAGTCCAAAGGGGGAGATTGTTGGCATTATGGCTAAAGTGTTGTCCTTGATGGCAACCCATTCAGGTGATAGATCACAGTACTTCAAGTCAGCAGCAGAGATTGATGATCAGCTATCAAATATTGAAGAAAGTAAGGGGTATGCAGGTACACTTTACATAAGGTGCGTACATGCAGGTCAGTGTTACATAAAGTGCGTACATACCTGCAGTTATCCCGTTCAGGAGGTGCATACCCCCAGTGCACACATTTCAAGGCAAAGAAATTCACATGTGGGGTTTTCTTATGTTTTACTCTTGGTATTTAGCCGACGGTATTGTGTTATTATGGTGTCGGCTCGTGGTATTGATCCATGATTTAAGGAAGAGCTTTCCTATATAAAGCAAAGGAGATCATTTGGCTTGAGCATGTTTTTGGTTGAATATCTTATGAGGGCTAGATCTGGTCTAGCTCTAAATAAGGCGAATCTACTGATGGACCGAGATCTCTTCGGCGCATGTTCAGATCTATAGATTTGAGTGTCTGGGTTACTTCTGAAGTCTTGAAATCATCTATGCCCGAAGGTACGCAGGTATAGTGAGAGAAAAGTGCGTACATACGCAGGAACGAAGGGTTTCAGGTGCGCCGGTACGCAGGCACAGAAGGGTTTCAAGTGCGCCGGTACGCAGGCACAGAAGGGTTTCAGGTGCGCCGGTACGCAGGCACAGAAGGGTTTCAGGTGCGTCGGTACGCAGGCACAGAAGGGTTGCAGGTGCGCCGGTACGCAGGCACAGAAGGGTTGCAGGTGCGGAGGTCCGCAGGCAGTTCAATGGACTCAGAGCGAGGTACGCAGGCTAGCAGTTGAGCAGGGTGCGTACGTAAGCAGGCGAGCAGTTGAGCAGGGTGTGTACTGTAAGCAGGCAAGCAGTTGAGCAGGGTGAGTACTGTAAGAAGGCCAACAGTTGAGCAGGGTGCTTACGTAAGCAGGCGAGCAGTTGAGCAGGGTGCTTACTTCTCTTAAAATCTTTGTTTATCATTGTTGTGTTCTGGGTTTGGTCCTATTATTGTTGATCTGGTTACTACAGTTGACTGGGTGATTCTCTTATACTTGATGATTATTTGATGCTTATGGATCGAGTTTGAAAATTTATGAAAAGTGGTCCTTGTAAGAAAAGAAGTAGGGGGTTGTAGCTCCCTTCCAGGAGAGACTGGAAAACGAGAGAGAGAGTTGTAGCTCTCTGCAGGTTGCAGCCTGCGTACTGGTAAAGGACTGCACCAGTACAAAACCATTGTAAAAGGAGTTTCTAATTTGAAAGAAGATAGAGACATATTGCAGCAGGTGGTTTTCACCCACATTGGGTTTCCACCTTACATCTTGTGTTCTTTGGTGTGACTATCTGTTTTCTTTTGTTCATGCTCATTATTTTATGGTACTGACATGCAAAAATAATTCAAAGAACAAATAAAGAAGATTTATTAAAATAATTTGATAATACTGATTCACCCCCCCTCTCAGTATTATTTCCAACATATAGGCCTTGCACCACGGCCTCGTATTCTACTCTATTGTTTGTGCAATCGAACTCAAGTCTGCACGTAAGCATGGTTTTATTTCCGTCTGGGCTAATCAGAACGCATCTTGCTCCTGCTCCCTCGTTAGATTTAGAGCCATCAAAATATAATTTCCAAAACAAAGATGTATTTACAGGCTTATCTAAAAAATTAACACATTTTGAATTATCAGTTTGAGGAAAATTTTCAACTTGGGAAAAAACTGAATTTTCTAAGTAAGGTGAAATATGAGCATTGAAATTTCCGAGGAAAGAATCTACCGAGTAATTTCCTATGATACTGTTGTTGTATGCTATTGCTTCATTCTCTCCTTCCAATTCAGTCACTATGTACTTTTGGTGCAACTCTCGTTCAACCTTTATTTGATTCGGTTTACCGTTGTAGGGTAACCACATGTGCGACCAGTCGGTTGAGAAATATCCGTGGAGCTTTTCGGACCAATCCCTGCTAAGAATTAAACCATGGAATTAAGGGATATCAGCTACTAGAATGTCGATAACCTGGCATACTTTCGAGTTAGATGACAATCTTAAGGTCACCTGATTAAGTTCACCAATCACTTCGACTTGAGATCGATCAAGTTGAACTATGCGCACTGCAGATTTTTGTGGTTGAACATTCAATTTGGCACATATTGATCTGGGTAAAATATGCGTTGAAGCACTAGAATCAACCAAGCAATTGTGCACGTTTTTATTGAAAATTTCATAAGTGAGAAGAAAAGGAGGAGTATGAGATCTTGATCTTCCTCCAATCAAGGCTCATTTGGATCAATCTTATTGATCTTGTTGGTTGGAGGTCTTCCCATGTTGTGGGAAGCTACAGCTGTAGGTAAAGATGTAGTAGGCACGGCATGTAATTCTTTCATCATTATTTTCTGTTGATGTTTCAATTTGCTCAATTCGTAAAGAGTGATATTAGCCCTAGTCTTTTTCATGTCATCGATAATGTTATACTCCATTTCATCCGACACTATCAGTGTTCTTGATGGAGGTGCTTGATCTGATTGGAATGGGCTAAATTGGGTCGCTCTAGCGTTTGTTTTCTTTGTTGCGACCTTATCTTTTGTTGAAGGGCTTGCACCCTTCTGTTTAGGGGTAGTTTGGGGAGGATCAAGTTGATTTTTGCTTCGTGTGCTAACCCGAAATGCTTCTTGATATTCTTCTTGTGGGAGGATGAAATCCCACATTCCTTGTATTTCCACAACTTCTTCATCATCGGTCTGCCCTTCAGTGGTATTCTCTTCTTCTTCTTCTTCTTCAGATTCGACGTTTGAGACAACATTGGGTGGTTTCACCTCCATGGGAGGATTTCTTTTAAAAGCTCTGTAGGGATTTTTTTAAGAAGTTTCTGCTACTTGTTTTCTTATGTCAATCATCTCATTGGACATGGCCTTTAACACTTTTTGTAATCCTTCCATATCGAAAGGATCTTTCGTTTGTTTCTTCTTGGTGTCTTCTTTGAAAGAGATTTTCTTAGATTTGAGTTCCTTTATTGCAGATCTCTTTTCTAGGGCTACTACGCGCTTTTCTACTGCTAACGCCTCTGTCAAGTTTTCAACTAAGGTCGTCTTGTTTGCCCTATCTACGAAGATAGCCAAGTTTGATGGTAAGGCCGTGATATACCATTCACATCTTACTTCCTCGCTAGGTTGAGAAGCAACGGGAATTTTGTTGAGGATTTTATTGAACCGTAAATTGAAATCTTTAATGGGTTCTCTAGCCTCAGCTTTAAGATTGGATAGGTCATTGATCAATGTCGTTGTTGATCTGTCATCATCGAAATTGGTAAGGAATTGACTTTTAAAGATGTCCCAACTTGTGATAGACCCGGAAGGTAACGAAAAGTACCATGACCTGGCTGTTCCTTGCATTGTATAGGGAAAAAGCCAGACAACAGCAACCTCGTTGGTAACTCCATTGAGATTAACAGAAAGCATGAAATTATTGATATGCTCTTCAGCTAGCATGCCTGTTTCTGGATTGAATTTAGGTAGCCCTTTCTCAGGATGGGCCGGTATTGGGCTCAGGGGTGGAGGCATTAAAACCGCCCCAGGATTGTTCCATGGAGACTGGGCCATCGTTGAGCTGCTAGTTAATGAAAGTGCAGAGGATGATCCCTGATGCTGAGAAGATGAAGATATTATGATCTTTGATGATTGAAGAGGAAGGGTTGTGGAAGATGGATGAGTGATTTGGGATGAGGATGTGGGTGGTTGACTTCGCGGTGAGGGGGTTGAAATGGATGAAGTAGATGAAAGAGTCTCACTGTCAGACTCTGGTGATGTTTTCCTTGCTCTTTTCCTAGTAGGGAGAGGGAGTTCACTTGGTTGAATGCCAAATTTTTCACTCTTCAATCTGGTCAGGGGATGAGCAGGATTGTACTGCGAAGTCACGCTGCTGTGAGATTTATCAGACCTCTGAGTAAAAATAGAGAATCCCTGGAGTTTACGAATCAAAGTTTGAATTTCAGGGGGTTCAATGATAATTTGGTATAATATATTAGGGTATGTAGCAGTGGTGGATACTCGAGCAACTTCTAACTCCGGGTTTAACTGTACTAGAGAAGTCGTGGGAGTTGATGAGGGTGATTTACTCTCATAATGGTATTTAGATTTTGATTTAGGTGCCATTCATAGTTCGTGCCCTCCTTCTAGCACCAAATATGTTGACGGCCCGGAAATCGGGTCAACGACAAGGGGGATACCCACCCGCTCCGGAACTTGGTTCGCAACGCCTTGTCCGTTTGGTATAGCAGGTCCGACTGGGGATAATGGGACCAGTTTCCCAATGTAAGGGGGTGTGTGTGTGTGTGTAGAGTTTGATGATGCTGATCTAGAAGTAATTTAAGCTAATTTAATTGTAACTTCTAAACTGACTCTATGCTATTGTAATCTAACAAAAAAAACAACACATCTAATATACGCTAACCCCGGGTAGATTTCCTCTATTATGAGATCTAAAAAGATTTCGAACAATAACTGGTAATAAAGATCATTTAGCTATCATAAGAATAGAAATCAATTAAGATAACCCATTCTGCATAAAAAGTTAGGCAAAACAGTTGTGAACATCATATCGCATAATAAGTTATTCATATGTCAAGCATAAATAAATGACTCCACCGTACAGAAGTGCCAAATGGTAACCCACACATTCGTACATTAACATATAAACAACTAAGCTGCATATCACTCTAAGAATATAAGCAGAAATTGGTCAAGAGATAAAAGTACCATTTATGACTGATTTCACTCACAAACTTCAAGCAATAACGATTTATCTCTACTTGTTCTAATATCTACTAAGAGTATAGAAGTGCAACATCAGTAGCATACATTAAAATGCAAACATAAATAAATCTCGATCCATCCATACATCAAAAACGCCCTCCGAGGGTGCAAAAGTGCATGTTCTGAGGACAAGTTTTTTGACAAATTTCCGGACCCTTCTCCAAATGCCATGAGAAGGGTTAAATACTACTAAATAATTAATCTTAATTACTCAAATTTAGGAAATGGCTTCAAATGACCGCCCTTTTACTAAAACAAATTTATTTCTAAAAATTGAATCTAATTTCTAACTGTTTCTGTATCTGCTCCTTAGTGTTGTAAGCGATGCAATGTTCGCCTGGAAAGAGTCGGCTAGTTGTCTTTTCCTTTCGTTCGAGCGATAAAAGTAGAAATAACAAAAGCTGGCACCTCTTTCTAACAAACTAGAAGATATTTTCGAAAATCTTCCTCTGGCTGGGTGTATTCGCTGTGTGTATACTTAGTATAACCCAGATTTCTTTCAAACTGATTGTGTTGTTGCTATTTCAGTTTCCGGCCGTGCGAATGACTCAATGAGTTAGGGATTTCGTTGCCTGAACAATCTTCCATACTGGAAATTGCTTCCGTTCTTTGTCCCAGGCTTTTCTGGAGCATCCTCCCTCTTTAGCGTTTTTCTTTTCGCTTTACCCAGTCTGAGCTTCAGGATCTTTTGCAAACATGCTGCTTTTCTGCGCCTTTGACTTTGAGTCTTGGATATTCTATTTTCATCAGTGTCTGTTGAGTGATACTCTGGAATCCGCGGTCCTGCTGCATGCGACATCCATTTGCGAAGGAATCTCCTCTCTGTTCTCCTAGTATTAGCACTTTCCCCTTTCCTTAGATGTTTCCTGCATATTTACTTATATTAGTTGTTGCCTTACAGTTTACGCAAGGAAAAAGAGAAATGACAAAAAGATTGACATGAAAGCTTTAAGTTCTAATGAATGCATAATCATGACACTCATAATGACCTGACTCTTTGAAAAACGCAACACAATCATTCTTGGATATTTTGGCGTACAATCATTAATTTCCCTTAAGGTGCGCGCTCAATTTTGGGTTTACAGACCATGTCGAGGAAATCCTGCGATGAGTGGTTCCTACGATTCGCATCGCAGTATCGAGGATTGCGATGTCAAGAAGTGTCGTCACAGAAATTGATAGTCTCATTCATCGCAGATTGCAAGATCGCAGATCGCCGATCGCAGATTGTAAGATCGCAGATCGCGTTTTCATTTACTGTGTGCTGTTTATGCGATGTTGCGTTATGCGACGTCGCATATCGGCCGTCGGCGATTCCTTAAGTTTTTCATTTAAGGGTTCTTTCAATATATGCGATGCGATGAATTTCGCGTCGCTTCTTCTCAGCTTATCTATGCGCATAGGAAACGCTTCACTCTCTCTTCGCAATGCGATCTAGCTTTAGGGAGTAGAAATACAAAAATTTCGATAAAAATATTTTTGGATTTTTTGTTAAGGGTCCCCCTTTGCTTGGCGTTATTGCTAATATCAAACAAAGAGGGGGGTTGTTGGTGACCATAACACCGTCACACTGATCGAGGTGGATATTGGTGGCCACCTACCTATTCCATTTGGACCCCCAACATTGTCTCTTTCATTTTTTCGTTTTCCTTAATTGTAGCACAGTTTACTATTTTTGGCAGTTTTTCGCGTCCTGAACTTCTGGAGCCATTATGAAGCCACATTTTTAGGGAAAATGGAGAGACCGTAAATCTCCTAGAGCAGCTTGCCAATTTGCTTTCAACCTTCTCTTCAAGATCTTCGAAACATGGTATTATGGTAGCCAAACAGAGATCGTATGCTAAATTTATGACTCGAGGAAGTTAATGTACCAATTTACCCAAACAAGGCCCACAATTTTGACACTTCATCTCCTAGGGTTACGTTTTCGGATGTTTAGGGCTTTCCTTTGTTCCACAATAATAAATAGGCCTTTCCGCCTCATTGTAACACAATTCTAAGGCATGTAGCCCGAGCTAGCCTTATTTCCATTATGTTTGTAAGCATACTTCAGTATTTGATCTTAATGAAATGAAGTGTTATTTCTACCGCATCTTTGTATTTATGGTTATATATGTAATTTGTTGCATTCCTATTTAAATCTAGATAAATGGTATCAAAACAATCTACTTTTTCTCTGTTTTTCTTTGCATGTCCCCAACAAGGTCAGGATATAAGAAGTAAGGGGTTGAACTGGTCGAACCTTCACAAGACCAGCCTTGAAAATCTCGACAACCTCCCATGGAATATGAAAAGAAAGACAGGGGGCTAGGAGATCCTATCAAAATCTGGCTCGAGGAAGCCCTCTAATGACAAAGGAACGCGATGATGGACAACTTTTTCCAGATCCTTGAGTGGTTACTCAAGGGCGATGCATCTACTTCTGGTAGCTACTTTGGGAGTGCCACTCCCTTTAAGGTATGAGTTAACTTAGACATTCCGATATTTGAGGGTAAAATAGATACAAACACTGTAGATAAATGGTTAAATCTGCTAGAAGTATACTTTTCCATTCATGATTTTACCAGCCGGGAAAAGATCACGTTTGCACTTCTCAAAGCAGCCCCCCATGTCAAGGACTGGTGGGAAACCTACTATGAGTAGAAGGATGAAAGTATCAACTCATTGTTTTCAGCCACACCCACTTGGAACTCATTACAAGATGCCATTGAGGAGCAATACTACCCTATCGGGAGTTATGAGGATAAATACATAAAGTGGACAATGCTACGACAGGGAAGGGACCAAGATGTACCATAGTTTACCAATGTTTTTCATACCCTTCGTACAAAGTTGGGTATCAAGGATTCTGAGAAACATTTGGTTCTCAAGTACCATGGCTACCTACATAGGTACATCCAGGACAAGATGGAGTTGTTGAACATCTCCTCGCTCAGCATGGAATATCGATATGCCATCAAGATCCAGTAAAAGTTTAAACAGAAGAAGTGAGACTTTGGATCTGCAATTCTGAAGAAAGGGAAAGGTACCCCCAAACTATAGAACAAAGGACAAAGCCAAGTCAGGCAAACCCAATATGACCGGCCAAAGCCTTAAGCAAAGAACAATACTGCAAAGCCAATGAACGACACGGGAAAGTGGTGTGAGTTCCATAAGAGCTCTACTCACAACACAAGTGAGTGTTAAGCCAAGCAGCTGAGCTAAAGGCTTCGGAATCAGATGCATGTTCCAACTTTGAGTTAGAACTTGACAAGGGGAATGAAAAAGGGAAGTATATTATCAATGTAGAGCCCAATGCCACCATTTCCGCCATGAATATCTAGAAGGAGGAACCTGAAGATCCAGAGGAGGAGGACTGCCTCTTCCACTCCTAGATGTGGGTAAAGGGTTCCCCACTACAGTTCATTGTCAACAACGGCAGCCAAAAGAACCTCATTTTGGTTGAGGTCATGAAATGGTTGGGCTTACTAACCACATCACATCCATAACTGTACACCATCAGGTGGCTTCACTAAGGATGGGATCTTTGTGTGAGCTAACAATGCTACCTCCCATACAACATTAAGCCCTTCATGGATGAGGTATTATGTGACGTTGCTCCCCTTGATGTTTTTGATGTATTATTAGGCAAACCATACTTATGGAAGCGACATGTTGTGTATCATTCAAGGCCTCATGTTGTTATTGTTACTTTGGGAAATAAGTTGTACAGGATACCGGAGGATCAGGAAATGTGTTTTCCTGATGATACACCCTCAAGGAAAGAAGAAGACGGTGGCCACGACCTCCAGACGCCCCTCCGCATGACAAAAATCGATGGATAAGGTCGTGGAGGAGTACGAGGACATGTTCACCTCCCCCGCAGGGGTACCTTTCCACTGTCAGGTCAAGCACTCCATCGATCTGACCCCAAGTGCGTTGCTACCCAATGGACCAATCTATCGGTGTTTTGTTCTGGAGAATGACAAAATCAAGAGGCAAATTCAGGAGTTGTTGGAGAAAGGTCACATCCAGCCGAGTTCATCTCCCTGTGGGAGCCCAATCATGTTGGTACAGAAGAAGGATGGGAGTTGGAGACTCTGTATTGACTATCGGGTGCTAAACAAGATCATTGTTGGGAATAGGTACCCAATCCCACAGATTGATGACCTTCTAGACAAACTGAAGGGGGCAAGATATTTCAGCAAGATCGAATTGAAGTTAGGATATCACCAGGTACCAATCAAACACTCCTATGTGCGGAAGACTACCTTGAAAACCAAGGAGGGCCTTTTCGAATGGTTGGTTACAAATTTTGTGTTCATGAATACTCGTGCAACCTTCATGACGCTGACGGATGACATCTTGCAGCCATTCACCAACTCATTTGTAGTGGTATACTTGGATGACATCATGATCTTCAGCCAGAGTTGGGAAGAGCACCTCCACCACATCCGATAGGTTCTCCAAACACTGAAGCAACACAAGCTATGTGCCAATTTGTAGAAATGCACTTTTGGCGTGTCCCAGGTTCAATATCTACAATACGTTATTGATGAACGGGGGGTACATTTGGATCCAACCAAGATCCAAGTCATATGGGATTGGCCGGCTCCAACCACTTTGACAGAGCTCCGTAGCTTTCTTATTCTTGCCAATTTATACTGCAGGTTCATGTTGGGATTATCTGATATCACTTGGCCCTTAAGTTAAGTAACTAAGGGAGGAGAGAAAGAAAAATTCTTTTGGCCTGAATCTCAATAGAAAGCATTCACATAGTTGAAACATCGCCTCTGCTTTGCACCAATGCTCACATTACCAAACTTGCAACAACGATTTGAGATCGAGACAAATTCCTTTGACTATGCTATTGAGGCAGTCCTTACTCAACAAGGGCATCTAGTGGCATATCAGAGTGAGACACTTTCAGACATAGTCTAGAAGTATCCCACTTATGACAAAGAGATGTATTCCATTGTCTAGGCTTGCCGACAATGGAAGCATTACATTTTCGGGAAGGAAATGGTCATCCACACAGACCACCGGCCCCTGCAGTTCATAAAGATGCAAGGGAAGTTGTAGAATGATTACCATCAGAAGTGATCAACATACCTACAACAATTCGATTTGAATATCAAGTATAAGAATGGTAGCACTAATAATGTTGCAGACTGCCTCAGTTGACTACCGATCATGAAGTTAACCATTGTGCTCAACTCTTGTGGGCATGAGACTTATTATTGGCCACTTCTCTACAAAAGTGACCCAGAATTCGGCCACACATACCAGACACTCTTGGAGGGTCAAAAAATTCTAGATTTTCACCTCAAGGATGCCCTATTATGCCACCCAGGGTGCTTTTGTGTTCCTTTAAGACAACATGTCAAGATGATTTAGGAAGCACACTATAGTCGGGCATTTGGGCATTTCACAGTTGAGAAAATGGTGGCAATGATGCAGAATTACTTCTATTCGCTAAATCTTCGACAAGATGTTAGGAAGTACATCAGATCCTACACTACTTGCACAATTGCCAAACTGACGATCAAGAAGTAAGGCATCTACACTCTACTGCCTACCCCTATTCGACCTTGGGAATCCATCTCCATGGATTACATGTTGAGCATTCCTTATACTAAGCATGGAAATGACTTTTTTTTTGTAGTCGTCGACAAATTTTCAAAGATGGCCATTATGGCGGCCTACAAGAAGAATATCACAGCGGAAGCCACTACTAAAATATTATTTGAATGAGTGTGGGTACACTTTGGGATCCCACAATCTATCATCTAAGATTGGGACAACAGGCTCCTTAGTACATTTTGGTCTAGTCTCTGCTCGATGTTGGACAACAAACTCACTAAGTCCATGGCTTTACATCCCCAAACTAATGAAGAGACAAAGGTCGTTAAAAGGATGATGGTAAACATTCTACAAATGTACATTCAAATCATCCATGCACATGGGATGAGAGCCTCCCCTATGTCCAACATAGCTATAACCGGGCTCTCTACAGCTCGACTGGCCACAACCCTTTTCAAGTGGGCTTGGGATTCCAGCCAGTATGTCCCATTGATGTGGCCATGCTAATTGCAGCTACTCATGCAAATTTGGGTCATTTCCACTCCAAAACCGATAAGGAAAATAGCTTCATTGAGCACATCCAACATATCTGTGAGCAGGTCTACGACATTCCTCTAGAAATCAAATGCCAAGTACAAGTAGCAACATGATCAGCATTGGGTTCCACACAAGTTTTAGGTGGGTGACAAAGTCTGGTTGCATTTGCAAAAGGAACACCTTACCGAAGCCTATCGAAAACTCAAACCACTTTGATATGGTCCTTACACCATTACCAAGGTCATGGGAGAAAATGCATTTGGGCTCAATATTCCATCATTCCTTAGCTTGCACCCAGTGTTCAATGTGGACTGCCTTCAACCATCCTTCTAACCATTTCTAGACACATCAAACATTGCAAAAGAACTCACACATACAAAGTTAAATCTAGATTGCATGGAACAAGACACAACTGATCAGATCATGGACACATAGATGAAGAACACCTAGCAACAAAGGATCCAACTATATCAAGTTGTCAAATCATGCCAACTCCTTCACCAAGGCAAGTGGCTCCCAAGGGACCAAGTTCAGCAGAAGTTTCCTCATCTCATGGAGGAACTCAACGCAATGGGGACCATTGCTTCCTAAGGGGGGAGGAATGATACAGGTGGATATTGGTGGCCACCGGCTTATTCCACTTGCAACCCCAACATTGTCTCTTCTAGTTTTTCAATTTCCTTAATTGTAGCACAATTTACTATTTTTGGCAGTTTTTCAAGTCATGAACTTTCGGAGCCATTTGGAGGCCCTAAACCATGTCTTTAGGGAAAACGTAGAGATAAAAAATGACCAAATCTAGCTTGTTGGTTTCCCTTCGGCCTTCTCTTCAAGATCTTCCAAACGAGGTATTATGGTAGCAAAACAAAAATCGTATACCAAAGTTATGACCCCCAGAAGTTGATGTACCAATTTACCAAAACGAGGCCCACAATTTTGGAACTTCATCTCCTAGGGTTAGGTTTTTAGATGTTTATGGTTTTCCATTGTTTCTCAATAATAAATAGGCCTTTGAGCCTCATTGTAATAGAGTTTTGAGGCATGTATCCGCCACATCACTTCTTAGAGATAAGCTACCATCACTTGAGCTAGTCTTACTTCCATTCTATTTGTAAGCATATTTCAATGTTTGATATTAATGAAATGAAGTGTTATTTCTACTACATATTTGTATTTATGGTTATATCTATAATTTTTTGTGTTCCTGTTTAAATTCGGATCATAGATGAAGATATTGTGCAGGTCCATCTTGTGAAAAATAAAAAGAAAACAAAAACCATTTAACCCATCAAAACATTAGAAAACTCAAGAGAAATTTTGGGAAAAGCACTGATTAAGAACTACACCAAGTGAAAATGGTTTTACCGAATTATTGAGGTGGTAAAGGTTGCCTCCTTGATAGGGTTCCATTTTTAGCGGTCAAACTTGACGAATTGAAGCAAGACCTGCACAAAACATATTCTGAGAAAGAACAACCAAATTAGAGTGTTCGGTTGAATGCAAAGAAGACGAACTATTAACTCAGAAAAGTATAGTACAAGCTTACCTGATGTGATACTGCCGCGACACGCAGGGTTAATGTGCATAGTTCGAGATGTGGGTGTAGGCCCGTGACTCTAGGATTACCTAGGAAAGACTACAATATGCTACAAAATGATTAATAGTAGGGTTGGTGTTATAGACATTTTTGTGCCTTACAACTATAAGCATGAAATGTCCATAATCTAAGGGATCCAAAGTCCCTAAACATGTTGTTCCTACCCCTAGAGGAACACGGCTAACAAACCACAACAATTCACAGAAGTTCTCCACCAGAAACTGCTCAAAAACAAGTCAATTCAGAATCAATTCAGAGGCTCCACTAGCTGCCTGCGTTGAAATGCAGAGGGTACACTGGCCAGTTGCATTGCAATGCAGGTGGAAGCACTACCAGGGTGCGCTGAGTGGGAAATGACAAATGGCAAGGTCCTTTGTGCGAGGTGTAAAGACTGTGGAAGCTTCTAGAATCTTCCTCCATGACACTTGCCTTGATGAGTTCGACTAAGTGATGAGTAAAAGGCTCTTAGTCTCCAAGTGGAAGC
Source organism: Pinus tabuliformis (assembly GCA_031772625.1). NCBI lineage: Eukaryota > Viridiplantae > Streptophyta > Pinopsida > Pinales > Pinaceae > Pinus > Pinus tabuliformis. The sequence goes on from CM062819.1 coordinate 380,392,650, forward strand.
AAGAACTGACAGAGGGAGAGGACACTAGTCAGATCTCAAGCTGACTCATCCTCTCTCCAAACATCTATATATGGATCTCTCCTCCATGAGATCCAGGAGGCTGGAATTTTGTTATTGCAAAGAATTGCTGTTGGTTTGAGATTGGAATCATTGGGTGATTAATGCTTTGAAGGGAGGTGAAGAAAGGATTTCATTCGCTGGGAGGTAGATGCTGGATTGGAACTCTCTTGGTTGTATCTCCTCCTGAACCTTGTTATTCATCAATAAAGCTATCTTGGTTTCTCCTATATACTGATGTATCTTTGATGTATGATTGCATTAGTATGTTTAGTTTATTTCTAATCCTGAACTAGTTATGAATATGAATCTATGTCTTTGTGTAGTGTTCTCCTCTTGTGATCTTGCAGGGACCTGTTGAAGCTGGGCGAGCGAGAAGGCAAGTAGCTGGGAACTCTCAAAGAGAGGAGAAACTGGATCGAGGGACAAACGGAAGACACCGATTAGTCCATCCATCTCTCTTCATTCTTAATTCATAAAGGAAGAATACTAGAATAGCTGTTTCTGTTTGTTGCTAAGGCACTGTCACACCTTAGGTGGATAGGATCGTCCTGCATAGGCATTTTTCCCCAACAGCTCACAAGTTACGGGAAGCATTCCAATGATCCATGGAAGCGATCATTCGCTTCAAAACATTGGAGTAGGCCTCCTAAAAGACCCTACCTTAATGGGTACTTTTGCCCTACCGCCTCCAAGTGATCTGGCGAAAGTGGCCACAGTGGAAACCTACAATATGAAATCTTCTATATCTAATGGATTCGGAAGGTTCCTAAACATTTTGTCGGCATGGATCATCGCCCTAATAGAAATATTGTAGCAATCAATTTTCTTGGCCTGGGGGGCAACCCCAAATCAACGCTCATCAAGCGTTTGGGTAGATAGGTCATGGAATATGGTACCCCTTCAGATCCTTGGTCACAAGTGCATGGAACTGACGAAGGAATTGTACAATCAATAGTAATTGACGGGGCACCATGGAATGATTCCCACCATCGTTCCCTTCTGACGGATTGTGGAGAAGATACTAAAGATGACCTTTATCATCCTTCAGTGTTCGATTTTCTATCAAATACTGTAAATACAGTGGGCTCCAAGGACGGTTCTTATCTCGTGTCGACCTCGTTAAAAAATGAAACAAGGAGTCATGAGGATAGTTCTTTTACTATGTCAACCTCATTAAAAAATGAAACAAATCCCCTTTCCAAATCTCAAAGGTAAAACTTCATTCCAACCACCAAGTTGAATGCAATGAAGCTTGGGGGGCATGCACCTCGATTTGCGTTATTATGCTGGGGGCATGCAAACTTATCGAGCAGTTTTAGCACAGAGTTCATGCTCGTTAAAAAATAAACGCAAGATCCGAGCAGTTTTAGCGCATAGTTCATGCTCGTTAAAAAATAAACATAAGATCGAGCAAATGTTTCCACCCGCATTTAAGCTCGTTAAAAAATGAACTATTCTGGTAAATAACCACCGTGAATGTAATATCATCAGCCATTAAAGCCTTGGTGGTGTTTGCCCATCACCTCCACTTTTCCATTGGCCGATCATTCACCTCCATATGATTGTTTACCAATTTTGAGGAACAGCTGCGAAGAGTGATTTCACTAGCCATCCTTGTGACATTGCCGTAATTTGGAAATTCCAATCCTTCCCTGGAATCAGCTGCTAACCTTTTTTATCACTCGTTCCTCAAAAGACGAGTCTTCTTTAAGCTCTTTTCATTTGACTCGTGAAATATGAAAAGATTGCCGAGTTTTGGCCTTCCAACTCGGTAAAGTGACCGGAAGAGCTATCCCTCCTCTAGATTTTAATCTTTTTGGACCTGAGGGATTATTGCACAAAAAGATCGAGCGCTTGTTTTATTCGGCTCGTTAAAGATATCGAAAATCCATCCCTTCTGTATTGTTTTATACTTTTCCGGACTTAAGGGATTAGATGATGAAAAAGGACTTTTGGAGTTAACTTTATGTACCTTTTCAGACTCTCTAAAGATGAAAAGGATCGAGTTATCCTTGTCGTTAGACTCGTTAAATGCATGAAATAGCGACAAACTTGTCTTTAGACGAGAACGAGTTTCACTATCGCTAGGCTCGTTAAAACATAGCGATGGGCTTGCCCGAAGGAAAAGTTATAGAACAAGCATATGTTATCCTCCTCAAGCTTGACAAAAATAAAGAGGTACTGGTCAGCAATGATTGGGGAAAAATTGGGAGAAACTAAAGAAAACTTTGATGGTAGCAAGTCGCTCTTGAACATGACACTTTTCCTCCCTACCACAATCGGGTTGGGTTGTTTCATTCACCGGTCACATCGCCATGGTCTCGCCATACCATCCATATTTGGGGTAATGCTACCGATCCATCGCATAAGTGTCGCCATATGTTCAAGAGAAGTCACCTATGTCCCATCCACTACCATACATTATACTCTTTCATGACCGCCACCCTGAATCATATGTCATCAGATCGTTTTCACCTCCATCAAAATCATTAGCTCCGTTCCGTGTCATTGATGTGGGATTCATTAAGGCCCTCCTTTGACAGATCACTTCTTGTCGACATCAGCTCATTATCCAAGAAGTTGATCTAGGAACACCCCCTTCAGTACTTTGAAGCTTGCATGCCTCAATGGCAAGTTTCTCACTTCCAGCAACAGGTACACATCAATGACCTTCGACCGAAAGATTTTGTGTGGTGTTCGACGCCAAGTCCTCTATTCACACCACGTGAATTGTACTACAGTACCTTGAGGGTCATCTTCATTATCGGTGATTCCTCTCGCGCTTGTTAACAGTTTACATCATTGACTGGTAATCAAGCGATGTCTTTCCATGTTCGACTTTAGAGAAATTCTCACATGGATCGACTTGTACTTAGAGTGAAGATTAGACGAGATTGAAGACGACGGATCTAGTTTCATCCATCCGGGCTGCGATATATATTCAGAAAATAAAGACATAGAAATGTACAGCTTTACAGCACAGATAATCATCCTACCTAAAGGATGATGGCTCTATCAGAATCATCAGTCTATCATCAGACGATTGTCTGTTATATGTACATGAAAATGAATTTATAAAGCTGAGCATGGAAATGCCCGCCTCAGCTAGATCGTGAAAAAGGTATGAAAATAATGTATTGTATTGTATTGTATTACAGGTCTCCTCCCAGCATTGAAAGAACTTCGGATCCTCCTAATAAAGCATTTCACCCGATAAACGGCCTCATACTTTAGGGGGCAACTGTTATAGACATTTTTGTGCCTTACAGCTATAAGCATGAAATGTCCATAATCCAAGGGATCCAAAGTCCCTAAACATGTTGTTCCTACCTCCAGAGGAACAAGGCTAACAAACCACAGCAATTCACAGAAGTTATCCACCATAAACTGCTCAAAAACAAGTCAATTCAGAATCAATTCAGAGGCTACACTGGCCATTTGCATTGCAACGCAAGTGGAAGCACTACCAGGGTGCGCTGAGTGGGAAATGACAAATGGCAAGGTCCTTTGTGCGAGGTGTAAAGACTGTGGAAGCTTCCAGAATCTTCCTCCATGACACTTGCCTTGATGAGTTCGACTAAGTGATGAGTAAGAGGCTCTTAGTCTCCAAGTGGAAGCAAGAACTGACAGAGGGAGAGGACACTAGTCAGATCTCAGGCTGACTCATCCTCTCTCCAAACATCTATATATGGATCTCTCCTCCATGAGATCCAGGAGGCTGGAATTTTGTTATTGCAAAGAATTGCTGTTGGTTTGAGATTAGAATCATTGGGTGCTTAATGCTTTGAAGGGAGGTGAAGAAAGGATTTCATTCGCTGGGAGGTAGATGCTAGATTGGAACTATCTTGGTTGTATTTCCTCCTGAACCTTGTTATTCATCAATAAAGCTATCTTGGTTTCTCCTATATACTGATGTATCTTTGATGTATGATTGCATTAGTATGTTTAGTTTATTTCTAATCCTGAGCTAGTTATGAATATGAATCTATGTCTTTGTGTAGTGTTCTCCTCTTGTGATCTTGCAAGGACGTGTTGAAGGTGGGCGAGCGAGAAGGCAAGTAGCTGGGAACTCTCAAAGAGAAGAGAAACATGATCGAGGGACAAACGGAAGACACCGGTTAGTCTATCCATCTCTCTTCATTCTTAATTCATAAAGGAAGAATACTAGAATAGCTGTTTCTGTTTGTTGCTAAGGCACTGTCACACCTTAGGTGGATAGGATCGTCCTACATAGGCATTTTTCCCCACAACAGTTGGAGTAATTCCATTGAGCCTCAAGAAAACTTTCCAAGCCTTTTCCTCTATGCAATGAACGAGTATCAACAATAAGGAAATGACTACTTGGCGAAGGAGTTAGAGTTAGCACAGGGAGCCTCCACCATTGATTTCTGAAGGAAGATTGTGACAATACATGTCACATCACCTCGACAAAAGTGAGGACGTAAGGAGATGGTACCACCTCATGCGAACCACGATGAGTGGCGAAAGGATTCATGTGGATCGGCACACGTGGAGTGTAGTGAGAGGGTGGTGGAAAGTGTTGGTTTCCAGCGGTAATAATGTTGCCATAGGCTATTTATCCATGTACCTACCACTAGTATAGTGCAATCAAAACATTAATCTTAACCTTAGGCAGTGGTAGTACAAGAATTTAGGATTGAGTAAATGCACCTCTTAACCCATGGTAACGTAAGAACTTAGGGTATAGCAGTAAGGTATCAAGGTGTGATGAATAATATGAGGAACCACATTAAGAAATAAATCGAAATTACCAAGCATAGTGAACCATAATAAATATTAGGAGGTATGAGACATGTTATACCGATAAAGATAGTGCAAGAAGTTATTCGAAGGAATAGGTAGTGGTAGCAAGAGGTTAATCAAAGGAATAGATAAACAATGACATTCAACCTATTTAAACATAGATTTATTTTTTGTTTTTATTATAGGATGATGATCAAAAAATGATCCTATATGACTTTTCACTCAAAAATTAAAGTCAAAGGATGATTTTGAACATAGTGCCATTGCATAGATCTTTTCAATCTTAATCTAATGCAATTTGGATGGGCTAAAATGGACTTTGGGTGAAGACGTTATCGCAGAAAGAAGATTGCCATTGTCCTTTGAAAAGGAGGCAAATTCTTATAAAAATGGCCTAAAAGGCTCCTTGAGAAGAATCGCATCAGAGGGTTAAAAGGAGTACTTAACGCAAGGGCGGAAGGACCCCCAATCAGCGATCTCCAATATATCGGGTCAGAGGTAGGCTGCACCCAATATTGGGACCCCAGACAGAGCAATATGTGATTGAATCGGCGATCAGGGCAATCAGAGATCAGAGGGGTAGAGGAATAGACCCCACTGATGTGATACGTGAGGTGCGATATCGGCGATCGGTAGATCAGTGGATCGGCAATCAGCATAACCAAAGGGAAGACCACCAGGCCGTTGCAACAGCGATATTGAGACATGTGATAAAGCGATGGGCCAATGTTCGATTGCGCATGGACTGTTGGATTGGGTGCGAAGATCAACGGTCAAGATTCGATTGGGGTGATTGGTGATCAGGTGATCGGCGGATCCCCGATACAAAGGGCCATTACATACACCAAGCAACTTGCAATAGTGATATGCTGATAAGGGCCAGACCCGATGGGTTTATATACCCAATTTCATAAGTTTTGAAATCCATGAATGTAGGATTTCTTTGTATTTCCTGGGTATTGGGTTTTTTGGACCATTTCGCTATGCGATTATGATAAGAAATATTTGGATGGACTCGATACGTTTTAAGGGGGGATTCGATAATATTTGAAGTCTGATTAAACACTCCGTGAGGTGTTTTCCTATGTATTTCCATTATTTGGCTGTCATAGCCAGAGGAAGGAAAAATGATCAGGTTTCCCCACACCGACGATTCCTTTCCATTGTAAACGGATTCTTGTGGTGAACAGTCAAGTTTTCCATGATGGAGGACTATAACAGATGTGTTACAAATGCACAGAGCACACAATTGTAGAGGATTTCTGAGAGAGCACAGAGAGTTTTGGAGTCACTTGGAGGTCGAGTGAACCAGAGAGCTCAATTGACAATAATGAAAAGTTGCCAAGGTCACTGGAAGGTTGCTGAGAGTCACTTGGAGGTCAAGTGAACTAGAGAAGCATGCAGAGGCTGAGAGAAGCTCAAAGAGCTCAAGAGTTGAAGAGCCAAAACCAAGCATACCAAAGAGATCAAATGATCCAGTTGTTGTTGATCTCCAAAGTTTGCTGAAGATAGAAGAAGGCATTTTAAAGACAGTGAAAGAATTATGAGGGAGTTGGTGTAATCTAGAGCAAGATCGCTTAGAGTGCTTATTGAAGGAATCTAGTCCAGAGAAGCCTAGATCTGTCTGCAGAAGTATGGACAGCCTGCGAGATAAGATGGTATTCTAAACCCATTTTTTCTTTGTAAACCAATGGAGTTGAGTGTGGAGGTTGTAAAATAATTGATACCATAATCCCGGAGAGCCTAGTTGAGTTGACTAGAGCTTAAGGAGACGTAGCCCAAGAGGTTTGGGTGAACTCCATATTATATTGTTGTTATGTGTGTTTGTTTATTTTCTTCTTTACTTACTGTCATGTGTATTTTTATATCAGTTTAAGCAAATAAAATTAAAGCACATAAATATTTTAAAACAAACATAAGCATAGACATATTTTCAAGCAGTTTTAAATTCCACAATTGGTTAATCATAAGGTCTTGGAAATAATTAAGCTTTGGAAGTGGGAGAGGTTATTGTAAGCTTGACAAGAAGCCTCTAGTGCCCCATTTCAGATCAGGTGGTATCAGAGATTAAGTTTGATTAACCCCACCTTCAAAGAAGGTGATATCAAAGCTGGTTATACTAGAGGAAGTGGTATCAAATCAAAATGCTTGATTGATAGAGCAAAGATTGCTTGTCTGAAAGGTGTTAAAATAGTCAGAGGTTGGCTGTATGCTTGTTTGTAGACTGACTATTGTTTGAGTATACAGAGGTGAAGCGTAGCTATTTTTGGCTGAGTCCAGGAGAGGACAAGAAGGAAGAAGTGCTGAAGGCATTCTTCTCATCCCAATTGACCTCAAGGCAATCCTTGAAGCACAAGAGGTTTGTTGCAAAAGGTTGCTTGAATAAAGATCTTTGTTAATCTTGTTTGAAGTTCGTTTGTTCTTTGGCTTAATGACAACTTCTACAAGTGATTCCTCGAAATCTCCTTTCTTCACAAGATTCTTTGATGAAGACATGAAGCAAGACTTATTCATCATGATGGACAAGGTGAGAGAAATGTATGAGGATGGAAGGAAGAGCAACATACTTATAGAGCAGTTGAATTATGTGGAGGAAGAGAAGCGGTTGCTTTCTGTTATCACAAAATCAAGCACTGAAGGCTGCCAATCAGCAAGATTCTGTGTAACTATTTCAAACCAGGCTTTGGACTAAGGCTTAGCCTCCTTAGTCTGAGAGGGCTCTCTCACAGATTATGAATATTGACTAATGACAAGAAAAGATGGCTAACTCTTATAAGACACATGAAAAATGTACTGGATGGACAGAATTGCTTCCCATTGGGCTTATGGAGTCACTAATATCTCAGTAAACAATAACACTATCCTTTCATAGAAATCAGGGCACTTTACATCTAATGTTCAAACATAACTTACATGAAACATAGTTTGCCTAGGCATACAGGAAGTCAGAGCATGATTCATGAGTTCTGAGTGATTATGCATTAACCAAACTGTAAAAGAACATTAAAGAAAATAAACCATCATACATTTGAACAATAAGATCTATTGTGAATCCTGAGAAGAAACAACAGTCATTTGCATTACTGAAATCTGCTATACATAAACCAAAACAGTCTTCTCCAAAAACATCCAACCCCTATTACATCCAAGTCTGATCTATATATAGGGATACATTCTTAACCACCTTGAGCTTCCTCCTCCAGCATGAGGGGAGCTCGAAGACTGCTATTAACTACTCCTATCTACTGTTTAACTAATTCATTAAATACATTAAGTGCTGAACTGTAATTACAAAGAGTCCTAATTTAATCAAAACTCAAATTCTGTCCTCCTCGTAGCATGATTCCTTCTTGAATCTTGACACTTGTCTTCTTTCTGTTTTGGTCGAGATAGCTTAGAGGAGAATGCAATGAACAAGCTGGCTTTGGATACTGGATGCGTTGATGGTTCATTAATCATCAAGATAAGTCCCCTGTTTTCCCGGTCCTTGTCTCCCATCATTCTTCACAAATTAAGTAACATGTTCCCAGCTCTTTAATTCCCCAAAAACTACGAGCATCACCATATTCCCCAATGTGCTGGAAGCCTTGTTGATTGAACAGGTGTATAACCCAAAATCTCCGTATGCATCTCCTATCAAAACCCTAACAACCGGTAATAAAGTACCTTTATCAAAGCTTTCAATAAAGACAAAATATTTCACCTTTTCAAAAAGGCACACTTGTCATTATCTGAATAGCTAGGATAGCCTCATGTGGTCTCCCTTATGTTCCTTAGGCGTTTCCTTCAAAAATTTGCTGATCTCATCATTAAACTGTTTGTTTTCATCATAAAACAACACCTACAACAGTTTCGTAGCGCGCTACGAAACTGCTGTTTTTGCTAAAACAGAGTATATTTGCATTAAGGCGTCTTTTGCTTGAACTTATGACTCTTAAGACTTCTTCTACAGGTGTCAGAGACTTAGATGACTTCAAAATAATGGAGCTTAAACAAAATTGACCAAAACTAAGAATGGCACCTTTTTCTTCAAATCAGTGAGCTAGTTGACCTAGCTGTATCTTCAAATTTGCAACCTCCTTCTTTAAGGCTTTGTTTTCAGCTCTCAGGCTCATGTTCATTTTTCTGATGAGTTTAGCTTGCTTGAGGGCTGGAACCGTCCATGTATACACATCAGCCACTGAATCTACCTGACCCACTAGGTTTTCGCTACCTTTTAACACAGCTCTTTGATAGTTGGCATATCTAACTGCAAGCTCCTTAGTAACATTCTTCACCTGGGCAACTTCATCTTTTGCTGCTCCTGCTTGGTTCTTTATGGCTATAAAATTTCCTCCTTGGGTAATAATAACCTTTCTGTTCTTGTCTTTATGCTTGACTGCCTCCACTGTTTTGGACAATACTTCAATTACCTCTGTTCTGGCTGAAAAATATGTCTTGGGACAGAGTTCATAATTTCTCACAGAAAACATATTTGGAAAAACTGAACGGGGTTTTTGTGAACCAATCCGTGCTTAACAAAAACCTATTTTGGTTTTTTGAAAAACTAGTCCAGCTGTCCAGAATCGATCCTTGAAGAAGATGTGTAAAATAGGAAATTAAAAACTACATCTACAGCAGTTTCGTAGCGCAACTTTTAGTCACTCGTTTCTCCCAGCTCATAATCAATTTAAAGAAACTGAAAGAGGTTTTTCTAGTTCAGTATGTTAGGAATAAAAACCTCTTTCAATTTTCGAAAATATTCTTTCAGCTGCTCTAAATATCTCCTGGAAGTTGACTACTTAAAACAGAGAAATATGCCTGTAAAAAACATCACCTACAGCAACAATGAAATGGACCTCCACCCCGGGAGGCTTAATTTGACCAATAGCCTTTGCTGCGCCAAGAACTGCTGCAGAACCTCCCATGTCAAACTTCATGAGTTCAATAAGACATCCTGGTCCTGTCTTGATGTTGTAACCTCCACTATCAAATGTCAATCCTTCTCCAACTATGACAAGTTTAGTCTTAACATCTCCAGTTGGAGGCTTGTACCAAAGGTGAATGAACTTTGGAGGGTTTGCAGATGCTGCAGCCACTCCTAAATATGATCCCATTTTCAACTCTTCACATTGCTCTACATCCAATATCTTTGCAGTGAGTACATCCAATGTAGCGGGATTATATGAAAGACCCTTGAAGATGAAAAACACAGCAGTATTATTTGTATATTGATGATAAGAACCAGCACTGTGACATGTCGAGCCAGATATTCCCACAGAACCCATAGGAGACAAAGGTGATATGGGTGAGCTATGGTTTCGGACAAATCCCCAGTTTCGTAGCGCGCTACGAAACCACCTAAACATATAGCGCTGCGAAACTGCTAAAAAGGATTCATGTGCTTATTTGCAGACATTTGGCATTGAAATTTTGTCAGTGATAACAGTGGCTCCACTTGGGATAGTGTGCCCTTGTGGTACACTAAGAACCTGCAGTTCCAGTGCCTTATAAAATTTATTTGACAAACATCTTCTTTAAGCTCCTTGGGCCTTCACCTCGGGCTTTAGCTGGATGATCATTGTAGGAGAAAGAAAACTATATCTACTGAAAAAAATGCTCAGTTGACCTTGAGCTTATTTGCATTTACCTACCTACCTACCCTAACAATTTCAACTTCTTTCTGCTCAATCAATATGAAATTTCCAATGTAGCCAATCCTCTGTTTTATCTGATATTTGAGTTTTTTGACTGCATCGGAGTTCAGAGCCACAATGATATTGTGATGACCACTGCCACTGAAATTGCCTCTGATCTTCATAGAAAAACTGAAAAACTTGAGAGTAAAATTCTTCCATGTAATCAGCTATAGGATCCCAGAATACATGATCAGCTTGATTTTTCTTGTAACTTTCTGGTTGTGCAAACTGATCTTCAACAACAGTGTTCAGTTCCTCAATCGTGAAAGAGAAAGGAACCAGCATTGTCTCCTTGCGTTCTGCCATAGAAAACTTCTGAAAATAATGATCATGATTATGAAAACTATATGCCTAAATTTGACCTTCTACACCTTCAATTTCTTTCTCAATGTCCTCAGCAACTTCATCCAAAAATCTCATCTTATCCTCTGCCTTGCAGTCAAAGGATTTTAGATATGAGGACAAGGACAAAGGAAAATTTTCATTTGTTTCTCCATTACTATGATCATTATTCCATTGTTTGAAACCTTGAACTGAAGGAGAGTTTGCCACCACCTCTGACCTATCTATCCATTCCTCCAAAAACATAAGCCATAAGTCTTGAAATGACTTAACGGATTTGATAGGAAAACTTTCAATCCATTGTTTACATTTCCCTTGAAGTGAATCATAGAATAACATAATGCAAACATCCTCATGTTTAACTCTAAGAAGCTGTGAAAATTCACAAAAATCTGATATATGCTTCAAAGTTAAACTCAAATCTTCTCCATTGAATTTTGGACCATTCCTTAGAAAATATGCATCCTTGGGAAAATGATTTGGGAAACCATGAATTCCTGAAAAATCTATGCATGCATACCTTGAAATAAGAATGGTAGCATCTGGGTCCTTCATAACTCCAGTGGAATCACCATGAACCTATGAATTTCGAATTCTTCAACAATGGAGTCGCCAAGGTAGTTTTGCAGCCTCAAAAACCTTCTGAGCTCCTGCTACCTTCAGAAGTTTAGCTTCATAATTTCGGGAATGAATAATCTTCAGTCTCTCGGCAGACGCACCAAAATGTTATCACAAAATCAAGCACTGAAGGCTGCCAATCAGCCATATTCTGTGTAACTATTTCAAACCAGGCTTTGGACTAAGGCTTAGCCTCCTTAGTCTGAGAGGGCTCTCTCACAGATTATGAATATTGACTAATGACAAGAAAAGATGGCTAACTCTTATAAGACACATGAAAAATGTACTGGCTGGACAGAATTGCTTCCCATTGGGCTTATGGAGTCACTAATATCTCAGTAAACAATAACACTATCCTTTCATAGAAATCAGGGCACTTTACATCTAATGTTCAAACATAACTTACATGAAACACAGTTTGCCTAGGCATACAGGAAGTCAGAGCATGATTCATGAGTTCTGAGTGATTATGCATTAACCAAACTGTAAAAGAACATTAAAGAGAATAAACCATCATACATTTGAACAATAAGATCTATTGTGAATCCTGAGAAGAAACAACAGTCATTTGCATTACTGAAATCTGCTACACATAAACCAAAACAGTCTTCTCCAAAAACATCCAACCCCTATTACATCCAAGTCTGATCTATATATAGGGATACATTCTTAACCACCTTGAGCTTCCTCCTCCAGCATGAGGGGAGCTCGAAGACTGCTATTAACTACTCCTATCTACTGTTTAACTAATTCATTAAATACATTAAGTGCTGAACTGTAATTACAAAGAGTCCTAATTTAATCAAAACTCAAATTCTGTCCTCCTCGTAGCATGATTCCTTCTTGATTCTTGACACCTGTCTTCTTTCTGTTTTGGTCGAGATAGCTTAGAGGAGAATGCAATGAACAAGCTGACTTTCGATACTGGATGCGTTGATGGTTCATTAATCATTAGGATAAGTCCCCTGTTTTTCCGGTCCTTGTCTCCCATCATTCTTCACAAATTAAGTAACATGTTCCCAGCTCTTTAATTCCTCAAAAACTACGAGCATCACCATATTCCCCAATGTGCTGGAAGCCTTGTTGATTGAACAGGTGTATAACCCAAAATCTCCGTATGCATCTCCTATCAGAACCCTAACAACCGGTAATAAAGTACCTTTATCAAATCTTTCACTAAAGACAAAATATTTCACCTTTTCAAAAAGGCACACTTGTCATTCTCTGAATAGCTAGGATAGCCTCATGTGGTCTCCCTTATGTTCCTTAGGCGTTTCCTTCAAAAATTTGCTGATCTCATCATTAAACTGTTTGTTTTCATCAAAAAACAACACCTACAGCAGTTTCGTAGCGCGCTACGAAACTGCTGTTTTTGCTAAAACAGAGTATATTTTCATTAAGGCGTCTTTTGCTTGAACTTATGACTCTTAAGACTTCTTCTACAGGTGTCAGAGACTTAGATGACTTCAAAATAATGGAGCTTAAACAAAATTGACCAAAACTAAGAATGGCACCTTTTTCTTCAAATTAGTGAGCTAGTTGACCTAGCTGTATCTTCAAATTTGCAACCTCCTTCTTTCAGGCTTTGTTTTCAGCTCTCAGGCTCATGTTCATTTTTCTGATGAGTTTATCTTGCTTGAGGGCTGGAACCGTCCATGTATACACATCAGCCACTGAATCTACCTGACCCACTAGGTTTTTGCTACCTTTTAACACAGCTCTTCGATAGTTGGCATATCTAACTGCAAGCTCCTTAGTAACATTCTTCACCTGGGCAACTTCATCTTTTGCTGCTCCCGCTTGGTTCTTTATGGCTATAACATTTCCTCCTTGGGTAATAATAACCTTTCTGTTCTTGTCTTTATGCTTGACTGCCTCCACTGTTTTGGACAATACTTCAATTACCTCTGTTCTGGCTGAAAAATATGTCTTGGGACAGAGTTCATAATTTCTCACAGAAAACATATTTGGAAAAAATTAAGGAGGTTTTTGTGAACCAATCCGTGCTTAACAAAAACCTCTTTTGGTTTTTTGAAAAACTAGTCCAGCTGCCCAGAATCGATCCTTGAAGAAGATGTGTAAAACAGGAAATTAAAAACTGCATCTACAGCAGTTTCGTAGTGCAACTTTTAGTCACTCGTTTCTCCCAGATCATAATCAATTTGAAGAAATTGAAAGAGGTTTTTCTAGTTCAGTATGTTATGAATAAAAACCTCTTTCAATTTTCGAAAATATTCTTTCAGCTGCTCTAAATATCTCCTGGAAGTTGACTACTTAAAACAGAGAAATATGCCTGTAAAAAACATCACCTACAGCAACAATGAAATGGACCTCCACCCCGGGAGGCTTAATTTGACCAATAGCCTTTGCTGCGCCAAGAACTGCTGCAGAACCTCCCATGTCAAACTTCATGAGTTCAATAAGACATCCTGGTCCTGTCTTGATGTTGTAACCTCCACTATCAAATGTCAATCCTTCTCCAACTATGGCAAGTTTAGTCTTAACATCTCCAGTTGGAGGCTTGTAGCAAAGGTGAATGAACTTTGGAGGGTTTGCAGATGCTGTAGCCACTCCTAAATATGATCCCATTTTCAACTCTTCACAATGCTCTACATCCAATATCTTTGCAGTGAGTACATCCAATGTAGCAGGATTATATGAAAGACCCTTGAAGATGAAAAACACAGCAGTATTATTTGTATATTGATGATAAGAACCAGCACTGTGACATGTTGAGCCAGATATTCCCACAGAACCCATAGGAGACAAAGGTGACATGGGTGAGCTATGGTTTCGAACAAATCCCCAGTTTCGTAGCTCGCTACGAAACCACCTAAACATATAGCGCTGCGAAACTGCTAAAAAGGATTCATGTGCTTATTTGCAGACATTTGGCATTGAAATTTTGTCAGTGATAACACTTTCTAACAAATTGCAGGAAATGGAGAGGCAACTTCATATTGAAAATATGAACCTGAAAATGATACATGAGTTGGAGACACAACTCTTTATTGCCAAAGAAGCCTTAGTCAAGTATTAGCTTGAAGAAAGGTAAACAATTACTATTTGTCTTCAAATTCTTCTAAGAATGATTATATTGGTTCTTTTGAAAAACATACCAGACGCATAGGTTCCAAGTTAATGTCCAAGATGGGCTATGAAGGAAAAGGCTTGGGTAAACATGCATAGGGTGTCGTTGAGCCAATAATGGTTGAAGAAAGGCCTAAGTATTTGGGTCTTGCCTATGGATAGTCTTATGGAGAAAGTTCCAAAGCTACCATGAAGGCCGTTGAAACAGCTCCAAGAAGGAGTTTCGTTTTAGATCTTCTACCTTAAGATTGTGAAGATTGTATACTTGGGGAATGCAATGGTGTGAAGCATACATTTTAGAAATAAGGTGTATATTAGCATACACTTGAACTAGAGAGTTGTGGAAACTCTGGCAGCCTTGAAGAGGTTGATGATGTTCCAAAGGGAGCTACTTCTTCATTCAGTTCACCTCCTCATGAAGGCAACAAAGGTGAAAAGGAAAGGTATAAATATGGTTCTTATCATATTCCTTTTGATTATGTTCAGCATGATAAATTTCCACATGAGCATTGGAAAAGAGTTGGATGTTCCTTTTCTGGTTTAGATAACCATAATGTTTCTAGATGTTGGAAGAGAATGGCCACATACAGGAAACTTTTTGAAGGAAAGGAAGAAAGAAGCCAAAGGTCGATTAGACAAGGCAAATCATGATGTCGAGATGATGCATATGTGTTGCACCACCTGCCATAAGCAAGGACACATTGCTGAAAAGTGTTGCACTCTGAATCCAACAATGCTTCCATAAAAGTTGAAGAAGGTGGAAAGAGAAAATCGTAGGGATGGAAAGGAAACTTCCATAAATGATGTGTTTTTGGATCATTCACATGTTGATGCTGATGTGCACACAAAGGAAGCACCTTTGAAATGGATTGGTAAGAAATGGTTAGAGTTCTGATCCAATTAAGATTACATGTTTATTGATGCATCTGTTTGCATTTATTTGTTAATGAGATGCAAGTTGCAGGGTTTTACCAAGAAGGTGAATGGAAAACGTTGAGTAGGAGACTCACTTTGTTGCTACAACATTATGTTCATTTCGGCTTTAAAAGTATAGTGTGCTTAAGCGAAAGTTGAAGGATGAAATGCATGCATAAGGATGATGTGCATGAACAAAGGGATGTTGAGGTTTCCTTGTATTTGAACATGTATGTGTAATTAACTTGAAGGGTTGATTGCTTTGTTTTTAAACATGCATGTAATATTGACTTGAGAAAAGTTGATGTGGTCTACAAGATGGAGATAATGATGAAGTGTTTCATCTTTTGGAAAGAAGCCTTGAGATATTTTCTACATGCTTGTCTTGAAAGGTCATTTGTTTTAAAGGCATGTTTTGTGGGCTTCTTATCTAGTCCATCATTTGTATGCACATGTAAGAAATGGAGGTGTTCACAACATGTGAAAATCTATTTCTTTTGTTGAAGCATGAGTTGGGCCATCTAGTTGTTATCTGTAATTCTGTTGTTGTTAACAGTTGTTGTTGACACCATGTCAAACAGGTACACATGTAAATTTTTGTGAAGCAGATGTAACTTCACATTTGTTTCAGCCACCATGGATCAATGATCAAGGAATATAATTCAAACTACCTTGTATAACCTTCTCAGCAGGAGTTTTGCATGAAGTCAAGGAGGAAAATAGTTCTTCCCAAGAGAACTAGCACATCCAGGAAGGAGAGTGGTCAAAGGATTTGGTTTAGAGGCACTATGCAAGGCAAGTGTATGGCGGCTGAAAGAAGAGGTTGCTATTACTCTAATTTACTATTCAGATCAGTATATCAGTCTTTTCGAGACTAAAAGCTTTTTAGTGGGAACGCGTGATCAAAAAATGATCCTAGATGACTTTTCACTCAAAAATTAAAGTCAAAGGATGCTTCTAAAGATAACCCCATTACATAAATCTTTTCAATCTGAATTTAATGAAATTTGAATGGGCTAAAATGAACTTTGAGTGAAGAAGTTATCGCAAAAAGAAGATTTCCATTGTCCTTTGAAAAGGAGGCAAATTCTTATAAAAATGGCCTAAAAGGCTCCTTGAGAAAAATTGCATTAGAGGGTTAAAAGGAGGACTTAACGCAAGGGTGGAAGTAGCCGCAATCAGCAATCTCCCATATATTGGGTTGGAGGTAGGCTACACGCGATATTGGGACCCCAAGTAGAGTGATATGCGATTGAATTGGCAATCAGGGTGATGACCGATAGGAGGAGAAGAGGCATAGACCCCGCCGATGCGATATGTGAGGTGCGATAATGGCAATCGACGGATCGGAAGATCGAAGGTCGGCACAACCAAAGGGAAGACCCCTAGGCCATTGCAACAATGATATTGCGACATGTGATAAAGTGATGCGCCGATGTGCAATTATGCGTGGATCGTTGGACCAGGTGCACAGATCAACGATCAGGATTCAATGGGGGTGATCGCTAATCAGGAGATCGGTGGATCCCCGACACAAAGGGTTGTTACATGCACCATGCAACTTGCAATAACGATATGCTGATAAGGGCTAGACCCAATGGTTTTATAGACCTGATTTCATAAGTTTTGAAATTTGGGAATGCAGGATTTCATTGTATTTCTTGTGTATTGGGTTTTTTTTACCATTTCTCTATGCGATTGCGATAAGAGATATTTGGGCGAACCCGATAGGTTTTTAGGGGTGATTCAATAATATTTAAAGTTCAGTTAAAAGCTCCATGAGGCGTTTTCCTCTGTATTTCCGTTATTTGGTTGTGACGATGAGAGGAAGGCAAAATGATCAAGTTTCCCCACGGCAACGATTCCTTTCCATTGTAAATGGATTCTTGTGGTGAATAGTGGGGTTTTCCATGATGGAGGACTGTAACCGACGTGTTACAAATGCACAGAGTGCATAATTGCAGAGGATAAAACCAGGTCTATAGAACAATTCCACTAGCCCCATTGAGCTCAAGAAATTTCTTTCTTAGAACTTTTACACTCGCAAGTCTGTATAGGAATTCAATTGGTGACAACCAACTGAAGAATTTATCCATGGAAGCATATTTCCTTACCTAAACAATGTATTGTCTAAGGTAATAAGTTCTCTTCTCATATTTCTTGATTGCATCAAGTTCCTCTACCCTCTTGGCTCTGTTTCCCCAATTAATATATTTATCCCTAGGGAGATGAATAATTGTCCATTAACTACTATTTAGGTAAATTCTCATTTAGCATTTCGACCTTCCCATAATTCCTTGGTTGACCATAAGTAATATTGTTAATTTAATAAAAATAAAATTATTCATGTATAACATTATATGATGCCTTCTATTTTCCCATAGTCTTCCAAGTTACTTTTAATAGAAGTAAATTAATTTTTTTACTACTCACTGAGGGGTACTATATCATCCCCTTCTTGAGAGACACATCATCCTCGATGTTTCATATCCTACAAAATAGTTTGGAATATTCCTCGCACATAAAATATTCAGCTGCCTAGGTATCTCTTTTTGGATTAAGTGCATCCACTACACTTTGACCTGAGTAATTTTTTGCCACACTAGCATAATTCCTCCCTCTACAGAGGATTAACCCGAAATAATTCTTTCTTATTCAACCTACATCCATAATCATTATGATTGTCATTATCTTTCGTCAATAAAGATTTACATATTATCTCAAAATTTATCATAAACGTCATCAATTGTTATTTATGTACCCAATAAGGGTCATCAACAGGTGTCAAAATGCAACAAGGGTTAGAAAACTACACTCAATAAAAGTTAGCACCATTATTATAAGCTTATCAACATCAACAATAATTTTGTTTTTAGTTACTTGATGGCTAAACCTAGCAACAAGGACCCCACCATGTGGTTCCACTATAAATTTTACACCATGGAAGTACTAGTTCAATTGGAACTATGTACTTAGTGGTGATAATGTTCTAGAAAGCATGTATTGTTCTTATTCTTTATAATAGATTGAAATTAATGTATTATTGTACTATGTAGCATCACTATGCTTTTATCCTAATTTCGAATGTTGCATATGCATTAGTTATTCATGGGTAAAGTTTAGGATACCTTCATTTTTCCTGCCATCTTAAAGGTGGCTACATGGTTGTCTACTTTGTCTTAGTTATGCCCATCTTCTTCTGCTTTTCTATTTTCTATGTGCGGAAAGTCACGAAGCCATATTGCAACATTCCTTCAATTTTGGCCATTTTATATCTCGTATTACAGATTGTTGATGAAGTCTATATGTGGCTTGTTTCTATGTACAACTGTGGGGTATCCTCAACTAGATTTAGATTTTTATCTTCCTAGTTATAGATGCAACATGAGGCCAGAATCCAATAAAACAATATGTTGTAAATAAAACGTCAAGTTGTGTTATAAAGCTCCAATAAGAAGTATGGCTTTCATGGTTTCAACAATTTTGTATGATATGTTTGCTGCATTGAGCTAGATTATAAAGCTTTATGGCGAGCATGTTTTTTTGTTGTAAGAGACGTTGAACATCGAGGACGGTGCTCCCCCAAGGGGGAGGGGTTTGTAATAACCCCTCATTGATTTTACATGTGAATAAAATAAGACCAAGGTTAAGGGACATGTATTACAAACTAAATGTTGGAAAAAATACTTTGGTCGGCACCACTTGTGATTAATAATGGCTATGGAAATTGGAAAATTCATTGGTAAAAACAGAGATGCAATAATTGAAATTTATTTACAAAAATAAAAGAAAATAGGACAAAAGGAAGGTGAAGATACATATATTTTCATGCTAATGAAATTAGAGGAAAATTGAAGAAAATAGAGGCCTCAATGATAAAAATATATCGGAAAATGAATTGCGAGCTTTGTGATAGTTTTGAGTTGAGATCTCTTTCATTCACTCATTCTCTCATACTCTTGAACACTTAGAGAAATCTTGGAGTAGTCTTGGATCACTTGGGCATTCAATTTTATTTGGTTAAGTAAGGAAAACGAAAGAAGGAAAGAGCAAGGGAACAGTGGGATCAACAACCACAACTAAACTCCTTTGTAGTTAACAAGTTGTAGTGGGATTTCCTTGTCGATTTCTGGATTCAGGGTATATGCATGTGAGTATTTATCCATATGATGTCATTGTGACAGATATTTTCCTAGATTGACAGATGGTTTTGGCACTGCCTTTCCATTTCCTGTATATAGATGGCATTGTGGGTTTTTTTTCCACTTGTTTCTCTAATTAGTTTTGAGGTTCCAAATGGTTGTAGGTTGGAACAAATACTCTAGAAGCCCTAGAAAATTTTGGGTTGGGTTACTAGTTGCTAGAGCCATTGGTTGGGACAAACACTCTTGAGGCTTTGGTGGGATGACTTACTAATCCCTAGAATTAATGCTTGAATAAATTCTCTTGAGCCGTGGAAAGATTTTGGTTGAGTTATTAGTTCTGGGAGCCCTCAATAGCTTTGATAAAGATCGATCTGGCTAATGTTAGCGATTTCCATACCATAGAGGTGGAATCACTATGGTTGAGGGTTGAGGTGGTTTGGCCTCTAGAAGCCCTAGTTTGTTTTGTTTTGTTTTATTCCATGAGATCCCACATTCATGCCTAGAATATGGCGCAGGGATGATTAGAAAAACAATAGATATTACATTATGAAATCCTTGGATATAAAAGTATGTAGATCTTGGAAGTCTTATTGTTTCAATCCATATCATTGAAATCCTCTTCCCAAATGTTTTAAGTGATTTAGAGGTAGTCATCAACACAAAGAAAGAAAACCATCGATTAACTCTAGATGATTATTATGCATCCTACCCCCAATGTGTTAGAGCTAAGTTTTAGATCCAAAATTAGACCTAAAGGTGTATTAGGAGATGTAATAGTGTCCATAGAGTCTTGGAGCATGCTATGGGTTTTATGATATTACAACTGATTCATTTTTGCAAGAAAACATCCCATGATCTTAGGTAGGCCATGGTTGGCTATTGTAGATGTATTTATTGGTTGATATACAAATATTCTTATCATACATGGCAATTTTGTGAAATATGTGACATTATACTGACCTTTGAAAACCACACATGAAGATACTGTTATGAAACGAGGTCACAAAAAATAGAAAAGATAGATCAACACCTTAGAAAGAAGCCTCTTCGAGGGGGAAACCTCCTTTACATTGCATAAATGAACAATTCTTGGATGATGCAAATGACGAGACCTCCTTTCTATATATATGAGTCTAAGGGGTCCTAATATAATTAGAGTTGACATAACAATAATAATGTAAGGGCATAATGATAACACTAGTGGGTTTCTATGGGGAACAATAATACGAATATGGGAACTACATGGGCACAACAATATAATAAGGGGGTTGTACTAATAACAATAAGGGGTTACACTAGTAGTATAGGGACCTAACAGATACCTTGTGGCTTAATAATTCCAATGGAGATGAAAAAGGTATTGGACCTATCTTCAATATTGATCAAATTATTCAATTCAAACAAAGAACTAAAGAAAATTAGATGCAATACTTTTAAGTTATCTAGAAACCATTATAAAACCCTTTATTGGTTGATGATCAAGAATTATGCTTATCACCCATGGCAATTCTATGAAAGATGTGGCATTATAGTGATCTTCAAAAAACTTCACATGAAGATACCTTGTTGCTTAATAACATTGCTGGAGATGACAAACATATTGAACTTATCTCCAAGATTGATTAAAATTTTCAATTCAAACAAAACACTAGAGAAAATTACATCTAAATTATAGGTTTCAGTTAATTTGAAACCACCGTCATCCTCTTAATTTTATCTTTAGTACAAATTTTCAAGAAATTTTGATGCACATAATACATCACCAATACAATTTGTTGCATCAGCCAATAATATTTTTGAATGTTGTATTCTTGCTTTTGAATTTAGCCTTGATAAAACGTTACATAAAAATATGAAATTTGATCAATCTCAACAAGAACATTTCGTTAACACGTTGCAAAAGCAGACTTGAGTATTTTTTATCATGTCATGAAGCACAATGATCCCAAACCATATATGTGTCATATATGTACAAATGAAAATTCCAAACTTCTTACACAACCTCAATGATAAATGATCCAACCTTAATGACACATGAGCATGAGGCTTGAAGACAAAAGACTTCGAATTTTATTCCAAAAATACAAAGAAAAGTTTAAAAGCAAAGGAGTGGGATCCTTTAGCTGTCACTTGACAAAGCTTTCTAGATAGGATTTGAGCTAGAATTAAGGGATTTGAATTATCTTGTAATTAACTCAATTATTTAGGCTTAGTTGAGATTCTTGAGGAGAATATCATGTAGATTACATATTATCTAAGATTAGGCAAATTCGATCCATTGATTGAGGATTTGGTTCTTGTATGTACATGTATTTATGTAAGTTTTGAATTAGTTGAATGAGATTTTGATAGATTTTGAGAGATTTTGGCTCCATTTTTGCTGAAGAGGATTTGAATGTAAAAATTTGGAATTTCTCTATATATTTGTAAATAATATGGATGAATGGTAAAATCCTGAAGGTTTTAATTTCCTTCGAAATATTTTTGAGTTTTGTGGATTTCCAGTTTGAGTCCTCTAGATTTAGAGTTTTGTATAATCTTGTGTTGTCACATTTAAATCTTCACTCACTGTGTATTGAGTTAAACTTAGCAGAAGTGCTAAATCTGGTAGAATGAAGAAACCTAGGAGAAGATCTGAATTGTCTGATTAGAGAGATCCAACAGATCTAATGGTAATCATGTGCCAACAAGCATGGATTTTAATTAGAATACTAAAGCAGTCTTCGTAGGTGTAAGCAGTATCTCATGCGATGGTAAGTGGTATTCTACAATTTCACTCGATTACCCTTAGCGGGTAACACATAGCATGAGAAAAGTACTTTTCTCGTGCACCCTTGACCTAATATTAGTTTTACAATAATTCACATGAGATTATGTGATAGCCATTGGATTGAGTGAGATTGATCGACAGTGGAGATCGACCAAGCTAGTTGGCAAGCAGGTGACGCGATAACCATCATATTGAGGAAGGAGATTGGTGGCAGAGATTTAATGCGCTAAAGGTTTGTGGAAAGGCCGACACGATATGGTTATGGACTGGGTTTTTAATTCCTTTTGATTCCGTGGAAAAATTGAAGTTTTTCCATATATCGAGTAAATTAAACAGTTTTTCTATTTTAGCAAAATAGCTAAATTTGGATGTTGATGACTGATACTCCAAAGAAAACCCAAGAACAAGTTCCACACGAGCTTGAAGAAATCGTTTCTAATTTTGAATGATTATCATTAACATCTATATTTAGCCCACCATTAGTGGTATCAGAGCAGCCTATTGACACTAAGTAGGATCTCAAAGATCAGAAAAAGAAATCCAACATGGCTTTCAAAGTTGGAGGAAGACATGGTGCTGGTCGAAGAAGAGGAAGTCCAGTTGCAAATGTTGAAGTGTTGGAGGTTATGCAATAGATGCAAGCTAGACTAGAAGCAGTGGAAATGGGAAATCAAAGAGATGCAAATGCTGGAGATGTCAGTGATCCTGAAGTTGAAGCTGCAGAAGAAGAGGAACCTGCAGAAGTTACTCATGAAATGAGATTCTTTAAATCAGTGTTGGGATCCACATCTAAACCCAGACTTGAGGTTTCAATTTATACAGGAGGTTTAAACCATAAGGAGTTGTTACACTGGATTAATGACATGGACAAATTCTTTGATTATGAAGAAATGGAAGAAGGAAATAGAGTGAAATTTGTTGTCACAAAATTGAAAGGACATGTAGCACTTTGGTGGGATGGAGTGTAGGTTGAAAGAAGGAGACTTGGTAAGTAGCCAATTAAAAATTGGAACAGGATGGTGGCAAAGTTGAGAGGTAATTTTTTGCCAAGTGATTATCAACAACCATTATTTAGATAGATGCAAAATCTTAGACAAAGATCTTTGACAGTGAAACAATACATAGAGGAATTATACAAAGTGAGTATAAGAGCTGGAAAAATTCAAGATACAGACACGAAGGTTGCAAGATATATAAATGGTCTCAGAATGGAGATCCAAGATGAGATAAGTGTGTTGTCTCCTAAAATAGTAGAAGAGGCTTATCAGATGGTATTGAAGGCTGAAGAAAAACTCATGGGGAAGCAATCTACCAGAAGTAGAGGTACTTTTTGAGGAAGAGGAAGTCAAGGAGGTAGGGGAAGATCTACAACACCTACAGATGGAGCTAGCAGTAGCTCGAATTAGCATACACCCACAGAAGGTGATAAAAGTGGAAGAAGGAGTTTTTTTAGAGTAAGAGGAGGCATAGGTAGAGTAAGAGAAATCAGATGTTACATATGTAACACGCTGGAACAAAGAGCCTATGAGTGCCCAGAAAATGTAGGGACAATTCAAAGAAATGTAGTTGTTTCTCAGACTGAAGAGGAAGCAACAAAGGTGCCAGAAGAAGAAAATGTACCAAAGAAAGGGGAATCATTAGTAGTTAACAAAGTTTCGTTAAAGGCAGCAAAGGAAGTTGTTGAACAAGCACAGACAAAGACTTTGTTTAGGATCGTGTGCAAGGTTCAAGGAAAATGCTATCAAATTGTAATTGATAGTGGCAACACTAATAATTTGGTCTATACAAAAGTGGTGGAAAATTTTAAATTAAAGACAAAGAAACATCGAAAACCCTACAAGGTGTCATGCCTTCAAAAGGGAGATCAATTGTTAGTGAAGGAACAATGTGAAGTGGAGTTGCAGTTGGGCATCTACGAAGGCAAAATTTTGTGTGATGTGATGCCTATGGTTGTGTGTCATATATTGCTGGGAAGACCTTGGCAATATGACAGAGGAGCTACGGATGATGGGAAAAATAACACATAAAAATTTGGTAAATATGGTGTTAATCATACATTGCTGAGTGGAAAAGAATACTTGCAGCAGATTGAAGAGAGTGAGGTAAATTTTGCATTGATTTTCAAACCCAAGGTAATAATTACTTCCACTAAAAATTTTTATTTTCCAATTGAGATTCAAGAGATGTTGGAAAATTATAGTGATATCATTGTAGATGACTTGCCTAATGGGTTACCACCCATTAGAAAAATCAATCATCATATAGATTTGATTTGAGGGGCAAATCTACCAAATAAAGCGACTTACAGGATGACTCCCACTAAATGAAGAAATCAGAAAACAGGTTCGAGAATTTTTAGATAAAGGATTGATTAGAGAGAGTTTGAGTCCTTGTGCAGTGGCAACAATGCTGAGTCCAAAGAAAGATGGAGGCTGGAGAATGTGTACTGATTCAAGAGCAATCAACAAAATAAAAATCAAGTACAGATTTCCTTTACCTAGAATTGAAGATTTGATGGATTGTTTAAGTGGAGAAAGACATTTTACAAAGATGGATTTAAAAAGTGGTTATCATCAAATAAGGATTAGTAAAGGAGATGAATGGAAAACTGATTTTAAAACAAATGAAGGACTATATGAATGGATGGTAATGGCTTTTGGGTTATCAAATGATCCTAGTAAATTTATGAGGCTTATGAATGAAGTGCTGAAAGAATTTATTGGTAAATTTGTAATAGTATATCTGGATGATATATTAGTTTACAACAGATCTATAGAGGAACATATTAGACATCTGAACTATTTCTTACAGAAGCTACAACAAGAAAAGTTACTGCTAAATTTAAAGAAATTTTCATTCATGAAGGAAGAGCTGATATATTTGGGCTTTGTTGTTTTTGCTGATGGATTAAAGATGGAGACAGAGAAGATAAAGGCAATCATAGAGAGGCCTTCACCGAAAAGTGTTTTGAGGTAAGAAGTTTCCATGGTCTTGCTAGTTTTCATAGAAAATTCATAAGAAATTTTAGTAAGATTAATGCTTCTATTATTGACACTATAAAGGAGGATAAATAACCATCTAAATGAACTGTTGAAGCAGAAAAGAACTTCCAACTGTTGAAAAGAAAGATCACTGAAAATCCTATTTTAATTTTTCTTGATTTTAATAAGCATTTTCAAGTGAAATGTGATGGTAGTGGAGAAGCTATTGGCACTATTTTAAGTCAGGAGGATAGACCTGTAGCTTATTTTAGTGAAAAACTGAATGCATCAAAGAAGAAAAATTCTTCTTATGATAAGGAATTTTATGCAGTTCTATAGTCATTAAAGAAGTGGAGACATTACTTGATGTGTAAGGAGTTTATACTTTATTCAGACAATCATGCATTATAGTACATTATGCAACAACCAAAGCTTAATCAAAAACATGCAAAATGGGTAGAATATCTTTAAGGCTTTAATTTTGTATTAGAACATATAATTGGCCAATCAAACAAAGTAGAAGATGCCTTAAGTAGAAAAAGTATTCTTATTCAGGAAAGTCAAAATTCAAGTGTTGGGTTTTGATTTTCTTAAAGAATTATATGAGAAAGATTTAGGTTTTAAAGAGGCATTTGAAGCTTTTAAAAATCTTGTTTTTTTAGAAAAAAGTAAGTGTCTAGATTTTTTCTTGCAAGAAGGATTGTTGTTTAAAGGAAACTAGATGTGCATACCAAATTTTTATATGAAAGAGAATTTAATCAAGGAGAAACATAGTAGCGGACTTGCAGGACATTTTGGTGTAGAAAAGAGTTATGATCAGTTGAATCGATTTTATTTCTGGCCGAATATGAGATCTAAAGTGGGGAAGTATGTAAAAAATTGTAAAGTTTGTCATTATGTAAAAGGAAGGAGTGAAAACACAGGTTTGTATGCTCCATTACCTATTCCAAATAGACCTTGGGACATGGTAAGTATGGATTTTGTTTTTCGTTTACCAAAAAGGTAAAGAGGAAATGATTCAATTTATGTTGTGGTTGACAAATTTTCTAAAATGGCACATTTTATTCCATGTTATAAAACCAGTGATGCTACTCACATTGCTAATCTATTTTTTAAGGAGATTGTAAGGTTGCATGGGTTACCTAAGAGCATTGCTTCAAAAAGAGATACCAGATTTGTTGGTCATTTCTAGAGGACATTGTGGAAGAAGCTTGATACCAAACTAATTTTTAGTTCAGCTTATCATCCACAGAATGATGGATAGACTAAAGTTGTAAACAAAAGCTTGGGTAATCTTCTGAGAAGTCTAGTAGGTGAACATCCAAAACAATGGCATCAAATTTTGGCACAGATTGAATATGATTATAATGATTCTCCTAACAAGACTACAGGGCAGAGTCCATTCCATATAGTTTATGGATGCACACAAGAGGAGTGTCTGAATTGAGAGACTTGGGAAAAGCTGAAATGAGAAGTGCTGAAGGAGAAGATTTTGCTTCAGAGATTCAAGCAATACATGAACAGGTAAAACAACAGTTACAGGATAGCAACGTGAAGTACAAGAGCAGAGTAGATTTGAAGAAGAAAGAAATTAATTTTGAGGTTGGAGATTTGGTTTTGGCAGACCTAAGGAAGGAAAGATTTTGAAAAAGGGAGTATAAAAAGTCAAAATTTAAGAAAATTGGACCATGCAGAGTCTTGAGGAAATTTTCTGCAAATGCATATGAAATTGAATTACCCCCTGATATTGGAATATCTCCAATTTTCAATGTTGATGATTTCTATAGGCATGAAAATAGAAATGCAGATGATATAGCAGATGATACAACAGAGGATAAAGAAGAACAAGATGTTGATTGGGTAAAATAGTTACCTAGAGCAAAGGCATTGCAGCCAGAAATGATTTTAGACAAGAGGACGAGAGTATTTTCAGTATTTGATCAAGTAGAAGGATCAACCAATTGATGATGCTACATGGATGATAGATGCCATGCTACAAAAGTTGGGCAATTCTATAGAAGAGCTCATGGACAAGAGCCCATGAAGAATTTTGTCCTCAGCAGTCTGATGTAGAAGCATGAGGCTTGAAGACAAAAGAATTTTAATTTTATTCCAAAAATACCAAAAAAAACGTTTACAAGAAAAGAAGTGGGATCCTTTAGCTGTCACTTTACAAAGCTTTGTAGATAGGATTTGAGCTAGAATTTAGGGATTTGAATTATCTTGAAATTAATTGATGTATCTAGGATTAGTTGATATTCTTGAGGAGAATATCATGCAGATTAGATATTATCTAAGATTAGGCAGATTAAATCCATTGATTGATGATCTGATTCTGATATGTAGAAGTATTTATGTAATTTTTGAATTATTTGAATGAGATTTTGATAGATTTTGACACATTTTGGGTGGATTTTGGCTGAAGAGGGTTGGAAAGTCAAAAAATGGAATTTCTCTGTATCTCTGTGAATACTGTGCATGAATGGTCAAATCCTGAAGGTTTTAATTTCCTTTGAAAATTTTTGAGTTTTGTTGATTTCCAGTTTGAGCCCTCTAGAATTAGAGTTTTGTATAATCTTTTGTTTTCGCATTTAAATATTCACTAACTGTGTATTGAAATAAACTTGGCGGAAGTGCTAAGTCTATCGGAACGAAGAAAGCTGAAAAATTTGCGAGAAACTCAAGAGAATATCTAAATCGTACAATTGTATAGATCCAACAGATCTAATGGTCATCACATGCCAACAAGTGCAGATGTTAATCAAAATAGTAGAGTGTTCTTCATAGGTGTAAGTAGTATCTTGTGCAGTCAAGAGGTGGTAAGTGATAGTCTACAATTTGACATGATTACACTTGGCGGGTGACACGTAGCATGATAAAAATTCTTCTCTCATGTGCCCTCGACCTGATATCAGTCGTCAAAGAATCCACACAAGATTACGTGATAATCGTTCAATCGAGCAGGATTGATCGATGGTGGAGATTGGCCAAGCTAGTTGGCGAGCGGGTGACGCGATAACTGTCGGATTAAGGAGATCGATTGTGGAGATTTAATGCGTTAAAGGTTTGTGGAAAGGCAGACATGATAAGGTTATAGAATGAGTTTTTAATTCATTTTGATTCCGTAGAAAAATTGAAGTTTTGCCATATATCATGTAAATTAAACAGTTATGCTATTTTAGCAAAATAGCTAAATTTAGAGGTTGATGACTGATACTCCAAATAAAACCCAAGAAGGAGTTCCACTCAAGCTTGAAGAAATGGTTTCTAGTTTTGAACGATTATCCTTAACACCTACAACTAGCCCACCACTTAACATAGATTGTTAAATATTAGCCACAAACCCTATTGAAAATAGCTAGTTGGTTTCATGCTTTGCAATACTACCTAAAAAGCATAATAAGTGAAAAATTTGCATGGCCTACAAAGAAATTACGAAGTCACTTTAAAATATTATTTTCTCGCTCTTTTCTTCATCAAATTTTTGGATATAATAGCTGTTAAAATGTACCTCTCTTTTATTTATGGTTTGTGGCTATAATAAAATATAGATAACATATAAATATCAATATACAAATATCCTTACAAGCCCTATGTAACACTTTATTACTAGTATTGCCCTTTGGATTACGAAATTTTCTACCTACCTTGGAGAGAGTAGTATTAGCCATATTTTTTGATCTATTCATGATTTTTTTGAGATTTATATGGATGACATTTTTGTGTATAATAAGGTAAGTATTTTTATGAATCATTAAATATTTTAGAGTATGTTTTAACGAGATGTGAAGAAATTAGCCTTTCTTTGATTAGAATGATCCACGCTACAACTATTTTTCTAGGACACGTCATATCTTATGCAAGGATTAGATTGATCTATCAAACATTTGACTTATTATTATGTTGTAGCCAAAGGATGTAATAAGAGATTAATAAGTCTTCCCTTATTTCAATTGGTTTAAAAAGTACCAATTTTTTTGGACCATCACAGATCAATGTTAACTCTGAATGTATGAAGAGAAAAGAGGGATGAAATATGAAATATGTTTTTCCTACAAAAGAGGTTTTAGACTCCATAAAAAGGATCTAGGCTAGTTTAATTTCTCACTTTAAATAGGTTACAGTCCACGTCAATACAATGTGTCAATACCATGGGTGAATACCATGAAATTTTAAAGTTAATTTTTTTATTATTTTTATTTTATTTTGATCTAGTAAAATATATCTTCACTTAGGGTTTTATATAATCTTAGGGTTAAACAGGACATTACATTACAACTTCTCCACCATAGTATGTTGGAGAGTGAGTCTCTAAGTTTTCAAGTTGATTTGGAAGGGTCAAAAGCACATCTTTGACTACACTGAATTGCTTTATGCTACGCCAATGTTCAAACAAGAAGAAAACAATTGTATGATGTCATTTATTTCATTATAAAAAATATAATACTTATTGAAATGAACTATTGAATTTGAGATGGTTATGTAGTTTGAAAGATTCCCAACCATGTAATTGAAATTTTCCCTGAAAATAATGAAATTGGTAAAAGTTTTGGAAAATCCTCAATAAAGTTGTCAATTTTCCACATTTTGGTGCCCATGGGATTTTTATGGTGCTGAATCCATTTTCACCATAAAAATATGATTCAAGAACTCTTTTTTCCTTTCTTGGGAAAAAAATTCCGTAATATAGCCTTTTTTTGTTATGGCTGAAAATTTGCTAGGCTAATTCCTAACCAATTATCTCATGCCATTTATTAATTAGAAAAAATATAGCGCCTCTTTAAATAAACTATTTAAGTTAAAATTGTTATCAAGTTTGACAAATTCCTAGGTGGCCATTACTTACTCAACTGAAGATCAACTAAGTGGGATTCTAGAAAAAACCTCCTTGGGAGCTATGAATAGCCAGAAAATAGGAAACCCTAACTAAAAGGGTAAATTGTAAGAGTTATATATATAGAATTAAGTTGGAGAATATAAAAGAAACTTGTTATTTAGATCAATAGAGTATATATATTTTTATTTTATTTTATTTTATTTAGATCAACTGTATATTTTAATTTTATTTTGATCTAGTAAAAATATGGAACACTTGAGAGGACTCTTTTTAAGCGCTCACGTCTTCGGTGAATGATGATTCCTTAAGGATAATGTTTTCCATGACATGAGGTATTTTTGAAACATAAACTTACATAATAGGGGATATTTTACCCAAGTTTCCTTCTTGAAAAAATGAGGGTTAGATATGAGATTTTTAAACCAATCAACATGGCTAGGTTGTATAAACTCCTTAGTTTCCATTGTCTAGTAACTTTTGGAACCACTAGTAGCGGTGATTGGGTTTGGTAAAAACATGTGACAGTGATGCATGTCATCCCATGGATAGTAATATGTGGTAGGGGCCTTCAAAATATCATAAGTATATGTCACTTTGGGAAACATCCTTTGATAATAGTGATGGAAAATTAATTGTTCATTATAAAAACATAGAGTGATCATCATTGTCACTTGAATATAATGGGTAATAATACAACATGGGAGCCTTCATATGAGAAAGTCTCGATTTTCTTGAGTTTCATTTGCTAAAGATGAAGGGGAATTGTTTGTTTTCCTAGCAACACGGTCTGATGAATAAGGGGGAGAGTGATCCTAATATAAGAGAGTAAGGTGCATCCCCTAAGTAATATATGTATTTATACCTATCGGAAGAGATATATAACATTGTTGGTGGGGGGGGGGGGGGGGGGGGGGTGCGGCGGGGATTCATGCTCATTAGGCTCGTTTTCAAATAAGTAGAGGCTTTTAATCCTTCCATGTTGGAAAGGGTTAGAATCTTGGAGTTCATGAACTAGTTGAGGTGGGGGTTCCAATATAAACATGGGAAGGTGTAGGTAGTCACAGAAAGCGAAACATTTTCTACGAGGTCTTATAGGTGGTGAAGAAAGGCTACAATGGTTTCCTCAATTATATGTTATGGGTGCACAACCTCATAGGGAAAGTGACATAGGCCCTTTCCCTCATGTGGGGCATGAAAAGTGAATCCTCCCTTACTAGACTTGTAGATAGGGTGAATGAGGAATGATGTTTATGGTGTGTTGCAAAGGGTAATCCTCTAGTCTATGCTCATCCTAATGTCATTTAGAAAAAGGAAGGATAATACAAAAAGGAGGAAGGGGTGCTTGTATGTGGGGAGTCACTACAATTGCCTACTTCTGATTCTTTTAGTCACATGATGATCCACTATTAGAGAATGTGACAATGGTGAAATTTGTATGAGAGGGTATCTAGGTTGAGGTTTCATATTCAGGTACTACTAGTGATGGAATAAGAAGAGTAGTCAAACAAGAAATGTTATAGGAGGATGGACCTTCATTTTGTGGAACCAATCTTCTTCTAAGTTAGAGGAAATATAACAGATTTGGTTAACATGATTGTTTGGTTATAAATGATTGTATCCTCATATAATGGATGTTATGGGTTGATTGAGAGCAAGGAAAGTTTCATCATAATACAATAAATAAGGAAAATGTTGATTGTAGTGAGAATACACATTGGAATAGGACATGGATGGTTTGTATGCAATCCATGAAGTCATGGGTAATCTTATTGATGAGGACCATATGGAACAATACATAAGTTGAGAGTCTCTCATCTTACTCATATATTAAGGTAGATGTTTATATTGTGCTCAACAACAACAAAACTGGGACAAGATTTAGTAGTATTGATAGATGGTTATGGTGATGTTTGTGCAATGCCATTATTTTTAAATTGTTCCTAGTTTTGAGCCTTTTCCCCATTCCTTCATTTAGTTTTTTTAATATTTAGCAAAGGAGGGGTAGTTAGGGAAGGGCTCCAAGGATTCATAGAGGATGGTGATGTATTGGTATAGTTAAGAATCATATGCATGTATTATCTAGGAAGGCTGTCTAGTGGTGACAACTACCAAGCTAGAATTCAAAAAGTAATATGAAGCAGTGGAAGAGTAGTCATTAAAAGGTGCTTTTCTCAACCTAGTATAATTTCACATATAAAAGGAAATTGAAGGATAGGAGGATCACTAGAGATGAAATAAGGACTTTCTATGGGGATGAAATTAGTTTTAAAGGGATTCAAAGTAGTGGGAGTCATTTTTGTGTGTGAAGGAACCTTCATGAAAGTAAGAATTGTCATAGGAGATTTTGGTACTTATGGAATTACTTCTTTCCTTGAAGAATGATCTATGGTGTTTGACGAAGGACTCTGTATAGGGATGGGAACCATAATAAGGGGTTTTGTAATTGGGAGATTATAGTGTTTTTGTGAGGGCAAAATGCCAAGATAGTACAAATAAACTACCAAGGTTTTGATGATATATAAGGAGGAGAATTAGGATAGACTCTAAGTAAAATGTACTCTTTAAAAATTCGAGTTTCGACATCGTAAATAAGAGAAGAAGTCAAGAATTGCCCAACTATAGGTAGAGCATTATTAGTGTTGATGGAGGAGAAGGATCATAATAAGTGAGTTTCTCAATAATAAAAACATGTCCAAGGTGAAGCATCATGATGGGAAATATAAGAAGTGGCCATTTTTATTGCATACATGAGACTTTGTCCTAGTAATATTTTATAATCTAAATGGTGATTGATTACCTCGATGCCTATAAGAAATTTCTTCCTTGTGATTATGAAGGGCACATTATAGTATACCATGTGAGGTTTAGATGGTATTCCATCATATTTTAATAATGGAATATTAGAGGAATTGAGTTTAGGAGAACCTAACTTCTTCCAAATATGAGTTGATATGACGATTGTAGATGAACCTTCATCGACGATGCAATGATGGATGGCAAGGTTGCATGTGGTAATCGAAAAATCAAAGGAATCAAGAGAGGGTAGATGTGATTCAAAATAATCTAGATCAAAGATCATTAAGTGTGACATGCTAGCGAAAATGATGGTTAGAGTGCTTAATGACTCTTTTCATTGAGTGTGGTAATATTAAACAACTTCTAGACAATACATGGTTGTGGGTCACTGTACCAAGTCGATTATGATGCTATATTTATTATAAACATTCGAATGAGAGTTATGTGATGTTCATCATATGGAATTTCTAGGAATTGGTAATGCAAGGTTACGGTGGGTTATTTATAGAAGGAAACCATCTCGAGGAAAATACCCTGCTTTTTAGGAGGAGGAGGAGATGGTGGGTAATTATGATTTTAGGTTTCTAGCAAATTTTGATTTGATTTAAAAAAAATATTTTGGTAAGATGGATTCATAAATTGATATATGGATTTGGAATCTTGTGGTCGAACCATGCCCTAAGAACGAAATACATTATATATGATAATAGTGGAGGATTGTGGTTGGCAGTGCCGAGGAGTAGATTAATATTGCTTGGATTCTTCATATTGGTTCGAGTTTTAGTAACTAAAGGAAGTGGTGGGTATATTGATCCATGGACACATAAATTTCATAAGGAAAATTGGTCATGCATCTCGACTATCCTTATCTTCTACCTTGTCCTTGGTGATTGTTAGTCATGGGAGGATCATGGTACTTGTTTGGTTTCTCATTATTCGTGTTGGGTTGGTGATAAGGCCTTAATTCTTGGGGTGGAATTTGATTACCTCATAAATTTAGATTGAAATTATGACCTCCTCTATGAGGATTGGAGGGGTTCACAAAGTTAAGTTTCTCAAAGGATTGAGCCTAAGCTTAGGGACTTGGATGAAAAAAATTAACCCTTTAATGGGCATATATAGGAGGTTGAGGAGGTACTAGAAAAGGATACTATGGGTTATACATGCTTAGGATATTTCAACTAGTACATGCAGCCCCATGAGTATGTGAAGTAGTTGAGGTGAAAGTGAAATGAGTTTGTTGAAGTGGATCACAAGTTTGGTGTGCTACGACAATTTATCCATGTGGAATGACTTGATATGTGGGTTTGATGATGGAGTTGATGAAGCCATGATCTAGATGTAGTTCAAAATATATAAAGCCAACAAATTGAAAGTGGAGTGTGTCGTGGTAGGATGATCAACATACCATTTAGCTAAATTGCCAGTGAGGGTTTGATCAAACAAGTGAAGATGAACATCATCTTTGATGTAGGTGTTGAACGAACTCCAAAGATGAAAGTATATCATGTGATTTTCAGAGTATTCCCATGGTTTCACTTCAAATTTTGGGATGTCTACAAGGATATTAGTTGACATAGCAAGCCATTTGGCATCAAGATGGATGGGATCGTTGGTGAGTTTAGTTAGGGCTAAGAGGTTCAAACGTGCCATGAAATGTAAAGTGGTGGGGAAAATAGGATGGTTTTATTGTCTAGCAATGTTGCTATGTGCGAGTGCTCCCAAAGGAGTTGACACTAAGTTAGAAGGTGATTGTGAGGGAGTCCCTTGAGTGGATTGAAGCATCAAAGTTATGAGTAAAGAGGATCCAACCACCAATGCTCGAGATGGAATTTGTTGGGTTACCTTTTTTTGGGTGGGAAGGGGAGAAAATCCCCCTTTCAATGGGAGGAATACTTTAAAGTCTCCCTGACTATGATTTAGTGCCAAGTTCTACAATGTTGACAATTTAAATACAATGTGGATAGATGTCATGCAAATGTAGTTCATTTTTCCAATTAATAGATGTGTTTATTTAAATTACAAGTAAAGGCTATGCAATAAATGCAATAAAGATGCTAAAAATAGGTTTGAGGTACCTTTTAATCGAAACAACCATGCAATATGAAAATAAATTGTTCCTAGACACCTACACTTCCTCTCGACTCAATATAAGTGACTAGGACCTTTCAGTAAGCCACCACCAAAACGTGTCTCAAGCATGTCAGATGGCTGGTACTAATTTATAGGGTGAAAATTATTTATTATGATGGATACTAGAAAATTTACAAGTGGCCATTGGAATCTAATCCAAGTACCATTGCTTCCCAAAACAATCACCTATAATGTAAGATAATGTTCTTATGACTAGTGAGTATCGTCCCTTCATTAGACATGGGAGAATTAACTAGCCCTTGAATAGTATGTGATCACTCAAAAGAAAACTAATGGCTAGCCACTAAGTGAGTACACTCAGGTTTAACTTCCTCGTGACATGACACCACCTCTTCCTAATAATATTTTCCATCTAGTTATGAAGGATTCTTAATCTCTTCACTGAGTTGACATACGTTTTATATGTAAATGAAAAAGGGGCACTATTTGGATTCATAAGCCTAGTGCCCTATTTGAGCTAATTATTTTTTTTTGTGAGCCTCATATGGAGGTTTAATGTTGGTGAACTAAGATAGTAGTTTAATTTTAATGCAAATATTGAATTAAGGAGTTTTATGTGGTAAGAGTGATATGTATAAGAAAATAAACAAATTGGAATCAATTCAATAATAAGTAATGAGTGTTAAGCTAGCTTTCTTACACTAAAAATCACTTTCTTTATTAAGTAACTCAAAAATTTGACTACTTGATGGGAGTCAAGTCCAAAGTAGAATACAATTATATGCTGTAGAGATTACTCATAAGAGAAAAT
The DNA here is from genome assembly GCA_031772625.1 of Pinus tabuliformis. NCBI lineage: Eukaryota > Viridiplantae > Streptophyta > Pinopsida > Pinales > Pinaceae > Pinus > Pinus tabuliformis. The sequence goes on from CM062819.1 coordinate 380,428,551, forward strand.
GGCAAAGGGAACACATGGTATTCTACCTTAGAGTGAGACCTCTTTGTGTGATGTTTTTCACTATAATTATATTGTTGCATGAAACAAAATATATACTTCATGTAAAAATGAAACAAAAAAAACTATAGTTTTGTTGGGATAGGACCATCCATTAACCAAAATTTATGAATATAGCATATTTTTCCCATACTTAGACTACCTTAGGTATATATTACTTAATTCTTTTATATTATGGTTGTTAACTTTATGGGTTGAGTTTGAAAGAGGGAAAAAGCCAATACTCGTTGAGACAGACTCAAACCACATGACTATTAGAAGATTATTTTTGTGATGTAGTTTGGTGTCACGTGATTGTTCAAAGAAATTCCACCTCGTAGCTCATTAACATTTTTTTTTTCTTGCAAGGAATATTATTGCGAGTAATTCAACTAGTGTAATTTCACACTTTAGAGAGGTTATATTCCATGTGAATACCATGTGTCAATACCATGAAATTTTAAAGTTAATTTTTTCTTTTATTTTTATTTTATTTTCATCAATTAAAAAATATCTTCACTTAGCCCTTTATTAATTCTTAGGGTTAAACAAGACATTACATTACAACTTCTCCACCATAGTATGTTGGAGAGTGAGTCTCTAAATTTTCAATTTTATTTCGAAGGCTCTAAACACATCTTTCAGTAGAGTGAATTTCTCTCTTCTACAACAATGTTAAAACAAGAAGAAAACCAATTATATGATGTCATTTATTTCATTATAATAAAATCTAATACTTGTTGAAATGAAGTATTTAGTTTGAGATGGTTATGGAATTTGAGAGATTCCTAACTAGGTAATTGAAATTTTCCCTGAAAATAATGAAATTTGTAAAAATTTTGGAAAATCCTAGATAAAGTTGACAATTATCTAAATTTTGGTTTCCCATGGGATTTTGATGGTGCTCAATCCATTTTCACCATCAAAAATATGATTCAAGAACTCTTTTTGCCTTTGTTGGAAAAAGTGGAGGGAATCTAGCTTTTTTTCTTGTCCCTTAAAATTTGCAATGCTAATTCCTAACCAATTATCTCATGCCATTTATTAATTAGCAAAAATCTAACACCTCTTGAAATAAACTATTGAATTTCAAATTGTTATCAAATTTGACAAATTCCTAGGTGGCCGTTACTTAATCAACTCAAGATCAACTAAGTGGTATTCTAGAAAATACCTCATTGGGAGTAGTGAATAGCGAGAAAACAGGGAAAAACTAGTAAGAATTATACATATGGAAAGAAGTTGGAGAATCCAAAAACAACTTGCTATTTACATCTATCAAGTAAATTTTATTTTATATTATTTAGATCAACTTGATATTTTTATTTTATTCTGATCTACTAAAACTATTTTCATATTTTCACTTACTAGTTTATTAATTCTTAGGGTTGAACAAGACATTAAATTACAACTTATCCACCATAGTGTGTTGGAGAGTGAGTCTAGATTTCAAGTTGATTTGGAAGGGGAAAAGCACATCTTTGACTACAATGAATTGGTCTCTTATACCCAATTTTTAAAACTAATTAAGAAAACCAATTATATGAGGTCATTTATTTCATTATCAAAAATCTAATACGTGTTGAAATGAATTATTGAATTTCAAATGGTTATGGAATTTGGCAGATTCCTATGAGTTTGCTTGAAATTTGAGATGAAAATAATGAAATTAGCAAAATTTTTAGAAAATTCTGGGTATACTGGTCAATTTTCAAATTTTTGGGTCCCAAGAGGTTTGTTATGGTGTTTAATCCATTTTCACCCTTAAAAACAAGATTGAAGAAATCGTTTTGACTTTGTTGGAGAAAAAATTATGGGAATCTGGCTTTTTTTTGGTAGTCCTCCCAAATATGCAACGTTGATTCCTAACTAAGAATGATGTCATTTATTAATTAGCAAAAACCTAACACCTCTTGAAATAAACTATTGAATTTCAAATGGTGGTCAAATTTGACAAAATCCTATGTAGCCAAGAGATTCTAGAACAAACATACTCCGGAGCCATCAATAAGGGAAACCCTCACTAAAAGGGTATGTTGTAAGAATTATATATATGGAGTGAAGTTGGAGAATAGAAAAGTTCCGTGCTATTTTGATCCATCAATCAGGTAGGGCATTTGTGAATTAGATATCTGAGAAGAGGAAGAGTCTCAAGGGAAGTGATGGCCAAGAGGTTTTGGAAGGAGGCGAGACTACTTGAGGAATTTTATAAAGAGCTTCATCCTCGAACTGGAGGTTTCAATCTCAGTTCCAAAGAGAAAGAAAATGAGGACAAGGGGGATGAGGAGCTTTTCACTAATGAGGATCTTTTCATTAAGGGCGGGTCTACCTTAACCCGAAGGGGGTGCGGAAGGCATTTTGGATTCAAGAACAAGCGCAAGTTTCTACTACATAGAATCCATGAAGGCATGAGTGAGGTGACTGGAAGGCCGCACGACAGACCTCAGGGTTCCAAGAACAAGCTGAAGAGTCGTACTGGAGGAATCAGTGAGATTTGTGAGATATAAGATAGAATGAGAGGTCATGTAGTGGAGGTCAGCAGTGGCCTGGACATGACAGTTGCACATGAATCATTCATACCCAATTCCAATGATGACACAATGGTCGTCATGGGTGGGAGAGTCAACATACACAACCTCAACCTGAGGGAGGTCGATGCTGTAAGGGGCATAGTGGATAATAGAGGGCCATTTGAAATTATATCCCTGACCAGAGCATTCACGTGTGGAGTTTATCATGAGGAGGTACAGATCTCCAAGTAAATCTCAGGGACGCTCAAGGTAATCACATTGGAGGGATAGGGGTAAGGATGAAAGTGTACAATAATGTGCACCTTTTTGTTGGAACACTCAACATCCACCCGGATGTGCTAAATGCACATGACCCACTACTAGTCGTGGTTCTTGCTGCACTAGCTAGCGAGTCACGCAGTATAAAGAAAATGGCCCAAGAGACAAGCATCGAATTCCCATGAGAAATGGTGTATGCTGAATCTAGCACTAGGCTCTGTAACACCCAATTCCCAAAAGTCTATGAATATTGTTAGACTTTGATTGATACATGAATAACAATTGATTGCTGTTGGAGTTTAAACAAATTTTCTTCTGGATAATTTTTTCTATGAAGTTCCTGAATAGATAATATTTTACAAATTATTTATTTAAATAATTTCTTTTGTAGATAATATCTTTTCTATGAAGTTCCTCATAAATTGTTCTTTATACTATTCATTGGGAATTGTCTAATTCCCATTATGGTGCTCATTTATATAATAAATTTTTTTCAAACGGAGGGTTTGGGGTCCTAATGGTTGAATCTAATATATATAACTTTTTTCAATTTGCATTACTTAATTGAAAGAGGGGTGTTAATCTATGTTCATTTCTATTGTGTTAAAAAGGTGCTCTACGCTAGTAATTGGATCACAATGGTTGTGTTATATGTCTTTCACACTTTGTAGCTTATGGTTTTTTAATGTAGTTTATGATTTGTGAAAGGTTTGGACATTCCACTGGGTTATACTTGTCTCATAATTTATGGTCCACATGTTTTTTCTTCTCTTATTTTTCCTGGGGATTGCACCATAATGGTTTTTCATTCCTAGTATGATTGATTATTCTTTGTATTAAGGTGACTGCCACCTTCTGGTTTCATTTACTCTAAGAATGTTAACTAGACGTAACAGTTATAGGTTCATATAGAAATATGAGCCATACGGTTGCACTCATAACATTTTACTCCTACATTCTAACAAATTGCTAATGATTTCAATGTTGTTGAAATTAGTAGTATGATGTCATCACAGGTCTCTTAAAAAATTTTCATTAATATTTATGTAACCAAAATTCCTTGGTTATAAAGAGATACTTAATGAATGCCCCACCCTTGTTTCTTTTCCATACATTACCTGCGATTACATGTACATCACTCCTTATTGCATGCTTCAAATCTGAAATATTGTCTGTCACTTATGAGCATTGTTCAGGTTATTAATTTTCTTAGTTATAAACGGGAATCAAAACTATAAGAGTTTGTTATTGTAGATATTCTCAATACCTGTAGAAAATGGGACAATAATTTATTCTGATTTTATACAATAGGAATAATGGTTCATATTTATGGTTTCCTATCCCTATCTACCTACAACCAATCAATATATCAATTGCATATATTGCACTTGTTTCATTTGTTAAAAAAATCCTCACCCATCAATTTCACCTTATTTATGGGTTACTATTTATTCAACAAAATCCAAAAACTCCTTTATAACTAACACATACACGAAATATATTGTCGATAGATAATATAATTCTATAGCGAAATACAACTACTTGGATTCTTTTATGAGTACAATACAAAAAATAATCCTTCATTATTTGAATTGAAGTAAATTATATAAATTCTTCTATTATCATTACATTTCAAAACAAAATTCCTTCATCATTCAAATTGGACAAAGTTAAATAAGGCATACTAAGAGTTAGTTTTCATCATGCACTAAAAACAACAAACCATGGTTACATAGAGACTCATGATGGGGAAATTATTAAAGGATGGAGCACGTTCCTCTAGACCATGACTTGTCTCCACGAGTTCCCCCCAAGCTAAGATCTACTTGCCACTACAATACACAACCTCATTGATTCCTCGAAGGTGTATTTTATAAGGTTTTCCTTCCCCAAAAAATTTTAGCAGTGTCTCACTTTTGGGTCTGCCAACCTACGATTCCTTGTTTTACCAAAACTTATTATCTTTCTCTAACTATGTGATTTAAAATGATCTCTCTCCCAACATATTATATCCTTAATATTTCCTCTTAGGGATTTTAGGAGATGTTTAGGGAATGATTTATCTCGAATTCAACCACCAACAATTGCTTCCAAATGGAAGTAATCTTGTAACTCTAGTACTTCTTCACTGAGTAATTTCCAACATTATTATTTATTAACAATAAATAATTAATTGCATGAGACGATTGATCGCATCATTTAACAACTCTAACATGGCTTCCTAGCCATCAAATATAGAAATGGTCCTTATTTAAAAATAGACAACCATTAACATAGAAAACAAAAAATTGTTTCATCTTTCCCCCGTTTTTATCAAACACCCTCCTTGGTGTTGGGTGCTCAATTTCCTTCCTTCGGAACAATGCTAGACATTCCTCCCACTGTTTTTTTCCATTTCCCAAGTGGCTAGCTTTGGCCTAAAGTGCTTCTAGTTCACTTCAACCTTATTTATGGATCGATTCCAGTGCAAGATCTCTTTCTAATCTAATATGTGAAATGGTTCTGCAGAAAATCTCTTTTTGGTTCCACTTGTATCAAGTTCCAATTAATTATATTAGGATTATCATGGACATATTTTTTTAACAAACATAGTTGAAAAGCATTGTGTACTTTTATATGGTTGGGAAATGCCAGATGATATGATACTGGTCCAACCTTCTATAAAAATTTCAAAAGTCCCACATAATCATGGTGCTAATATTGCCATAGATTCCCATCCTGAAGGTGTTTTTCCTTTGTTAAAATCTTATGTATACATGTTCTTTGACCTCAAATTCCTTGTGGCTTCTCCTATAATATGCATAACTTTTCTATCTATCATGTGAAGTATGTATGTTTTGTCTGATTTTTCACACTACTTATTCCATTTCTTCTAGTCCATATGGTCCCAAAATTAGCCTATCCTTCGACTCAATCCAGCTAAGAGGTGTGTAGCATTTCCTGACATATAAGGCGTCAAAGGGATTCATATTTATATATGCTTGATAAATTTTTTTGTAGGTAAACTCTTCCAAGTTTTGGAAATCCTCCCATTTAGTGAGTCTATCCATTACATACATTATTAACATATCCTCTAAAATATGATTGGCCCTCTTTGTTTGTCCATAAATTTTGGGATGAAAAGGGGTATTGAAATTAAGCTAGGTACCCATTCCTCCAAACAAGGCCTTCCAAAATTTGGATGTGAATTTAGCATCCCTATCATATTTTAGCATTTTTAGTATCCCATGCAACAAACAAATCTCCTTCATAAAAATGCTTGCAATCCGAGGTGTTCCATATGTAGATTGTACAAGTACGAAGTGTGTTTCCTTGATTAGTGTTTCCACAACCACCATGATGGAGTCATGTTTTCATCTTGTTTTTGGAAATCATATGATAAATTCTAATAAGATAACCTCTTATTTCCATTCGGGGATGGGTAGTGGATTCAATAGTCCAGCTCGATGTTGATGCAGTTATTGTCTTAGTACAGTTATCATCTCTTGATATCAAGGGTGTCTAACATATGGTTTCTTATGATTTTCATATAATATCATTTGTTTTAGACAACTTGTGCTTGTAACATACAATCTATTTCTCTAAGTTAACAATTTTTCTGAATTTTTAGTATAGCCTTGAATTTATACATGTTTCAATTTCTAATGAATTTGCTGATAAATTTGATCTTCCTATATTGAATTTCTGATTTGCACAATGAAACCTGTAGTGGCACTATAAAAATAAAATTCCACGATAGCATTTGCATGTCTACTTAAAGCATATGCTAGTTTATTTTCATGTCCCTTAATTTGTTTTATATCAAATTCAAATTCACTCAGAAAAGAAATCCACATAGTTTATCTAACGTTAAGATTTGGTTGGCTCAAAAAATATTTTAATCTAATGTGACCTTTCAACATTGTGATTTTTTTTCCTAGCAAGTAGTGTCTCCACATTTTTAAGGCGTGCATTACATCCACTAAATCTAAATCATACACTGCATAGTTATTTGCATGTTAAATAGTTAAACAGGAGGTGATGAGAAATAAATTGATGGAACAATTGTTAAGATGGATCTCACCACTAGTCCACCCTACTCATAATGCACAAAGTAAGTCTAGAAATGCAACTACTTCCAAGAGAATTTCCTCCAACAACAAGAGCAATTCAATCACTCTAGAAGTGTCAAACAAATCCACTCCTCCATACACTTCGACACTACCTGCTAAAGGTGATACAATTGAGTATAACATAGTTGAATAATTGAACAGAGATCAAGCCAACATTTCCATCTTTGATCTTGGAAAGAGAATAGGCTAACTTGATTTTCTAGTCCAAGCTTTTTCAGAACCTTTGTAAGGCAACAAAGCTTATTCCTCTCAAAAGGTGCCTTGTAAGTCTTTTGGTGCCCTAGAATCTATAGTTAATTCTCTAACATTAGATGCTAAAATTATTTTCCCTCTATTTTTATTAACCTTTGAAATTTTCAATTACAATGTCCATAATTTTTTAATCAATTCCAGTGCATCTTTGAATATAATTCCATTTATTTATTTCCAAGAAAATAAATGCTAAAGGGGAAAAAACTGATGCAAAAATCATTCAGTTGGACACATCCCTCATCCAAGCTATTGGTAAAATCGGGAATGTTCTTATCCGATTAGCATTTGATCACCGAGTTCACCAATGTATAAATATTGTAATTATGTGCATCCTTGAAGCCTACAATGTACTCTTAATCAGAAACTAGTCTATCAAAATACTAGCATATTTCGCTATAGATTAGTCACATTTATGGCTTCCATAGAAGGGAAGAAATAACTGGATTTGAGTGGAAAGTGATCCATACATGAAACACACCATGACACCAATTTAAGACCACAATGATTTGGTTTCCTTTATTCATTCAATTTTTGAAAATTGCTTCCTAGAAACCGACCATGGGTGTTATCAAGAACAAGCATTTTGCATCATACCAGATACATAATTAGATCTCCTTCCTTGTTCTCCAACTAGTGCAAATGAATAATGTAATATAGGTGTGAATAGTAATAGTAATAATAGTATAGGAAGAAGCCTAATAGTTAATAATATTTGCACTTTATACTTTTATGGTTCAAATATGGAGGATGGATTTACATCTAGTTACGTACCTATAGAACCATGTAACAAGAAGCATATATTTTCATGTTGTTTGGAGTTCAAGTGTACAAATAATATTTTCAAATATGAAGAACTCATACTTGGATTAAATAAATCCATCTATTTGAAGGTAGATATTTTCAATGTAATCAGTGACTCAAAAGTCATGACCCATCGTGTACGATATACTATCCACTACATTTCATCAAATAATAAATGCTACCAACTACAGGTGCGACATTTAATAAATTATTTTAAATATTTTAATATCATTTCTCTTCCTAGGCTTAGAAATGTCATAGAAGATGCATTAGAAAATTTACTCACTAGGATGTCACCATTGAGAAAAGGTTTGTTTATTGAAATTATAAATCAACCATCTATGCCTCACAATGTCACTAATTTCAATGTTTTCAATGATCGCCATCGGACACTGCATTTTATGGCTATTGCAAATGTATTCAAAGATGCTACCATAAAAGAGGATGCTCACAATAAGGCTTTGTAGGATGCATATAATGCAATGAAAGGTAACACTATGCCTAAAGGTGTGATTCCCCTGGAGAAGCTATATGATTAGCAAAATTTATTTAAAGGACCAATTAATACAAAGACACAGAGTTCAATGTTATCATTTGAACAAGTCAATCTAGGAACTCAAGAAGATTTGATGTATGTAAACCTACATACCTATTCTTCTCCACAAGAATGAAAAGAATTTATCTTCTCATTCGAAAAATATCAGGATGTGTTTACATGGACATATGATGATATAAAGACATATGATACTCATACTATCTAGCACATAATTCTAATAAAAGAAGGGGTAGAGACTTTCTAGTAAAAACTAAGAAAAGTTCATCCAATGTTGGAAGCCCTCATCCAAAGGTAATTGAGAAAGGTGATGGATGTTGAGATCATTCTTAAACTCAAACACTCCACTTGGGTTTCAGATTTAGTCTCAGTTAGAAAAAGGTATGGTGAAATAAGGTTATGCAAATATAGCTCTGACCTTACCAACCATCAGTATTATACTAAGGCTGACTCAAAATGTGATATCATTTTATTTTAAGTTTAAGTTTTTAAGATGTAGAAGTTAAGGCAAGGTCATATATGTATATGTATATGTATATGTATATGTATATGTATATGTATATGTATATGTATATGTATATGTATATGTATATGTATGTATGTATATATATATATATATATATATATATATATATATATATATATATATATATATATATATATATTATTGGTATTCCTTACACTGCACACTGATTTCTACTAACTAACTAACCCATGGTAATATTAAACTTCTCATTAAATCTACAGGGTCATGGTTCGTCAAGATCCAAAACTTACAACCATGTCTTAGAATCACATTTAAATCATATAGTCTTTAGTGGGATAAATAATATCAATCTTTACAAACCACAATTTCCAGTAAGCTAATTGTTCATTCTATTGCAATTAAAAGTATTTAAGAGTAACTAATTTGATTTTGTTCTAAATAATATGCCTATGAATTCTTTGGTAAAACAAAGAAAAGAAAAGCAAGATCATTCATATTCTAAAGGAGTGGTTCCCAATTATTATGATTCATATGTGAGCTAATAATTACAAAATTTCACCTACCAAATTTTCCTTCCATGGATTTTTAATTCAATGGAATAATCATGCTTATTCTTTGAGATATTTCCATAAACACCTTGGTTGAAAATCCTAAATTCACTTAATCATATTTATAGAACGTTTATGGATGTAATTAGCTACAGCGATTGAAGCATTATGTCAAATAGTTTGCAAGCATGAAATGTACAGTCATTGAGGAATTTTGTCAAACACTTACAACCATAACCCTTAAGGCGATTTCACCACAATTAACTAACATGAATCTAAGATTAGATAACTTCATTTTCGTTGTTACTAATGCCAATAAGTGAACCTACTACATAAGTAGAACTTTCATCCATCTTGATTTCTACATATACAAAAATTTATGCACATATTGACTATAAATATTTAAGAATTTTTACAAAAAGCTGACAGTGATGTAGCTACAGCCATTGGAAAATTTTAAACAACGGTCAATAGTCACAAAACAAGCTTCTCACTATTAAACTATCAAACAAGCAGTCACAAGTTATTTTAAATATCAATGTATTAACCATTGAGACTTTAAATTAAGAATTCCAAGTTTATATAGTATTCTGGCTTCATAAAAAAAGATTACCAGGTAAATCAAAACTAAAAAAAGAAACAAGGCAAACCATGAGGCAGCAACAAAAAATCTATAAAATATAGCAGATTATAGAATCAGATTCTGAAACGTGTTTTTTTTAAAGTAAAGCTGGGGTGACATGGTTCTAAGGTAAATATACCCCTCGAAGTTAAAATGATTCAAAATAGAAATGCCCGGAAATGTGATTATTTAAAACCACAACAAAAAGCAAATTCCTACTATCTCATTTATCACTTTTGTCAAACATATAATGTCCAAACTTATCTACAACTGTAAAAAGAGAGGGAAAAACCAATTTATGCTATGGATATGTTTTCATACAACTCATGGCAGCCTCAATGCTTCATCCATTAATACATGTTGTAAATCAACTTGCAATGAAACCGTACAAAAGAAACTTACATATAATAAACTACAATTATTACAAAATTCCTACAACATTTAGCATTCAACATTTGATATACATGTAAGTTGTAGTCAAGAACCAAATAAGCAAAAATTGTGTAATGAACTACAAAAAAAAACACAATATAATTCTACCAACATAGGTGGCAGTGAGTTTATAGAACTCAAAAAAATGGGAGTATGCTCCAGCTCTAGTGAGAGTATGCTCCAGGTCCAATATCCTTACCAACTCATTGTGAACCACCCGGTTTTCCTCCCAACAATATAGAGGAAGAACTTCTCCCCCTGGAACCCTCAAGATGAAAAAGCTCACAAGCAGTACCAAAAGACGATAGTAGAGAGATTTGCAAGACAAAATATGAAAGAAAATTTTCACTTCCTCTCAATACCACTCATGGCCAACCTCAATCGCTAGAGATCTTAGGATTTTAGTAAGAATTTCAGATTTATTTTGGATGGAATTGGCTACTCTCCATATTTCTCCCTCTCACTATTTTCCTCAAGTCTCTTCCACTCTTGGCATCATAATCCACTTGAGTGAGAATACATGACACTCATATATAGGAGGAGAAACCAATTCATGTCATAAACGAGGAGTAATGTGCATGCATTTGATTCCACTTAGAGGAGTGTAACTTATGCCATTAAGGAGAGGTATTCATGCCATAGTTAACGAGAGTGTAACATATGCATTAAAGATAGTGTAAGAGGAATATTTTATTACATATTTTTAATGGGTGAAAAGGAATATGCCATTCTTTGATGAGTGCATAAAAGAGAGTGTAATGTATTATTTAAAAGAGAGAGAGAGAGAGTTACATAGATCCATGAGAGTCATGAAGGAGATGTGTGAATTAATTGAGGAGATAAAGTTGACTTGTAATTCCTTTTTAATAATAATATCATAGTCTCATAAAAGATAATAATAATATTAATAATATTGAAGATTCAATCAATATTGAATGATTAGGATTTATTAATGATAAGTTAAGTCGTTTTTCTTCAACTCTGCTTGATTACAAATTTATGCAAAGTGATTTACTATTTTTGGAAAGTCGTACTTGAGATGATCGACACGACTTTCTATCCAGAATTGTGAGAATGAAATTTTATATAAGGAAAATCATCCATGAGTGATATTTTTCTTCTGGACAATAGGGATTCGACACCCCTATTTCATGCATCTCTGTGCCTTAGTAGATTGAGGACTCTATGCCCTCATCTACTCCAAAGATACAAGATTTCACAACTTGATCTTGTTAAATATTCATGATTCTATGCCCTAAATATACAATACTCCACGTCTTTATATTTCTTGGATTTATGACTCCATGCCCTAATTTCCATGCCCTCTCATCTACTGTGCTTTGAAACTTTGTGTTTCTCCTTATGGTACTCATTGTGAGCTTTTACCCATCTCATTGTGAGCCTTGCTCGAAGACCTACACACATAACAATCTCATAGATTAAAGGAATAAAATGAATTTCATAAGTAAATTGACTTAATCACATTTTACCAAGAATGATGCATGACTTCCAGAGTCATTTTGAAGAAATGACTTCCATAGTCATTCATAATTGAACATCGTTGTTGGAAAATGACCACGTACCCTACCACATCTTGCTTAGTATAATATTAGACATATATAACTATACAAATCATGTATCATCCGTAAGTCATCATTAACCATCTATTCCACATAACCATGAGCATCCATGGGTCTATGTCTCTCAATCTTGGATCACCATCCATGTCATATACATGCTTCATAAATCAGATGAAAAAAGAGAAACGTATGTATAACATTTAGTTAATCAAAACCCTCTAATTCAAATAATTAAAGATACCACAGATAAGAGGAAAGATAACTATATAAAATAATGTTCCCCAATCTAGTGATCAAATTGCCATACATAAACATAAAAGGAAATCTAACTATGTATATAAAACATTATTCCTCAATCAAGTGATCAATCTATCATATATATAATGTTGGAAATAATACTGAGAGGGGGGCGTGAATCAGTATTATCAAGTCAAATATTTCCTTTTCCAATTCCAGATGATATACGCTACTTCTCTTAATAAAAACCGCGTATATGCGCAACTATAGATAAAGAAACCCGCGTATACAAAGCAGACTTATAATTTGATTTATCTTTGAGATGTCAGTTATTAATCTGTGATTCAGAAGCAAATAACCAGTAACCAGAAACAGTAAAGCAGAGCAGAAAGACAATCGCACACAAGAACACAAGATATAAGGTGGAAACCCAATGTGGGTGAAAACCACCTGCTACAATTCGTCTCTATCTTTTCTTTAATTAGAAACTTCTTTTTACAAATGTACTGGTGCAGTCCTTTTACCGGTATGCAGGCTGCAACCTGCATAGAGCTACAACTCTCTCTCGTTTTCCAGCTTCTCCTGGAAGGGAGCTACAACCCCCTTTGCTCTTGCACTAGCCAAGATACTAGTACGTAGGTGCTGGCCTACAAAAGGCTACAACCTTCTCTTTCTTTCAAGGACCACGTTTCATAAATTTTCAGACTGGATCCACAAATAACATCAATCAAACATCAAGAATTTATGCATCAACCAATCACCTCTTCACCAAAACTAAATCAACATAAACACCTCTCTGACAACTGTACCCAGATCACAGTAACAATACCACACACCAAAACTGAACCCAGAACACTGCAGCAATAAACAGAAGCAACAAAAACACAACTCAAAATGTATACACTACTTTAATGGCCTGAAACCTGCATGCATATGCTTCTGCGTATGGAAAAACCCGCGTATATGCTATTTTCCTTCACTGAACCTGCGTATATACGTGCCTTAGCTGAACTGAACCTGTGTATAGATCTACAAACATAATTCACTCTTTCAAGTATTCAGGCACTGATTAACCCAGATTATCAGATTTATAGATCACGCGTGTGCCAGATATAACAGATCAAAAATCATGCAAAGATATTATCATTCAAGCCAAGAGATTATGACCCATCAATAGAACTTATCCTTCTTTTCGCTAAGGTTCCTCCTTCATTCAGATCGAGATCTGCTCCACAATGCTAATCACCAATATTTCAGATCTCGTAGATTATCAGATATTCAATAATAATTCAGATGATGCCTTGTCACATGATCTCCTTCCTCTTTTATAGTTTTAGGCCTTCCACAATACCACGGTTCAAAACCATAATAAACCAATACCAAGGGCCCAAAACATGGGGTCAACACTTCTGACGAGATACCTTGGTCCAAAACCATAGGTTCAAATTCCCAGGACTAACAACCATGGACCAAAAATAAGTTTCCCACCATGTACATGCTTTTCTGTGCATAAAAGTGCGTGTATACGCATATGCGACTTCTGAACGTATAACCCGCGTGTATACGCGTCTTCGGCAAGGTGAACCTGCGTATACAAGATTTCCTTCATTCTGAGCGCCTGAACTGAGGTCTGACACAAAGTGAGTTGCCATCAAGGAAAACACCTGTACCATAGGGCCACATCTGTGCCAAAATGCCAACAATCTCCCCCTTTGGACTTGATGGCAACCCCACGATCCTCAAAGTCATTCTCCCCCTTTGTCATCAAGGGAAAAGGGCTGTGCTCCCCCTGAGTACATGTTGATATCTCTACTCTGCTCTGTTGAACATGCTCCCCCTGACTGTAGGCAAGATTTGCAAAAATATGTTCTTCAAGAAGAACCATATACATCATAAAAGACCTTCCTATCACCACAAGACTCAATACATACAACCATCACCCAACCAAGTGGGGATCATCCACCCAACCAAGTGGGGATACATCAGAATTTTACATATGACAACCAATCACATCAATCATCCCAGGCATAATGGGGAAACCATAATAGGCCATTACATGACCTGGATAAAACAATATACATGACATAGAGACGAAATATCAAGACTTATGCAAATGACCAATAACTACTATCAACAGCTTCTGACAATCACTGTATATATCAGCAACCATGTTCTCCTTTTGATCTCCTTTCTGTAGCTGATCCACCTGAACCAAAAACAGCTTGAGTACTAGAACCAAGAGCTTCTAAGGTAATGCCAACAATGCATTATTAGAATATTATCTGCTCCCCCTGAACCCGTGCCTGAAGGTCTCTGATAGACCCATATCAGACTCTCTTCAACCAGAGTCTGTCCTTGCTGATTTTCTCTAGATACGCGTCTGCACCTGCATAAATCGACATATGTACGTGGATTCCCCTCATCCAACTCGCGTACACCAAATTTTCTTTGATACAGACAAGCTTCAACAGCAAGATGAAACATCAACTACTCCCAGCTTCTGTCTGAGATATTCAAAAGTTTCCCCGGGCAGTGGTTTGGTGAGGATATCGGCAATTTGTTCCTTAGAAGGAACATACTCCAACTTGACTTTTTGCTCAAGAACTTGTTCTCGAAGAAAGTGATATTTGATAGGTATGTGCTTGGTCTTTGAATGCATGATAGGATTCTTTGAAATGCTTATTGCACTTGTATTATCACAGAAGATAGAGACATGTGGAGTACATGTGATTTGAAAATCCTGCAAGGTTTGTATCATCCAAAGAAGTCGAGTGCAACAAGATGCAACAACCACATATTCCGCTTCAACTGTAGATAAAGCAATCGAACTTTGTTTCTTGTTGAACCAAGATACTAATCTGGAACCCATAAAGAATGCACCACCACTTGTGCTCTTCCTATCATCCACGCTTCCGACCCAATCTGCATCTGTGTAAGCATGAAGTGTGAGGTCTGTATCTCTAGGGTACCATAAGCCATAGTTTTGAGTTCCTTGAAGGTACTTGAAGATTCTCTTGACTGCCTGAAGATGAGTTTCCTTTGGATTTGCCTGAAATCTTCCAACTATTCCCACTGCATGCATGATGTCTGGTTGGGTACCTGTCAAATAAAGAAGACTTCCAATCATAGATCTATAGGTTGGTTGATGCACTGCTGTCGATTCATCATTTGCACTGAGGCTGCATCCTATAACCATGGGGGTACATACTGGTTTTGAATCTTCCATGCCATACTTCTTCAGAATCTGCTTGAGGTTCTTGGTTTGAGATAAGAAGATATCGCCTTCATTTTGTTGGATTTGCAATCCAAGAAAGTATGTCAGTTCTCCAAGCAAGGACATTTTGAATTCTTTCTACATCACCAAGGCAAAGCTTTGACTCATAGCTTCTTCATTGATTCCAAAGATAAAATCATCTACATACACAAGAAGTATTAGCAATTTGTTATTTTTAATTTTTATATAGAGATTTCTATTTGCTGATCCTTTTGAAAAACCTTGTTGATGAAGATATTTATCCAAACGATAGTACCAAGCCCTTGGAGCTTGTTTAATCCCATAGAGAGCCTTTTTAAGTCTGCATACAAGATTTGGATCATTCCCAAGGATAAAGCCATATGGTTGCTCTATGTACACTTCTTCTTCTAAGTCTCCATTCACAAAGGCTGATTTTACGTCCATTTGAAATACTTTGAACTTCTGGAAGCTAGAGAGAGCAAGGAACTTTTTGATGGCCTCAAGTCTAGCAACGGGAGCAAAAGTTTCTTCAAAGTCTATTCCTTCTTGTTGAGCATACCCTTTGCAAACAAGTCTGGCCTTGTTTCTAATCACTTCCCCATTTTCATTCAACTTATTTTTGAAGATCCATTTTGTTCTTATGACATTTTTGTCTTTTGGTCTAGGAACCAACTCCCAAGTGTGATTCTTTTCGATCTGTTCAAGCTCTTCATCCATTGCCTTAACCCAAAACTCATCTTTGCTTGCTTCTTTTACATTTTGCGGTTCAGTGGAAGAGATCAATTCCAAATAGCTTGAAGCTTCTGCTATTGTTCTTCTTGTTTGTATACCTACTTCTTTCTGCCCCAAAATTTGAGATTCTGGATGATTATTCTGAACGTACCTGGATGGAGTCTTTTCTTCTATCCTTATCTATTCCTCTGGTGCCTCTTGGGGTTCTTCTTCATCATCTGTCTGATTTAGAGAGTAGTCTTCATCCTCATTGATATTTTCATGATTCACTTCCCTAGGGATGTATCCTTTTTCATCAACCACTACATCAATGTTGTCAACAATTCTTCCAAGCCTTTTATTGTAACACTTATATGCTTTGCTGTAGGAAGAATAACCAAGGAGAATGCCTTCATCTGCTCTAGGTTCATGTTTGCCAAGCTTCTCATCAGTATTCTTAATATAGTATTTGCTCCCAAAAATTTTGAAATGCTTTACCGAAGGAGTTTCACCATACCAGAGCTCATGAGGAGTTTGAGTGCTGTTCACTCGGACATTTGTTTCGTTGAGAATAACAACCGTTGCGTATGCAGCTTCACCCCAGAAGGTTGTGGGAGTTCCAGACTCATCAAGCTGTTGTGGGGAAAAATGCCTATGCAGGACGATCCTATCCACCTAAGGTGTGACAGTGCCTTAGCAACAAACAGATACAGCTATTCTGATTTCTTCCTTTATGAAATGTGAAATAGGGGAGATCGATAGACTTACCGTTGTCTTCCGTTTGTCCCTCGATCTAGATCCTCTTCTCTTTGGGTGCTCACAAGTACTTGCCTCCTCGCTTGCTCAAGAGAACAACTACTTGATTCCCACGAGATCACAAGAGAACAGCTACCTGTGACAAGAGAATAGCTACTTGTGACAAGAGAAGAACACAACACAAAGGCAGATATTCATATTCACAAATGATTCAGGATTAGAAGTAAATCAAATACACTAATGCAATCATACAAATACACCAATATATAGGAGAAAACCAAGATAGCTTTATTGATTGATAACAAGGTTCAGGAAGAGATACAACCCAGAGGGCTCCAATCCAGCATCTCCTTCCCAGCAGAATGAAATTCCTTCTTCAGCTCCCTTCAAAGCATTAAGCACCCAATGATTCCAGTCTCAAACCAACAGCAATTCTTTGCAATAACAGAATTCCAGCCTCTATATCTCATGGAGGAGAGATCTATATATAGTTATTTTGGAGAGAGGATGAGTCAGCTTGAGATCTGACTAGTGTCCTCTCCCTCTCTCAGTTCTTGAGTCCACTTGGAGGTTCTTGCTTCCACTTGGAGATTTGGAACCTCTTACTCATCACCAGTCGAATTCTCTGAGGCAAGTGTCATTTTGGAAGCTTCCTGAGCATTGACACATTGAGGAATGAGCCTGCCACTTGTCCAAACTCGCTCAGCACAGGTAGCTAGTGTTGGAGTTGACATTCAACATAGGTAGCCAGTGTAGCAGTTGACATTCAGCGCAGATGCTCAGTGGAGCAGTTGACATGATCCTGAATTGACTTGTTTTTGAGTGGTTTCAGGTGGAGAACTTCTGTGAATTGCTGTGGTTGGTTAGCCTTGTTCCTCTAGGGGTAGGAACAACATGTTTAGGGACTTTGGATCCCTTAGATTATGGACATTTCATGCTCAATGCTATAAGGCACAAAAATGTCTATAACAGTTGCCCCCTAAAGTATGAGGTCGTTTATCGGGTGAAATGCTTTATCCAGGAGGGTCCGAAGTTCATCCATTTGCTGGGAGGAGACCTATAATAAGATACAATACAATACATTATGATTCATACTGCTTTCATGATCTAGCTGAGGCGGGCATTCCCATGCTTAGCTTTATAAATTCATTTTTGTACATAGAACAGATGATCGTCTGATGGTAGACTGATAATTTTGGTGAAATTATCATCCTTTGAGTAGGATGATCATCTGCTGCAATGATGTACATTTCAAAATGTCTTTATCTTTCCTGAATATATATCGCAGCCCGGATGGATGAAACTAGATCCGGGGTCTTCAAAACTCGTTCGATCTTCACTCTAAGTACAAGTCGATCCATGTGAGAATTGTGCTGAAGTCGAAAATGGAAAGACATCGCTTGATTACCGGTCAATGAGGTAAATTGTTAACAAGCGCGAGAGGAATCACCGATAATGATAATGACCCTCAAGGTACTGCAGTACAATTCACGTGGTGTGAATAAAGGACTTGGCATCGAACACCACGCAAAATCTTCTGGTCGAAGGTCATTGATGTATACCTGTCGCTGGAAGTGAGAAACTTGCCATTGAGGCATGCAAGCTTCAAAGTACTGAAGGGGTTGTTCCTAGATCAACTTCTTGGATAATGAGCTGATGTCGACAAGAAGCGATCCGTCAAAGGAGGGCCTTAATGAATCCCACATCAGTGACACGGAACGGAGCTAATGATTTTAATGGAGGTGAAAACAATCTGTGACATATGATTCAGGGTGGCGGTCATGAATGGATGAAGGATAATGTATGGAAGTGGATGGGACCCGGTTGACTCTTTCTGAACGACTTCTCTTGAACATATGGCGACACTGATGTGATGGATTGGTAGCATTACCCCATTATGGATGGTATGGCGAGACCATGGTGATGTGACCGGTGAATGAAACAACCCAACCCGATTGTGGTACGGAGGAAAAGTGTCATGTTCAAGAGCGACTTGCTACCATCAAAGTTTTCTTTAGTTTTCTCCCAATTTTTCCCCAGTCATTGCTGACCAGTACCTCTTTATTTTTGTCAAGCTTGAGGAGGATAACATATGCTTGTTCTATAACCTGCCCTTCGGGCAAGCCCATCGCTATGTTTTAACGAGCCTAGCGATAGTGAAACTCGTTCTCGTCTAAAGACAAGTTTGTCGCTATTTAATGATTTTAACGAGTCTAACGACAAGGATAACTCGGTCCTTTTCATTTTTAGAGAGTCTGAAAAGGTACATAAAGTCAACTCCAAAATTCCTTTTTCGTCATCTAATCCCTTAAGTCCGAAAAAGTATAAAACAATACAGAAGGGATGAATTTTCGATAGTTTTAACGAGCCGAACAAAACAAGCGCTCGATCTTTTTGTGCAATAATCCCTCAGGTCCAAAAAGATTAAAATCTAGAGGAGGGATAGCACTTCCAGTCACTTTAACGAGCTGGAAGGCCAAAACTCAGCAATCTTTTCATATTTTACGAGTCAGTTGAAAAGAGCTTAAAGAAGACTCGTCTTTTGAGGAACGAGTGATGAACAGGGTTAGCAGCTGATTCCAGGTACAGGTTGGAATTTTCCAATCACGGCAGTGTCACAAGGATGGCTAGGTGAAATCACTCTTCGCAGCTGTTCCTCAAAATGGGTAAACAATCATATGGAGGTAAACGATCGGCCAAATGAAAAGTGGAGGTGACGGTGCAAACACGACCAAGGCTTTTATGGCTGATAAGGTTACATACACAATGGTTATTTTACTGGAATAGGTTCATTTTTTAATGAGCTTGAATGCGCCAAAACACTGCTCATTGCTTATGTTTATTTTTTAACGAGCATGAACTTTATGCTAAAACTGCTCGAATATACCAGTCATATGATAAGAGTGTCTCATTGGAGATGCTATTTTTTATGGAGCTTCATCTCACGTAAGCTTTGCCCCGGATCCTTTCGTTATGCAAGTTCGGAAACGACTAATCCTACGAGTTTAAAGGGTTAGAGGTCCTAAAAATTTAAAAAATAAATAGCCGCCCCTTGCTTGTACTCCAAAAGGTTTGCATGCCCCCAGGCATAAAGTATGATTTCAAGGTTACCTCTACTTCACTTCCGCCAAAACATTTGTTTTAACGAGAGAGGCTTGCCTCTTTCAGGTTACCCAAAGATTGTCTTGTTAGTAGTTTAAACAAAACACTTCCTCAGAAATGTTTATCGAAATAGACAGAGGTGCGCGAAAAATAGTTTATTCCACCCACATAACTTTGACAAAAGAATCTTATTCTAGAATAACCCTCTTCCTAGACGGACAGGGTACAGACTAGTCATATTCTCCCGCGGAAACCTACCCTATACCCAAAGTTTCCCTGCCGAAGCAGGCCAGGACGCATGCCCCCTGGGTTCCAGTCATATCCTCCCGGATTACTCGCGCTCATCAGGAGGACGGACCGTGGGTTGAGACACTTCTTGCGTGAATAGATCATTTAGGGATGGTATATGACTATTTGAGATGCGTGATCCGGGAATGAAAGTTGGTCCACGAGCTTGACCATTCTTCCTTCATGCAGAAAACACATTACTCTAAAGAGTGATGAGACGATGGCTCCCATGCAATATATATAGTCTCGTCCAAGGAGTAGGTTATAATCCAAGGGTCCTTGAAGGACCATCACGTTCATTTGAACGGTCTTCCCTTTCAATGTTATGGGCACATTGGGGAGGATCCCTAAAGGTCAACTGGTTCCCTTATCAAAGCCTGATAGATTTCTCATTTCAGGCAAAAGCGCAGGCGAACCAAGCGCTTTCCAAGCAATAGAGGAAAGGATACTCACAGATGCCCCTTCATCAATAATTGTGCCAGCCATTACCATCCTGTATATTTGGACAATAATTCTGAATGGTATGCTAGCTGGCAAGCGGGGTCTGCCTAGTTGGTTCCAGTCAAATGACACAACCAGGTTGCTTGGTGGTGGGACCGAGTATATGGCCAGATAGCGCTCTGATGAACTCCCTTCCTGCGATAAAGGAATGGAGGCATTGCCCCCTTGATCATCAGAGTCAGTGTTGATGGAGAGAATTTGGACGGTGTCGTCTTTATTCTCTTCTGTGACGGTGTCATTCGAAGATAGAGCCTCTGAAGGAAAAACCGGGTCAACTGTCATTTCAACCTTTAGACTTATGGATTCAGACGGTTCATCTTCAATGACAGGTGTTTCAGCTGACCACCTGGGCGGGTCAGCCGGGTTCTCAACTAGCGAGGGACTTGGCAGGACTCTTTGATATCCAGGAGGAAGTTGCGCTCGTAAAATCGGGCGATCTTCCAGAACTCTTTTTGCCTCACCTAAGAAGGGACAACGGTGGATGGCGTGATCGCCTTCACACAGTCTGCAGGGAAATTTAGCTTTCCCGCTTTGTCCTGGGGCTTCACTCCCACTAGTTGACGGTGAGCAGTCGACATGGCTATCAGAGGTCGATGCTACCGAATTGTGCAAACGGGGGGACCAGTCTCTTAGTATCCGGGGGATACAGGGACAATCTCTATGGAAATGGTCTCCCTTGCATATGACGCATGGCGATTTAGGCCTCGCGAGTGCTGTGTGTGGATTTTTGTCAGATGACACTTGTTTGCCCCCAGTCGCCTTAGGCTCCTTCTTCTTCTTCTCTTTCTTCTTCTTCTCCTTCTTCTCCTTAGGAACTCGATTTTTTGATTTACCAGTTCCATCGAGCGAAGAGGAAGGAGGAGAGGAAGATGAAGTAGAAGGCTGGGAGGAAACTCTTGTCTGATCTAACTGTTGACTCGACTGTTCAGGAATGGTGGTGTTCTGAACGACATTGGTTGAAAAGAGCCAGACTGGTAGGCCAATTGTCAGTCCTGGAAGCGACAATGTGGCCATGTGGGGCGCACCAACATCTCCCCAAGAGGAGAAGGGACTAGGATTTCCACCAAGGGGAATTCCTTGGTTGGTGTGCTCCATCTTTCAACCTAAAGATCAACGCAGGAATTAAAGGGTGATTGTTCCGTTTAAAATAAATTTTAACGACGCTTTAGACACAACTTGCTTTTTCAGTTTTAAAGAGTCGAGAAAAAGCTAAAGATGACTCTAGTCTCCTTCGATGTTTCAACGAGCCCGAAGTGACAAATGCTTGGATGGACTTTTTCTGTTATAGAGTCTGAAAAAGGCTAAAAGAAACTGCTCTGGAGTTCTAGGCAGAGGGTGTGCCAAACCTTTCGCAAAACCGCAGAATACTTTTTAAGGTACGGGCGGTCGATCTTCGTGAATGTTGTGTTCATTGCATTGCGATCAGTAGGGCAGTCCACACGGCTTCCTAAGGATAAAGGATATATGCCTATAGGGGTCTCCCAATATATACGCGACGGTACGTGGGAGCACAATCCGTACTAGCGCTATCGTCCCTCAGGAGGAATCACCCACCTTCCACGAGATCGACAGTCACTAGGCTTAACGACATCGGAACACGTCTCTAGCCTAGACCTCTATGTTGTGCGTTATGTTACAAAGCGTTGTTAGGTTCATTCAGTTTATTTTAGGTTGATCTTTTTAAAGTTTTCCTTTCAAGGTTCACCAGGAGATGTATGATACAAATTCCTAAATGCAGTCTAAGATGATAAGCAAGCTTTATTATCTTTTCAACTTTGAAAATCCTAGCTACTAAGGGAAAAGAAAGACACCATCTTTTCTCAAAGAGCAATCAGCACACTCTAATGCACTCTTCCTAAATCCAACATGCAAACTATCAAATGCAAAATGCACAATGCAGGTGTTTGTTTTCCGCTTTCTTAGTATTGATGCCTACAAAGAAAGCTTTTTGTACAACTTTGAATTTGCTTTTAAATGATCAATACAAACAAGTTCACTTTTCGAAATCAGAGAGGGTAGAAGAGATTACATTACTTAACGATTTTCGAAATAAAGACTTGTTTTGACACTTAAAAGAGACAAATTCAAACCAATAAGCAAAAGTAAATCTCTAATCAATCTGCAAACAGCCAATGAACTCTCTTCTAAGATCACAATCAATCAGATCTGAATCAAAGGCTACAGGATGACTATTTTACTCATGCAAAGGAAAACTGTAAATGATGCCAAAAACACATAAAAACATTGACAGTCTTTTTGTACAAAAGGAGGCGGAATCTAAGCAAAGAAAAGGAGTTATCAGACTGGTACCTATGCTGGTTAAAGGCTGCAAAAACAGAGATCAAAACAGGGCAACAGACAGTAGAGAACCCCAGCTACACAAGGCCAAACTGGTTCAGCGCAACCTCAACACTGTGGGTTTGACATTCAGCGTAGGTAGCCTTCACGGGACCTGCGTTGAAATGCAGACTGCCTTCACAGCAGTTGCGCTGAAGGAGAAACTCTCGTTTCTCCTAGGTTCTGGGTCACAAAATGCTCAAAAATCAATTGTTTCAGGCCAAATCAGAAACACAAGCAAGGTATAATCAAAGGGATGCTTTGAGAGGGTACTAAATACTATCATAAAGGATCATCAAATCATTTGTGAGTCCATTGTTCAGATCATAGACAAAATCCAGTGAAGGATCAAGGCAGCAACAGTCTACTTTGCAGAAGCAGTTCGATTGTTGTTGTTGAGTCTATGAAGCAAACAACGATGTAAAGACAAATAAAATGACTAAAACAATTCTCCCCAGCGGAGTCGCCAATTTGTTGTGGGGAAAAATGCCTATGCAGGACGATCTTATCCACATAAGGTGTGACAGTGCCTTAGCAACAAACAGATACAGCTATTCTGATTTCTTCCTTTATGAAATGTGAAAGAGGGGAGATCGATAGACTTACCGTTGTCTTCTATTTGTCCCTCAATCTAGATCCTCTTCTCTTTGGGTGCTCACAGCTACTTGCCTCCTCGCTTGCTCAAGAGAACAGCTACTTCATTCGCACGAGATCACAAGAGAACAGCTACCTGTGACAAGAGAACAACTACTTGCGACAAGAGAAGAACACAACACAAAGGCAGATATTCATATTCACAAATGATTCGGGATTAGAAGTAAATCAAATACACTAATGCAATCATACAAATACACCAGTATATAGGAGAAAACTAAGATAGCTTTGTTGATTGATAACAAGGTTCAGGAAGAGATACAACCCAGAGGGCTCCAATCCAGCATCTCCTTCCCAGCAGAATGAAATTCCTTCTTCAGCTCCCTTCAAAGCATTAAGCACCCAATGATTCCAGTCTCAAACCAACAACAATTCTTTGCAATAACAAAATTCCAGCCTCTAGATCTCATGGAGGAGAGATCTATATATAGTTATTTTGGAGAGAGGATGAGTCAGCTTGAGATCTGACTAGTGTCCTCTCCCTCTCTCAGTTCTTGAGTCCACTTGGAGGTTCTTGCTTCCACTTGGAGATTTGGAACCTCTTACTCATCACCAGTCGAATTCTCTGAGGCAAGTGTCATTTTGGAAGCTTCCTGAGCATTGACACATTGAGGAATGAGCCTGCCACTTGTCCAAACTCGCTCAGCGCACGTAGCTAGTGTTGGAGTTGACATTCAACGTAGGTAGCCAGTGTAGCAGTTGACATTCAGCGTAGATGCTCAGTGGAGCAGTTGACATGATCCTGAATTGACTTGTTTTTGAGTGGTTTCAGGTGAAGAACTTCTGTGAATTGCTGTGGTTGGTTAGCCTTGTTCCTCTAGGGGTAGGAACAACATGTTTAGGGACTTTGGATCCCTTAGATTATGGAAATTTCATGCTCAGTGCTGTAAGGCACAAAAATGTCTATAATACAAGCATAGCACGAGCCATTTGTTGGACTGTTTTGTTCATCCTTTCTGCCACTCCATTTTGTTAAGGAGTCGTAGCTGTAGAGAATTCCCTTATTATTCCATGTTGTTCACAGAAATCAAAAAATTCATTTGAGGTAAATTCCCCACCTCTGTCGAACCTGAGGCACTTAATTTTGTAAACTGATTCATTTTCAGCCAAGGCTTTGAAGGATTTGAAATTTTCGAATGCTTCATTTTTGTGCTTCATAAGTCCAACCAAACAAACCTGGAAAATTCGTCAATGAATAGTATAAGGTATTCTTCTCCTCGAGGTGACCTTGTACTAAATGGATGACATACATCTGTATGGACTAGCTCAAGAGGCCTGCTAGTTGATCCTTTCTTCTCAGGAAAGTTAGTTCTGGTTTGCTTACCAAACTAACATGATTTGCATATGGTGTTGTCTGGAATTTTGATATCTGGAAAACCACGAACTGCCTGGTATTTGCATGCTTTCCTTATTTGTGAAAATCTTAGATGCCCCAACCTCTGGTGCCATAACCAGTGTTCATCATCCTTGCTTAAATAGCATTGTTGTTGTCCTTCTTCAAATATGTATAGATTATTTGGAGTTCTTCTGCCTTTGATCACTGTTTCTCTTGTATCAAGATCATGAACACTACATTCATTTGATCGAAATATTACCTCAGTTCCTTGATTGCACATCTGACTAACACTTAGTAGATTATGCTTCAAGCCATCAACATACAAAACATTTCCAGCTTTGACCTGTTCTTTCAACTGAGCAGTGCCTTTTCTTTTTATGGCTGCAGGGGTATCATTTCCAAAAGACACCTTCTTCCCATTTTCTACTGCAGTATATGATTCGAGTTTTTCTTTATCCCCTGTCATATGATTTGAACATCCGCTGTCGATATACCATATATTTTCTTGTCCTTCTACATAGAAGGCTATCCCACATCTTTCTGGTTGTGGTTCCTTCATTCTCCATGTTCTGGCACTTGAGGTATGTTACTTCTGAGTTGTCTTCCAAAACCTTCTCCTGCATTCAGAATCTTCATGACCAAAGTTATTACAAATAGAACATTCAACTTCATTTTCAAGGGTCGAAAAGTTGTTATAAGTCCTTTTCGTGATTCCATTCATATTCCTTTGTTTTTGAGCTTCTCTAGTCATGATTGTCTTATAGGCAACACATTGAGCTTCTTTGTGACCAAAATTATGGCAAGAGAAACATTTGCCATTGAAGAAACTCCTACGATTATCAAATCTATCATCCAATCGATTGTAGTTTCTACTGACATCCATTCTTGAGGCAAATTGGGAAGATTTTACCTGTGGCTGATTGTAGATTTTGTTTGTCCTTAAGGTAGCTTGTCCCCAATTTTCTTGATAGTCTTTATTCGTTCTTGAGGTAAACTATCCCTGATTTACTTGATGATTTCTATTAGGCCTTTGCTCGCTCTTCTTTGCTGCATCAAGATAACTTTTGGAGGTAGAAGCTTGAGATGTTTCTCCATTATATCCCAGACCTGTCTTGATTAGTGGAGAACGCTGCACATTGATAATCTCATCCAGAGTTTCAGATCCTTTAACAAATTTAAGATTAATAGCTTTTGTTTTCTCAATCTACTTTCTAAGACAAAAAATTTCACATTCCAATTTTTCAAGATGTTTTTCCCTTTCAGCCAGTTGATATTTTAGAGACTCAATAATTGCACTTTTCTCTTCTAAGCAGATTTTGAGATTAGTCATCTCTTCAGAAAAACCTTGTACATCAATAGCATCCATGTAGTCATCATCTTCAAAAGCCATTAAAATTTTATATTTATTACCTCATTCATCTTCGTCACTATTTGAAAGTCCATCACTATCTTCATGAGTGTAATAGCTTTTCTTATTTGCATTATGTTTCTTGTTCCATCTAACAGGTTCCTTCCCTTTGTCAATCTTTTCCTTGTGAGGACATTTCGCATCATAGTGAGTGACTCTTCCACAAGCAAAGCATTTGAAAGGCAACTTACCTCAGAACTGTCCAGTACCCCGTTGAAGATTTCTGACAAAATTTGATTCTTCTTCTTCTTCTGACACGCGTCCTGACTCATAGTACTCGCCTTTGCCTGAAGCCTTGAAGGCAGCTTCTCTCCTGTCTGATAGTCCTCCTTTCCTCATTTCATAAGCAGTTCGAATACCGTGCAGCTGTGACATTTTAAGGCTTTGTAGATTCTCTTTTTCTTCTATTGCAGAAACTTTAGATTCAAACCTAGGGGACAAAGATCTTAGAACTTTTTCAACCACAATAGCCTCTTTTATTTCTTCACCCAAATTTTTCATACAATTAACAATCTCATCTACACGAAGAAAATAGTTAGCCACACTTTCATCATTATACATCTTGAGATTTTCATACTGAATCCTGAGGGTTTGAAGTTTTTCTCGTTTTACCTGATCATCTCCTTCATAGCTTAGGACAATCTTGTCTCATATTTCTTTTGCTGATTTTAACTGCATAACTTTCACGAATTCTGATTGAGATAGACATCCCAATAGAGTATTGACCGCCTTTGCATTTGTTTCATATTTCTTCTTCTCAGCCGGATCTGTAGGAGTTGCTGCTGGAAAAGTATATCCTGTATCTATGATATCCCAGACTTTTGTACCCAATGATTGAAGATAGGTAGTAACTCTTACCTTCCAATATACGAAGTTTGTCCCATCAAAAACCGATGGCCTGATTGATGCTTCCCTCTCATAGTTGCTCATGATGAAGGATCTTCCTTTAAGTGATCAAGATTCTTCAGAAGAACCTGGCTCTGATACCAATTGTTGGAAATAATACTGAGGGGGGGGGGGGGGGGGGGGGGGGGGTGAATCAGTATTATCAAGTCAAATATTTCCTTTTCCAATTCCAGATGATATACGCTACTTCTCTTAATAAAAACCGCGTATATACGCAATTATAGATAAAGAAACCCGCGTATACAAAGCAGACTTATAATTTGATTTATCTTTCAGATGTCAGTTATTAATCTGTGATTCAGAAGCAATAACCAGTAACCAGAAACAGTAAAGCAGAGCAGAAAGACAATCGCAAACAAGAGCACAAGATATAAGGTGGAAACGCAATGTGGGTGAAAACCACCTGGTGCAATTCGTCGCTATCTTTTCTTTCATTAAAAACTTCTTTTTACAAATGTACTGCTGCAGTCCTTTTACCAGTACGCAGGCTGCAACCTGCAGAGAGCTACAACTCTCTCTCGTTTTCCAGCTTCTCCTGGAAGGGAGCTACAACCCCCTTTGCTCTTGCACTAGCCAAGATACTAGTACGTAGGTGCTGGCCTACAGAAGGCTACAACCTTATCTTTCTTTCAAGGACCACGTTTCATAAATTTTTAGATTGGATCCACAAATAACATCAATCAACCATCAAGAATTTATGCATCAACCAATCACCTCTTCACCAAAACTAAATCAACATAAACACCTCTCTGACGACTGTACCCAGATCACAGTAACAGTACCACACACCAAAACTGAACCCAGAACACTGCAGCAATAAACAGAAGAAGCAAAAACACAACTCAAAATGTATACGCTACTTTAATGGCCTGAAACCTATGTGCATACGCTTCTGCGTATGGAACAACCTGCATATACGCTGTTTTCCTTCACTGAACTTGCGTATATACGTGCCTTAGCTAAACTGAACCTGCGTATAAATCTACAAACATAATTCACTCTTTCAAGTATTCATGCACTGATTAACCCATATTATCAGATTTATAAATCATGCATGTGCCAGATATAACAGATCAAAAATCATGCAAAGATATTATCATTCAAGCCAAGAGATTATGACCCATCAATAGAACTTATCCTTCTTTTCGCTAAGATTCCTCCTTCATTCTGATCCAGATCTGCTCCACAATGCTAATCACCAATATTTCAGATCCCGTACATTATCAGATATTCAATAATAATTCAGATGATGCTTTGTCACATGATCTCCTTCCTCTTTTATAGTTTTAGGCCTTCCACAATACCACGGTTCAAAACCATAATAAACAAATACCAAGGGCCCAAAACCTGGGGTCAACACTTCTAACGAGATACCTTGGTCCAAAACCATAGGTTCAAATTCCAAGGACTAACAACCATGGACCAAAAATAAGTTTCCCACCATGTATGTGCTTTTCTGTGCATAAAAGTGTGTGTATATGCATAGACGACTTCTGAACATATAACCTGCGTGTATACACATCTTCAGCAAGGTGAACCTGCGTATACAAGATTTCCTTCATTCTGAGCGCCTTAACTAAGGTCTGACACCAAAGTGAGTTGCCATCAAGGACAAAACCTGTACCATAGGGCCACATCTGTGCCAAAATGCCAACATATAACTCATCAAAAATCGCCTTTGATAGGAGTGAAAAAAATATACTAGGAAAAAAAATAGGACACTAGATACTCCCCTTCTTCTAGTAAACTTGGCCCAAAGCTTAAGTAAACAAAAAAGGAAACTCAAGACACATAGAAGATGCATCTTCTCAAGTGGTAGAACTAGGACTGTACGGGTCCCATTGGACCTTTACTTGGTACACCATCCGACGTCTGAGGTGTCGAGTGCGATGGTCTAAAATCAAAACTGCCTCTCCCTTAACAGTCCCTTCATCCATTACGTGTAATTTATGCCAATCTAAAATGTGAGAATGATCATGAACATACTTATGTAAAACCGAAATATGAAAGACAACATGTATACGATGAAAAACTCATGGTAAAGAAAGACAATATGCCATAGGTCCAACCCTTTAGATGATCTCAAAAGTCCCAACAAATCGAGGAGAGAGCTTAGATCATTTGCCAAACTTAATAGAGATTTTCTGAGCTTTTACTTGAAGAAAAACAAATTCCCCTTCTTTAAAACTACGATCGACTCTATGCATATCAACATAACTCTTATGTCTATCTTGTGCCTACTTTAATCCTTGCCTTATACGACACACTTGTTGTTCCATTTCTTGAAGCATCTTAGGGTCTACCGAGATTATGTCCTCTAATCTATCCCAACTTGAAGGTGTTTTGCATGGTCTTCCATACAATAACTCATAAGGTGCCATACCAAGGGGGAGGTGATAATTGTTATTGTAAGTAAACTCAACTAGAGGAAGACAATCTTCCAACATAGATTGTTGATCCATTACTTACATTCTAAGCATGTCCTCTAACACTTGATTAACTCTTTCAGTTTGGCCATGAGTCTCTGGATGATAAAGTGTACTGAAATTTAATTGTGTCTAAAAGGCACCCTAGAAACTAGTCCAAAATATTCTTGTAAATATAGAGGCCCTATTTGATATGATTTTCTTAGGAAAACCATGAAGTCTAACCACCTCCTTGATAAATAATTATGCTATTTCATATTCTTTGTAAGTATCTCTAACAGGTATATAATAGGCACTCTTAGTAAGTTTGTCTACCACCACCAAAATGGAGTTATTCTTTTTCATTGTTTTAGGTAATTCAACAATAAATTCCAGAGATATTTCTTCCCATTTGGAGTGAGGAATGTTATGCAGCTACAACAATCCTACTAGATTACCATGTTTTTCTTTAACTAGCTGACATTCCAAACATTTTTCCATGAAATTTGCTACATCCCTCTTCATACCTGCCCAAAAGAAACTTTTTATTAAATCAACACACATCTTCTGCACTCTCAGGTGAGCCATATATGTTGCATGGTGAGCTTCTTTCAAAATTAACTCACCAACCCCATCTTGATATTGAAATACAATCTTTTGCATGTATCTCACCATACTGTCACGATGACAAGAATACCCTTCTACCTTGATTTTCTTAGCCCCCTCCCCAGAAAGAGAAACTTTCACTTCCTTGCACCATTCATCTACGTCTTGTACCCTCAATATGCAATCTTGTAAATCAATCCTCAATGGAATTATTGAAAAGATCCGTGATCTTCGACTAAGTGAATCAGCTACTTTGTTCAATGTACCCTTGATGTAAGTTATGTCAAAATGATATTCACTTAGGATTTTTGACCACCTTCATTGCCTAGCATTTATATCACTTTGAGTAAATATATGTCGCAAACCTCTATGATTTGTTTTCAATTAAAATTTCTTGCCCACTAGATAATGTCGCCAAAGTCGTAAGGCATGAACTGTAGCTGCTAGTTCTAGATCATGGGTTGCACAGCTTTCCTCATGTGGCCTTAACTTCCTAGAAGCATATGTAATCACCCTACCATCTTGTGATAATACCACACCCAATCCATGTTTTGATGCATCGGTACATACTATAAACAGTCTATCCATATTTGGAACCTTATGTATCAGAGTTGTAGTCAAACATTGGTTGAGCTTGGAAAATGCTTAGTCACACTCATTTGTCCAAATAAATCATACTCCCTTCCTAAGAAATTAAGTGATTGCATTGGTTATTTTTGAAAACTCCTCCACGAATCTCTGATAGTATCCTACCATACTCATGAAGCTATGCACTTCATGCACATTAGAGGGTGCTGGCCATTCTAAAATTGCATCAATCTTTGTTGGCTCAAAAATAATGCCTTCATTGGAGATAATGTGTCCAAGATAATTAGCAAAAAGAACATTTTGACATTTTTTCATAAATTTTATTTTCTCTCAAGTATTGTAACATTAATCTCAGGTGTTTCTCATGCTCTTCAGGGGATTTTGAATAGATTAGGATTTCATTGAGGAACACTTGTACAAATTTTTCCAAGTAATTCTAAAATACACCATTCGTCCAACTCATAAACACTCCTGGGGCATTAGATAACCCAAAAGAAACAACCACGAACTCATAATGACCAAAACGAGTTTGAAAAATAGTTTTGGAAATATCCTCTTCTTTAACTCTAAGCTGATGAGATCCAAATTGAAGATTTATATTAGAGAATATGGTCGCTCCCTTCATTTTATCAAATAGATCATCAATGCAAGGCAAAGGATATTGATTTCAAATAGTTACTCGATTCAATTGCCTATATTCAACATAGAGCTGAAGAGATCCATCCTTCTTCTTTAAAAATATCACTCAAGCTCCCCAAGGTGAAACACTAGGTCTAATCATACTCCTGTCGAATAGCTCTTGAAGTTTCACTTGCAACTCACTAAGTTCAACAATAGACATTTGGTATGGATCTTTCGATATGGTTTCAGTACCAGGATTTAGCTCTATGGTGAAGTCAATATCTTGATTTGGAGGTAAACCAAGCAACACCACTCGAAAGACATCGGAGAATATTTAAAGGAAAGGATATTCTTCAAAGGATGAAAGCTATCCCTCATTTGAAGTCATTATGGCATACATTTGAAACCTTTTCTTAAGACTTCTCTTCATCTACAAGAATGAGATAAGTCTTAAAGAAACAAGTCTCCTTCCCCACGGATAACCATAGATTGGCCCTCATCACTCAAAAAATGAAGGGTTTTGCTTAGACAACTAAGCATAGCCCAGTGGCCTTCAAGACTATCCATCCCAATTATCACATCATAGTGACCAAGTGCCATCACATAAACATTCACATTTCTGACACACACTCCCATGTCTAAAGGGAACTCTTGCACTAAGCATTCAACCTTTTGAGATTGCCTCGAGGCCATCTCAACCTCATCAAAATCATTTTTCTCTATTGCCACCAATTTGTATTTCAATAAAGCATTAGGAGAAATAAAACTTTTAGTTGCGTAAGGATCAATCAAAATAGTAACAACCATACCATTTAGCTTACTGGTGGCTTCAAGCACTGTAGATTGATGCTCAACCTCACAATTTTTCACAACTGCACGAATCCTATGGGCTCTGCACATATCTCCAATAGTGGCTTGTTACTACTCTGATTGTCCTTCAGTCTTCTTTTCAGGTCAATCTCGCTGATAATGATGTCCTCTACAAGTCCAACATCCATTAGTGGGAGCAATTTTCATAAACATGACACTTTTATTAGATGATTCTTGAGTGTGAGAATTACTTTGTTGAAGCCATTGCCTTGGGTTATTTATTTGGTTCTTAAAAGTATGATTCTTTTGAAATCCATGATGACGTGAACCACTTGACTTATGTCTTACATATTGGCCTCCCCTTCAAGGAGGTTTCCCATGGAATAATATATTTTGGGTTTTATCCCCGCCATTGTTCCCTAATAATTCTTCCTTGGCTATAACTGCTTGTTGCACTACCTCATGCAATGTAGTAGGCCTCAAAATGCACACTTTCCTTTATAATAGGATTCAATCCATACAAAAAGTTGTTTACCTTGAGGGATTCAGTATTTAAATGGGTATCATATCTAAGAAACTCCATGAATCATGCTTCATTTTCAAGGATTTTCTTAGTTACTTCCTTAATATCGTGGAACTCATTCAATTTCCTCTCCAAGTATTCAACAGAAAGGTACTTTGCTCGAAATTCCTCTTCAAAGCGTTCCCATGTTAAGGTAGACATGGATTATCCTGATTGGGATTATTATTTCCTCCACCATAATAATTTACTCTCCTTAAGTTGGTATATAGCCGACTTTGCCTTTTGGTTGTTAGAATAGTTCTGCAACTCAAAACATAGGCGCATGTTTTCCAACCAATCTTCTACTACCTCCCCTTTTGTGGTACCCTTAAAGATAGGAAGTTTAACTTTTTCCAACTCTTTATATACATCTCCATCAGATGGTATTTCTTGCCTCTCTCCTTGAGATGAAGAACCAGGCACTGAAGGATTCCCCAACCCTACTAATGAAGACTTAGGTCATCTTTTGAAATGATAACATCATATCCCTTACTTCCCTCATGGATATTTGCTAAAATTCTCTATCTTGGGGAGTTTGAGTTGGGACTTCCTTCCTCCTCCTTTATGTTCTCTCCATGATTACTTAAACTGACCAACGAAAATTTTAGGTAAGTAAATAAATATTAGTAGGCAAGCCCTAGGTCGTAGAGTTTTAACTTGGTTCTGATACCATATGTAAGGTCCCACGTTACCAAAGATTAGTATTATACTAACACTGACTCAAAATCCGTTATTATTTTATTTTAAGTTCAAGTTTTTAAGACATAAAACATAATGCAAGGTCATATATATATATATATATATATATATATATATATTAATTTGTATTTTATACAATACACACTGATTTCTACTAACTACCTAACCCATGGTGATATTAAACTTCTCATTAAAGTTTCAGTGTCATGGTTCTTTAAGATCCAAAACTTACAACCATGTCTTAAAATCACATTCAAATCATAGAGTCTTTAGTGGGATAAATAATATCAATCTTTATAAATCATAATTTCCAATAAGCTAATTGTTAATTCTATTGCAATTAAGAGTATTTAAGAGTGACTAATTTGATTTTGTTCTAAATAATATTCCTATGAATTCTTTGGTAAACAAAGGAAATAAAAACAAGATAATTCGACTTCTAAAGGAGTGGTTTCCAATGATTATGAGCTCATATGTGAGCTAACAATTACAACAATTCACCTATCCAATATTCCTTCCATGGATTTTTAATTCAGTGGAATCATCATGCTTCTTCTTTGAGATATTTCCATAAACGTCTTGTTTGCAAACCCTAAATTGACTTTGTCATATTTATAGACAATTCATAGATGTAATTAGCTACAGACATTGAAGCATTATGTCAAATAGTTTGCAAACATGAAATGTATAGCCATCGAGGCATTTTTCAAACTCTTACAACCATAACCCTTAAGGCCATTTCTCCACAATTAATTAACGTGAATCTAAGTTTACATAACTTATTGTTCACTATCAGTAATGCCAATAAGTGAACCCAATATGTAAGTAGAACTTTCATCCATCTTGATTTCTGCATATACAAAAATTTAGGCACATAATTACTATAAATATTTAAGAATTTTTACAAATAGCTCACAACAATGTAGCTACAACCATTGGAGAATTTTGAACAATGGTTAGTAGTCACAAAAAAATTGCCACCTATTAAACAATCAAACAAGAAGTCACAAGTTAGTTAAACTATCAATGTATTAACCATTGAGACTTTAAAATAAGAATTGCAAGTTTACATAGCAGGGTGACTTCATAAAAAGAGATTACTAGTTAAATTACAACTAAAAAAAATAGCAAGACAAACCATGAGGCAACAACAACAAATCTATAAAATATAGCAGATTATAAAACAAGATTCTGAAACTCTATTTTTTGAAATCAAAGTTGGGGTGACATGGCCAAAGTCTACCGATACCCTGTGAACTTAAGATGAATCGAAACAGAAATGCCTAGAAATGCGATTATTTAAAAACACAACCAAAAACAAATTCCTACTATCTCATTTATCACTTTTGTCAAACATATAATGTGAAAACTTATCTACAGTTGTAAAAAGAGAATCAAAAACCCAATTTATGCATATTAATATGTTTTCATAAAAACTTATGGAAGCCTATATTCTTCAGCCATTAAGACATGAAGTAAATCAACTTGCAATGGAATAGTACAAAAAAACTTACATAGAATAAATGATAGTTATTGCAAAAGTCTTTCAACATTTAGTGCACACCATTTGATATACATCTAAGTTTTAGTCAACAACCAAATAAGAAAAAGCCATGTAATGAACTACAAAAAAAAACACAATATAATGTTGCCTACATACTTGGCAATGAATTTATACAACTCAAAAAAATGGGAGTATGCTCTAGCTCCAATGAGAATATGCTCCAGCTCCAATATCCTTACCAACTCACTGTGAACCACTTGGTTTTCCTCCAAACCATATCCAGGAAGAACTTCTCCCTTGAACCCCCGAGCTACAAAATCTGACAAGGACTACCAAAAGACAACAATAGAGAGATTTGCAAGGCAAACTAAGGAATCAAATTTTCATTTCCTCTCAATACCACTCATGGACAACCTCAACAGCTAGAGATCTTAGGATTTTACTAAGAATTTTAGATTTGTTTTCGAAGCAATTGGCTACTCTCCACATCTCTCCCTCTCACTATTTTCCTCAAGTCTCTTGCTCTCTTGGCATCATAATCCCCTCAAGTGAGAATACATGAGACTCATATATAGGAGGAGAAACCCATTCGTGTCATAAAGGAGTAGTGTGCATGCATTGGATACCATTTAGAGGAGTGTAAGTTATGCCATTAAAGAGAGGTATGCATGCCTTAGTTAAGGAGAGTGTAACATATTCCTTAAATAGAGCGTAACAGGAATATTTTATGACATATTTTTAATGATTGAAAAGGAATATGCCATTCTTTAATGATTGCATAAAATAGAGTGTAATGTATTATTTAAAAGAGAGAGAGAGTTACATAAAGCCATGAGAGTCATGAAGGAGATGTGTGAATTGATTGAGGAGATAAAGTTGACTTGTAATTCCTTTTTAATAATAATATCATTGTCTCATAAAATATAATAATAATGTTAATAATATTGAAGATTCAATCGATATTGAACTATTAGGATTTATTAATGATAAGTTAAGTCATTTTTCTTCAATCCCGCTTGATTACCAATTTATGCAAGGTGATTTACTATTTTTGGAAAGTTGTGCTTGAGATGCTGGACATGACTTTCTATTTTTAGAAATTCATTCCAGAATTGTGAGAATGAAATTTTATTTAAGGAAATTCATCCATGAGTGGTATTTTTCTTCTGGTGTGTTAGCGCTCGAATCTACCTTAGGCTGAAATAAGGTAAGACTCAAGGCTACATCAAACCACGCTCAGCCTCGTAGCTAGCCCTACGAGGACAGGAGAGGGCTCTCTCCGGTAAATCTCGGCAAAAGGTAATCAAAGAGGCTTGAGACGACTGAATTGATGACTAATTTTAGGCTAGGTATGAAGTACAAGGACTATGGAATTGATTTTTTGAAGTTTTGTTGAATTCAAGGGAAAGGCAATTTTGGGTGCGGGGATGAGGCACAGCTTTTGCAGAGGTCTACTTGGGGCAAGATAGGTGATTGTTTTGATGCCTTTAAAGTGATTGAATGAATAGATCTGATAGGTGAGGAGCTAAGGAGAGCAAGGAAGTCTCAAGGATTCTCCTTAAACTGAAGAAAACATGGAAAATTAAACAAATTTAAAGGCAGAGCATAGCAAATTTATGGATTCTACCTTAACACTTCATTTGTTTAATTGAAGAAGATTAAATAAGGAAAGTGGTACACATACACAACTTACAAGTACTAAGAGAAACACACCATCAACACATAAGGCCACATGAATCCCAAATAGTGCTGCAAAACCCTGGTCTATCCTTTGCCAAAAATGCAGATAAAATATGTACAATAGTGTATCAAGCTATTCCCAAGAGTCCAACCCTGAAAATGACTAAGAAAATACATAATATAGGCAAGCTAACACATTCCCTTGCCTCTAGGGGTCGAGCTCATCATCCTAGGACCTGTTTCAACCAATTCTAAACAAAGCACTACAATCTAGGCAGTCAAAACAACTTGCCTCTATAAGCTAGGAAACCAATTCATTCATTAAATTTTTGCTATTTTATGAATGAATCATCTAGAATAGGTAAATAAGTGTCAAGTCAACATAAATTTCCATTAATTACATCAAGAAGGGTGAAAAAACCCATCACAAGTCAAAACTGGTCAAACTGGCTACGTTTCTTAAGCTGAATATGAAAATTGTGCCAAAAAACCCTGATGCGCGCGTGCCTGAGCCCTTTGCGCCGCGGGCCTTTCCACCTGCATTTGGGGCACTTCCTGGCATCTAAATTGAGCTCAGGTTGGCTTTTTAGAAAGCCCTATATGTCTACTTTCAACCCAAGTGGAATTTTCCAATTTGATTTCCATTTGACCCTCCAAAAGTACATTCGCCCAAGGGTACTTCCTGTGTGTCGAAAAAGGGGCAGTGAGCTCATTTTTTGCATGCTTTTTGACCTTTTGGGGACCCAAACCTTGATGAAATGCCTTGGAAATAGCTGAGAAGGTATATTTCATCATTAAAAATTCAAAAATGCAAACCATTTGTGATTTGGACCTCTTAATCTTATGGGTCGCGCGCTGCGCGCTACGTGTTGAGCCAAAAAACTTGTTTTTAGAGCCAAAAATTCAAAATTGACAAAATTTCTTCCAAATTCCTTGAAATTTGGGCTGGGGGTCCCCAATCAAGTACTATGTCCAGCCAAAGAGGCTTCGGCCAAAATCTGAAGACGATCAAGCTCCTTTTGTCTTTTTTGCTTCTTGACCACTTTCTTCAACTTTGCCTTAAGACTCCTAATTCGCGCCTTGCAAACTAGGTTCTGGACCTTGTAATGCACAGCCATGTGTTTCAATAATGCATTGTTTCTATTGGCCTTTTTCAGCTATTCCTCCAAGTAGATGTTGACCCTCTCGAGATTAGCCTGTCGATCCTCATTTACCTGTTGCTCTAGAGAGGTGAACTCAATTTCTCTATGTTGGGCAGCTTGGCGATTCTCATGGATGTTCTGTAGCTCTATGATCATGTGCTGGTCCTCAAGCTGTTTATTCCGCTACTCTAGATACCTAATATATTGGGTCTTCTCTGATTCTGAAGCTGCCTCATCATCATGAATAGTAACAAAACTTGATGGCTCGCCTGAAGACCTCTCCTCATGCTTGGGCTTCTTGCCCTTATCCTGTACCTGCGGTGCTGCTGTCGAAATAGAGACCCCTTCCACACGAGGTGGAGATAACACTCGCTATCCTGATGAAGTCAACGAGAACCCTTCCACCCCAGGTGGAGATAGTAATCGTCGTGTAGATGCAAATAAGGCCCTGTAGCCTAGCTAGTATGTCACATATGGAGGAGCACTTATATGCTCAGTCTCGGGAATGTCTGGCTGGTGTGAAGGTCCTCCCTCATCATGAACTATCTCGGGAGGTGGCTGTAATGCTGCAAAGTAATCACGGGAGATGAAATCTTCCCAAGTAATGCCCTGTTGTGCTAACTGATGCATCACTACGATTTTAATCAATGCATAATGATAGATGCTCTTATGCTGATGTGCTGGGCTCTTCCTTTGTACTAAAGGCACCATCCTTTCTATGTTGCGACACATGAAAAATGGAATGTTCATCATACGTACCCTTTTGAAATGCATCAACAAACGAACATGGTACGCATCGAGTCATGAGAATCTGCCCTCGCAACTGAAATATCGGATGATGAGTTTCATCAATGGTGCATACTCATCCTTTACGAATCTGAAAGGAAAAACTGTACTCAAATGTCTTATATACCCGGGCTTGATATATGGCTCATAGTAGAATCTGTCTAACTGCTGGCATTTACTCCAATCCTCCCCTACATTTGGTATCCCAGTGGCTTGAGCAATAGTCTCGGGTGACAAGGTGAAATTCACTCCGGCAAGGTTTACATGACCATCCTGCAAATGTAGAACAAATAAACAGACTAGTTCCCGATGATGCTGGATTTGTGAGATCCGCTCACAGTATTCAAAACATGATTGATACCGAAAACAATCCATTGCAAGTGGACAGGCTTGCAATTGAGCCAAAGAGGTAGGCTCCTCCCGAACATGCTGTCCACTTTTGCCACCTTTGTGATACCTCTGTGGCACATTAGGTACATTTACCTTCGATGTAGAGTCATTATCATAATCCTGCTCATATAGTGTCTCGGTCTCTGACATGTTCTTTAAAAAAT
The DNA here is from genome assembly GCA_031772625.1 of Pinus tabuliformis. Taxonomy (NCBI): domain Eukaryota; kingdom Viridiplantae; phylum Streptophyta; class Pinopsida; order Pinales; family Pinaceae; genus Pinus; species Pinus tabuliformis. Next base: position 380,468,191 of record CM062819.1, read on the forward strand.
AAGGTAGCTGGAATATATATATATGCTGATATACAACTGTGTGCAAAATTGACTGTAGACTTTTTCTTTTTCTCAAAATTTTGTGACCAAGGGGACACAAATATACAAGGGAATCGTTAAGAAAGGGAAAACATTAGGGAAATGGGGAAAATGGAAATAAAACAAGGAATTTAGGGAAGGGAAGGGGCATGGAAATCTTGAAGTTTTATGGTTTGGGATGAGGTAGGGAATATATGTTTGTAGTAGAAGGGAGGGGTTAGGATTGGATAGTGTAGGGTTCTATGAGGAATTATTGGGGAAAATATTGGTGAATATAGGGGATGGGAAACAAAGGAAATAGGAAAACCTTGGCAACATTTATTTTTGAAAACCCTACAGCAATCTTGGCATTTAAATCCTTACAGCAAATTAATGGACAAGGAGGGTTTTTACACTTGGTTTTTTCATGGCAAATATAGCATAATTTCTTTACATAAACCTTTCAAAACCAAGAATGAGCAGTGGATAAAAGCCTACCTGTGATTTGATGCGTGAGAAGAGGTGTTTGAGTGTGTTTTGGAAAAAGTCTGGGCATAAACTTCAATGCGCCACGCGCCTCACCCAACGCGCTGCGCGCGTGTAAGATAGCACTCAAATTTGTCGCCTGATGCGCTGCGCGCCACTAATGCGCCGTGTGCACTAGAAACGGCCCAATTTGCTCACAAACTCACAAAATCTCCTAAGAACAATGCTCTTTGCTCTTGGAATGTGCAATGGGTTGCAAATGAGGAGAAATATCTTCATATAGACTCCTTGTTGATTTTTGCTTAACCAAAAACCCATTTTCTTATGTTTGGTTGTTGACACCTTTTCAAAATTAATAGCCTCTGACCTTTTTGGTTTCCCCTTTTAAAATTGGTTGAAATAATGATTTTCTCTGATAATTTTTTGCAGGGATAGCTGTGATATGCTCTGGCAAAGGAGACCAAGGCTGCACTTGAACGATTGAAGAACTGAAAATTTTGACAATTTGTACAAAAATGAGATGGCGACTTATCTTCAAAACGGAGTTTTGAAGAGAAGTACTAATTCAGCTATAGAATGATGAAAATTATTGAAGTGATGATCTATCAAAGACATCCCTCTGGCCTGTTGGTGTTCTACGACTTTTCAAGACATAATTCACTCAACCCTAGACCTAAGACCTCAAAATTTAAAACATGATTGTAAATGACCTTTGAAGACTTATTTTAATAAACAGGCCTGAACCAGCAGTGCCAAGCACGAGGGGAATGAGTGACACAACCCGCTCCATCAGAGTTATGGCATGCCTAACGAAATGCAACTGATCAAAACTGATGGGACACCTAATCATGAAATGCAAAAGAGCTTTGATCTCTGATGGAGGGATAACTAGACCGACTCTAACATTGGCTCCAATGGGGATGGTAGCTCCTTGGAGATGCCAAGAACCGCAGATCTCTGTAAGAGCTAGACAGTTCCTTCATCCATTGGGCGATGGAGTCATTATTTCGACAACCAACACAGACTTTGACATATTATTGGACTGAAATTTGACTGAAATGATTGAAACACTTGCTCAACAAACTTCACACTAAAACTGTAATGAAACTGGAACAAAATGCTTCCTTTTGGCTGCTTATTTATTTACAAAATCCACCCTACTTTGCTGTAAAAATAGTAGATCAGTAATACTGAAATGCCAGATCAACCATTAAAGTAAACCTGAGAATGATGCCACTTGAGAGTGCTTCAACCAGATCATAGATGCAATTGCTGGCAGCCCTTCATGCACATAATGAGCCTGGTTATGTAAAAGACAGCTTGATCTATCAGTCAAACTGAAAAAAAATTCCATGTATGCTGCAATAGGATCGCGAAAGCCAAACTCCGTTTGCTGCCCCAACTCTACGATACATACCTCCAGCTGCACACTGTCAATGCAAACATCTGTAGGCAACTCTATTGTTTCTTGTTTTGAAGGAGGGAGAGTTTCCAAGAACTTTTTGGGGTCTAGGAAATCGTATGACTGGATCTGCTCATTTAAATACTGAATCTCCTTCTCAACTCTTTCAACCACTAACTCACAGACACCAGTTTTAGCTTCAAGAGGAAACTTCAGAGATTTCAAACATTGAAGCAAAGCACTGAAAAAATCTTCATTAATTTCAAAATCCGCTAACCAATTTCTAACATCTTTTATAGCTTCACAAAGTGCAGGGTTTGCCACATACCCTACCATTGCATAGATGGATGAGCGAGCACTGGAATGTCTGGATCGAGTTGGAGTCGCCAGGTGAATGTTTCAGCCATCATATGTGTCTGACTGCTGTCCACCATCAGCATCAGATCTGCAACTTGATTTCATGTACTGGGACAAGACAATCAACAAGTCGAATGTCACATCAACAGCAAACCATCTTCCCCAGTATGGTCGCCACTATGTTAGCGCTCGAATCTACCTTAGGATGAAATAAGGTAAGACTCAAGGCTACATCAAACCACGCTCAGCCTCGTAGCTAGCCCTACGAGGACAGGAGAGGGCTCTCTCCGGTCAATCTCGGCAAAAGGTACTCAAAGAGGCTCGCGATGACTTAAATGATGACTAATTTTAGGCTAGGTATGAAGTACAAGGACTATGGAATTGATTTTTTGAAGTTTTGTTGAATTCAAGGGAAAGGCAATTTTCGGTGCGGGGATGAGGCACAACTTTTGCAGAGGTCTACCTGGGGCAAGATAGGCGATTGTTTTGATGCCTTTAAAGTGATTGAATGAATAGACCTGATAGGTGAGGAGCTAAGGAGAGCAAGGAAGTCTCAAGGATTCTCGTTAAACTGAAGAAAACATGGAAAATTAAACAAATTTAAAGGCAGAGCATAGCAAATTTATGGATTCTACCTTAACACTTCATTTGTTTAATTGCAGAAGATTAAATAAGGAAATTGGTACACATACACAACTTAAAAGTACTGAGAGAAACACACCATCAACACATAAGGCCACATGAATCCCAAATAGTGCTGCAAAACCCTGGTCTCTCCTTTGCCAAAAATGTAGATAAAATATGTACAATAGTGTATCAAGCTATTCCCAGGAGTCCAACCATGAAAATGACTAAGAAAATACATAATATAGGCAAGCTAACACATTCCATTTCCTCTAGGGGTCGAGCTCATCATCCTAGGAGCTGTTTCAACCAATTCTAAACAAAGCACTACAATCTAGGTGTTGTTGGGAAAAGTATCCAATACGGAATGACCCTATCCCACTCTAAGGGTGATAGTACCTCAGCAACAATCAAATCAAAGCTATTCAAGATTACTTCTTTATGAGATGTAAGAGAGAGGAGGAAGAGATCCACTAACTGATGTCTTCCGCTAATGCTTGATCCAATCTTCTCTCTTTGCTGCTTGCTCCCAGCTCCTTGCTCTTTCACTGGCCCAGCTACACCAAGATCCTGCAAAATCACAAGAGAGGGAAACTACAAGAAGCATACATTCATAATTGATTCAAGGATTAGAATAAATCAAATATACAAGTATAACAATACACCATTGAGACACATGCATATAGAAGAACCTCAAATGCTTTATTAATGGAAGAAGTAAAGTTCAGGAAGTGATACAACCATAAAAGGCCCAATCCAGCATCACCTCCCAGCAGAAAGAAATCTCCTCTTCACCTCCTTCAAGCAAATCACCCAATAGTTCTATAATTAAACCAACAACACTTCCTTACATTCACAAGATTCCAGCCTCCCTAGACCTCATGAGAGAGCTCTATATATAGGAGTTTTGGAGAAAGGATGAGTCAGCTTGAGCTTGGCATGGAGCTGACTAGTGTCCTCTCCCACTTCAATTATTCTTCAGTTCTTGAGTCCACTTGGAGGTTCTTGCTTCCACTTGGAGATCTAGACCCTCTTACTCATCACTAGGCGAATTCCCTGATCCAAGTGTCATTTTGGAAGCTTCCTGGGCATTGACACCTTGAGGAATGACTGTGCCACTTGGCCAAACTCGCCCAGCGCAGGTAGCCTTCTTTGCAGTTGACATTCAGCGCAGGTACAGAGTGGAGCAGTTGACATTCAGCGCAGATGCTCAGTGGAGCAGTTGACATGATCCAGAATTAGCTTGTTTTTGAGTGTTTTCAGGTGGAGAACTGATATTCAGTGCTGTGGTTTGCTGACCTTGTTCCTCTAGGGGTAGGAACAACATGTTTAGGGACTTTGGATCCCTTAGATTATTGACATTTCATGCTTCATGATGTAAGGCACAAAAATGTCTATAACAGTTGCCCCCTAAAGTATGAGGTCGTTTATCGGGTGAAATGCTTTATCAGGAGGATCCGAAGTTCATTCAATCGCTGAGAGGTGACCTGTAATAAAATACAATACAATACATTATTTTTCATTCTGCTTTCATGATCTAGCTGAGGCGGGCATTCCCATGCTCAGCTTTATAAATTCATTTTGGTACATAGAACAGACGACCGTCTGATGGTAGACTGATAATTCTCTGCTGAAATTATCATCCTTTGAGTAGGATGATCATCTGCTGCAATGATGTACATGTCAAATGTCTTTATGTTTCCTGAATATATATCGCAGCCCGGATGGATGAAACTAGATCTGGGGTCTTCAAACTCGTTCGATCTTCACTCTAAGTACAAGTCGATCCATGTGAGAATTGCGCTGAAGTCGAACATGGAAAGACATCGCTTGATTACGGTCAATGATGTAAACCGTTAACAAGCGCGAGAGGAATCACCGATAATGATAATGACCCTCAAGGTACTGCAGTACAATTCACGTGGTGTGAATATAGGACTTGGCGTCGAACACCACGCAAAATCTTCTGGTCGAAGGTCATTGATGTATACCTGTCGCCGAAAGTGAGAAACTTGCCATTGAGGCATGCAAGCTTCAAAGTACTGAGGGGGTTGTTCCTAGATCAACTTCTTGGATGATGAGCTGAAGTCGACAAGAAGCGATCCGTCAAAGGAGGGCCTTAATGAATCCCACATCAGTGACACGGAACGGAGCTAATGATTTTAGTGGAGGTGAAAACAATCTGTGAAATATGATTCAGGGTGGCGATCATGGGTGGATGAAGGATAATGTATGGCAGTGGATGGGACACGGTTGACTCTTTCTGAGCAACATCTCTTGAACATATAACGACACTGATGCGATGGATCGGTAGCATTACCCCAAATGTGGATGGTTTGGCGAAGACCATGGTGATGAGACCGGTGAATGAAACAACCCAACCCGATGTGATACGGAGGAAAAGTGTCATGTTCAAGAGCGACTTGCTACCATTAAAGCTTTGAGGTTCTCCCAATTTTTCCCCAGTCATTTCTGACCAGTACCTCTTTATTTTTGTCAAGCTTGAGGAGGATAACATATGCTTGTTCTGTAACCTGCCCTTCGGGCAAGCCCATCGCTATGTTTTAACGAGCCTAGCGATAGGGAAACTCGTTCTCGTCTAAAGACAATTTTGTCGCTATTTAATCATTTTAACGAGTCTAACGACAAGGAAAACTTGGTCCTTTTCATTTTTAGAGAGTCTAAAAAGGTACAGAAAGTTAACTCCAAAATTCCTTTTTCGTCATCTAATCCCTTAAGTCCGAAAAAGTATAAAACAATACAGAAGGGATGAGTTTTCGATAATTTTAACAAGCCGAATAAAACAAGCGCTCGACCTTTTTGTGCAATAATCCCTCAGGTCCAAAAAGATTAAAATCTAGAGGAGGGACAGCTCTTCCGGTCCTTTTAACGAGCTGGAAGGCCAAAACTCGGCAAACTTTTCATATTTTACGAGTCAGATGAAAAGAGCTCAAAGAAGACTCGTCTTTTGAGGAACGAGTGATAAAAAGGGATAGCAGCAGATTCCAGGTACAGGTTGGAATTTTCCAATCACGGCAGTGTCACAAGGATGGCTAGGTGAAATCACTCTTCGCAGCTGTTCCTCAAAATAGGTAAACAATCATATGGAGGTGAACGATCGGCCAAATGGAATGGAGGTGGCAGGTGCAAACACGACCAAGGCTTTTTATGGCTAATAAATTTACGATCACAATGGTTATTTACCGGAATAGGTTCATTTTTTAATGAGCTTAAACTCTGGAGGAAACTCTTGCTCAATCTTATGTTTATTTTTTAACGAGCATGAACTATGTGCTAAAACTGCTCGGATCTCGCTTTTCTATTTTTTAACGAGCATAAATTCCGCGGTAAAACTGCTCGATTATATGGTCAAATTTTGATTTTTTACCATTACTAGCTTTTCTCTTTTCAAGGATAGTACTGTATTTTCAATTGCTGCAACAAACTTTGTTAGAAATGAATAACATTTGCATGAAAATGAGATTATAACCCTAGTATTTCACTTTGAACTACGAAAAAAGCTATTTAAAAGGTGTTTTTACCTCTCATTTACCATTTCATTTGCATTTGGTTTGTTGGAGCTCTGGAGGTGCCTCTTCCCCCTTGATTTTCATCAGCTGATTCCGGGAGATTCTGCGGACGATTTTCGGCGCCGTCTGGACCAGGTAGGAGCTAAACCCTAGCTCTTTCTTTTCATGGTTTCCTTTTCCAGTTTCATGCCTGTTTTTCAGTCTTTCTGAGCCCCTGGGGTTTTGCCAGGGCGCCCTAGCTTCAGCGCAGGTTCCCCATTCGAAACCTGCGCTGAATGTCAAGCTGCCTTAAGGCAGCCTGACCCTCAGCGCAGGTGGGAGACTCTCTGCCTGCGCTGGGCTCAGAAAAATTGAGTTTCAGCTCATTTTTTGATGAATTTTCGCCAGTTTTTCATCAAAATCAGGAACTTACTCTTTCTCTTGTTTGCTTTGCAGGGAACTTTGAACAAAATGTCCCTTACATGGCGAGAACGAGAACATGAAGAGGAGGACATGATTGCCCTCCATGACCCGGTCACGGTGAACGCGCTGCGGAACTGTGGCCTGCTGAAGTTTTTCCGTATCTCTAGCATGAGAGCACAGATTACTTTGCTGCAGTATATGCTTGATGCTTGGGATCCTGTTAACCAAGTATTCCAGATTAGGGGAAAGTCCATCCCCTTGACCATAGAGGACATGTACTTCTTGACTGGGTTGTCAAGACGAGGTGCCCCCATTTCCTTGTCAGGTACGGCCCGGGGGACTGATTCCACCAGAGATTATGTCCGCCAGTATTGCAGGGAAGGTTCTCAGCCGAGCAGAGACGGCAAGATTGTTATCCGTGAGATTACTGACAGGTCTCTCAGGTCCATTCTGTATACCATTGGTAGGATGGCCGGTAGCGCAGCTCTACATGTTGCCAACAGATCTTATATGCAGCACGCCTTGGAGTGTCTCCAACCGAAAGTATTCAACTGGTGTGATGCAGTACTTGTCCAGATGAAAAGTCAATTGACCAAGGTAAAGGACGAGAAGCTGAAGAAATTTGGATTTGGTTCTATTCTGACTGCCTTTGCCTTGGAGAAAATCCCACTGATGCAGCCTCAGTACATCATACTCGATTTGCCTTCTCCGACCGAGCCACGCATGCAGAGGTGGGTTGATCACATGTCGAGGCATGCTGGTCAACCTCAGATTACTTTTACTGAGGCCTTCTTCAGGTGGTTCGAGCGCCAGGAGATGGTCTTCTCCGAGTATCCATATGTGGGTATGGATTTCCGAGGTGACCCGGATTTGGTGTTACCGGATGGCGAACAGTGGGGTGCTATTGGTAAATTCTTTGACCACATTACTGTTTACTGTTCTTATTCATAATGTTGCTGTGCTTTATTCAAGACTTTTAATCATACTCTTGGGTGCATGCAGATGTTGGTCCTGTTCGTCCAGCAGTTCGTCCAAGACCGCCAGTTGCTGCCCCGGCAGCAGAGCCTGCTAGGAGAGCTATTCTCCGCGACCTTGACGATACTGAGACCCTTACAGCTGTGCAGGAGCAGGTTGAGAGCCTTACTCTCGGCATTCCTGATGTGAGGATTGATGAGTTACCTTTACAGCTGCAGCGACACACCACTGGCGTGCCTAGACGATGGACTCGTCTCTTGCGCATGATTGCACAGGCCGTGACGTGCTATCATGAGCACCACTAGGCTAGGGTGCCCCCTAGCATCTTTTTGAGTTTTAGGTCATATGACCAATTTTGTCTTGGTTACAGAACATTATGTATGAACTATAAACAGCTTATATGTATTTTGATTTTCGAGTTTTATTCTGTTTGAGTTATATGATCCATATGTACAATCTTTGATGATGTGTCCTTTTTATAAATGTTGCAAATGTCTATCTAACACATAGTTTGCTAATGAGTCGGTTAATGTGTTTAAGTCTCTGGAAATATGTTGATATTGAATTGAATCAAATCGTCTTTCCAAGATCTTAACCCTTAGGAACATGCGATAAATAGCTGGATTGCGAACAGAATATATACCATTGAGTTGTAGTATTACGAGCTGTGAGTCTAGCCTGAAAATTAGTCGGCGTATGCCACGTGTGATGGCATCAGAGAGTAGTTCTATCAACGCGCTATACTCAGCGATGTTATTCGTTGATTGCCCAATACACACCCCTCTGAAACTTACTAACTCGCCGCTTGGATCAAAAATGGCCCAGGCTGCGGAGGATAGGTTCCGCGAACTACGACTCGCTCCGTCGGCATATCCAACACATGTCTCCAGAAGGTTCGACATCTGTAACAAATGAAAAAGGTGGATCACTCGACCAGAACAAATACTTTAGCGAAAACAAAATACAACAAAAGCATGTAGGTTACTATTTAAGCATAGTAACGCTTGAGGTACAGCCCGTTGCGGGGCTGCGCCAGTGGAATTCCATTGTAATCCATTAACTCGTAGGCTCCTTTTGCTAACACCCTTTTAACAATATAGGGGCCCATCCATAAGGACTTGAATTTACCTGCTCCCAATTTATCGGATTCTTGGTCATAAAGCAAGACCAAATCACCTTCTGAGAAGACACGGGGTTTGACACTTTTGTCGAACTGAGCCTTGACTCGTTTCTTATGGGCCTCGTTAGCCAAAGCGGCATCACGACGGGTTTCATCCAATTGGATTAATTCCAAGAAACGAGCCTCTTCTTCTGAAGTTCCAGGGAGAAGATCGATTGCGAGTTTAAGCGACGAAATTTCGCACTGGATTGGCAAGACTGCTTCCAGGCCATACACCAGTTGAAAAGGTGTGAACCCGGTTGCGTTCTTTACCGACGTTCGGTAAGCCCACAAGGCTGAGTACAGGATTAGGTGCCACCTTCTTTTATGAACCCCGATCATCCTTTGCAACATACGCTTCAAGACCTTGTTGATTGCTTCAACTTGTCCGTTGGCTTGCGGATAATATGGGGTAGAGCTGTCGTGAGATAGCCCTAGCTTGGCAGCTAATTCGACCATCATGTGATTGCGAAAATGCGACCCATGATCTGTAACTATAGCCTGTGGTACGCCGAACCTGGCGACTACATGATTGAAAAAGAAAAGGGCAGCTGTTTCACCAGTGTTATCCAATGTAGGCATCGCCTCGGCCCATTTGGTAAAATAGTCAACAGCGACTATAATATACCCATGCCCCCCGGTCGAGGTGGGGTTACATTGCATGAAATCGATGCCCCACTTGGCGAAGGGCCCAACAGCAACTATCGGCTGTAAGGGTGCGGGTGGTCGTCTGGTTTTGCTATCAAAAATTTGACAAGCATGGCAACTTCTGACTGCGGTTATGCAATCTTTGAACATGGTTGGCCAGAAGTATCCTGCTCGTAAGATTTTTTGTGTTGTTGCATATCCAGATTGATGCCCCCCACACGCGCCTGAATGACATTCATTCAGGGCTTTTTCGGCCTCCTCATGGGTAAGGCACCTCCTCAGAACCGTATCGACACCACGACGGTAAAGTGAATCACCGACGATCATGTAGTCTTTTGCTTGGTATCGTATACGTTTTTGTTCGGAGCGAGAGGTGTTTGGCCTGAAATTTTGGGTTTGGAGATAAACTATGATATCTCCATACCACTCATCGCTTGCAGATATGAGAAACAAACTTTCGTCCACGATTGACTCTTCCGATGTTTCATCGTTGGACGACGATGGGAAATCACATAATAATTCTGCGAAAACTAGAGCTTTCTTTGATTTGGATTTTACAAATTCCAGATCAAACTCTTGAAGGATCGCTATCCATTTTGAATATTTTCCCCCCAGCAACTGTCGCGACAGTATATAAGTCATGGGGTTGCAATCTGACAAGATGGTAGTTTTCCGAAAGAGGACATAATGTCGAAACCTTTGAATCGCTTGAACAGCTGCAAGCGCTAGTTTTTCAACATAAGAATATTTACTTTCTGTATCATTTAAGTTTTTACTTAAATAATATATAGGATGTTCAATTCCATCGACTTCTTGAACTAAAACCATCGCAATGGTCGTATCTGCTGCAGCCAGATACAGGTTAAAATCTCTTTGATAGTCCGGGGCGTACATTAATGATGCTTTTACTAGACAATCTTTCAGAGCATCAAAGGAAGCTTGCGCCACCTGGTCCCAGACAAAAGGTACATCCTTTTTCAAAAGACGAGTATAACCCTTAGCAAGTTCTGCGTAATTTGGAATGAACCTCCTCAGAAAGTTTGCTTTCCCTTGGAGTTTCTGAATCTGAAGCAAATTTGAAGGTGGAGGCAAATTAATGATTGCCTGAACCTTGCAGGGGTCGAGACGAATCCCATCCTTAGAGACTACAAAGCCAAGTAAACGACCAGAACCGACGCAAAACACACATTTGTGCGGATTGAGTCTTATCTTGTAGTGTCGGCAACGTAGAAATATCGCTCTTAAATGCTGCGGATGATCAGTCCGCTTTCGCGAATGAGCCGGAAGATCGTCGAGATAAGGTTGAACAATGTTCTTGATGTCATGGAAGGCATAATTCATCGCCCTCTGAAACGTCGCCCCTGCGTTCTTTAAACCAAAGGGTAATTTTCGATAAGCGAATGTGCCCCACGGACAAATAAATGCAGTCTTTGACTGGTCCTGTGGGCGGATATTTATTTGATTATACCCGGAAAATCCATCCATAAATGAAAAGATTTCACATCCGGCGCATTCATCAATTATCTGGTCGATGAAGGTTGTAGGGTAGTTGTCCTTCGGACAAGCTTGGTTTACATCCCTATAATCAACACACACTCTAATTGTCCCTTGTTTCTTCATAACAGGGACAATATTCGATACCCAATCGGTTAGAGGAACCGGGTAGATGAATCCAGCATGGAGGAGTTTTTCAACCTCCGCCTTAATGGCAGCGGCTTTCTTGGGGTGCACCTGCCGAAGCCGTTGTCTTACTGGTTTGACATCAGGATACATTTTAATTTCATGTTCAACGATACTCGAGTCAATGCCTGGCATTTCATCATATGACCAAGCAAAGACATCTCTAAATTCGCGAAAAAGAGCGTTATATATTTCCAGTTCTGAAGGGGAACAACCTTTGCCGACATAAATATTCTCTACAACATCTGTCTTGGTCGAGATATTTATGGCTATAGTCTCTTCAATATTGGATAGGTTTCGCTCGGAATCCACCGTGTTTACAGTATTTGTTAGGAATTCAAAAACTGAAGGGTGATAAAGGTCACTTTGAGTATCTTCATCATATTCCGGAAGAAGGGAACGATGGTGGTGATCATTCCATGGTGCCCCCTCAATCAACATTGATTGTAAGATTCCTTCGTCAGTCCCATGTACTTTCGACCAAGGATCTAATGTGGTACATATTCTCTAGACCTATCTACCCAAACGCTTGACGAGCGTTGATTTGGGTTCGCCTCCCATGCTTGAAACATTGATTGCTACAATATTTCTAAAGGACTTGGGGGCAAAACCATTGTACGATCCATGTTGACCTTCGTGGAAGATATCATGTTGCAGGTTGCTACAAACGGTACATTTCCTATATAAATAGGGGGTGGTAGCGCGAAAGTTCCCATCAATGTGGGGTCTTTCAATAATCCTACTCCGATATCTCGAAGCGAATGGTTGCTCTCATGGATCATGGGAATGCTTCCTGTAACTTGTGAACCATTAGGGAGGAAGTTCTGTTGGTCGACGACCGTAATCCCTCCTTCAAACGGGAATGCGATCTTCCTAAAATAAGTCGACACAATAGCTGCCATGGCATAAATCCATGGTCTATCCAGTAGGATGTTATAGTCAAGATTTCCATCAATGACCTCAACATCAATTTCTATTGTTTTTCCTCCTAGTTCAACTTTCAAGTTATTAAGGATACCGTATGGGGTATAAGTCCTTCCGTCGAAAGCTTTTAATGTTGTCGAAGATCGCGACAAGGTTGGAGATCCTAAATTTTTCCAGCAACTCATCGACATAATACATGTTGATGCTCCTTCATCAATAATTGTTCTGTGAACAGTTTTGTTGAGGGCTTTCACTTGAATAAGGAAAGCTAGCTGAGCTGGTAACTGAGGATCATATCCCTTGTGATCAAAGGATACAAGATTGGAATCCTTAGGATCAACCCCACCAATTGCTGATAACAAGGCCTGCCTTTGGGTTGGACAATTTTGTAATACCTCAAGAGTCGACATAGCGGATGGCGATTGGGCCAAATCTTCCACTATGTTATAATGTTGCGCCGCTCTGGTGCGAGGATTAAATGTCGACTTGTGTACTACACCCTTTGGCAGTTTTATTGTTAATTCAGAAATGATGGGCGGTACAACTTCTGTCGAAGTTGTTGTCGAACTACTTGGTTGATCTTTACCTTTTTCGTTCGACAGCTGAGGATTCCCATAATCTTTGTTCCTTGTCGAAATCAAAGCATCATTCTGCTGTTTTGAAACCGACAGCATTAGTACTTGCGACGGGGAAGCATTTCCACTATCAACCAGATTTTGACCTGGGTTGGGAAATGGATCAGTTAACACAGCTGAGGTTTGGGAACTTTTAAAGAACCTCTTTAACTCAGCTTTGAATGGGCAATTCTTTGTGCTATGCTCCTTATCATCACATATTAGACATGGATAATTTTGTTTTCCTTTCCCAAGAGGGTTTGAAGAATTTTTCCCAGGGGATGACTCACCCTGTTTCTTCTTCTTCCCTTTGTTTTGTTTCTTCTTGCTTCCTGGTTGATTGGTTTCTTTGCCTCTATCTTCTGATACGACATTTACTTCCGAAGCAAGAATTTCTTCCTTTGCATTTTGATTCGAATTCTTACGGGCTTTCTTTGACGAAGCCTTTATCGATTTCGCGTTTGCCGTGCCAATCACACCGTCACTGGCATGAGAGTCACTATTGGATTTAGGAGGGGGAGGAATTGAAAATTCCGGTCTAGGGGCGTCAGGTATTTTGTCGTAGAGCGTGCCGGACTGAGTATAAACTAAGTCCAAATACTGTGCACGAGCAATAACTTGCTCCTCTGTTATGACTCCCCCCTTGGCCACATCTTCCGTAATAGCCAGGAGTAACGACTTTATGAACCATTCAGCTAATAGCTGATCGGGAACATATGTTTTTACCATCCTACGACGACGACGCCACTCATGTATATGATCAGATATATGGGTGGCAGTTGTCTGTTTGAAGTTGGTTAATATTTCCGTTCCCGTTTCATACCTTATCGGTAATTGAAAATGGGTTAAGAAAGTCGTGGCTAGGGAACTAAAATTGTCCAAAGAGGCTCGCGGCAATTCAATATACCATTTAGCCGCTGGACCTGTCAATGTCCTCTGAAAAAGGTGAAGTCTTATCGAATCGTCGTTTAGGGTGTTCGACGAACACCAAAGATGAAAAGTCATCACATGATTCGATGGGTCTTCACCTGGATTTCCATTGAATTTAGGAATGTCAGATGGAAGTTTATGAGGAATTGCTGGCCACCAAGGGGCATAAGCAATCGGATCGTTGGTTAACCGGTGTAAATCAGGTAACTCTAAAGTTCCCACGAATGGTAACTGTTGATTCAGGTTAGGTGAAGCGTAACCAGGGTACGATGGAATCGCTTGAGCAGTGGGCCTTTGCATACCAGCATAATGTAATTGATGTTGGTATGACTGATATGATTGGTGGACTTGACCATTGTAAAGTGGTTGGTTTTGACTGTTTTGGATATACGGTTGTCCACTGTCCGCAAAGATCTGCTACTCAGAACCTTGGTACACTTGCTGGAATTGCGGTTGTTGGTATTGCACAAGCCATGGTTGTGAAGCCATGTTCTGTTGTGCTATGCTAACCGTTGGACCGAGGCGTGGGGTAATTGTACCCGTTTGTACTTGTGTCGTCCCACCAGTTGGTGATTGTGGTTGTGACCCATGGTCAAGTGGCTGTTGCATTACAACCTGAGAAATCTGAGGTTGACATGCAATAGGTATCGCTTGAACTTGTGACACTGTTATAATAGCCGGTGTGGTTGGGATGTTCGTCATAGGTACACACTGTTGCATAGAATATACAACCCTTGGTTATTGAGGTAGCATAGGTACCCAACTACTTGATGCAATTCCAGTATAACCTGAATATTGTTGAGAACTGTCGTATGGATATCCTCCCAGAGGAGGTAATGAAAAGGCATATTGCGCCCCATATGGTAGCAATCCGGAACTCAGAGGGATTGTTAGTCCTTGAGGACTAGATGGCCCAAATTGACCTCCATGAGGATCAATCTGTCGAGTCTCAACATAAGAGTTGTCGGGTATTACTCTGGATGAACAAACTGGAACAGACCATACTGTCGAAATAGTCCCTTGGTGGACTCCTTCTAGCGGTTGAGAGCTAGTTGGGACAGTTGGTATGCCGGCAAACATTGTCAGAGTGACGGCAGGGGCTTCTGCTGTCGCTATGTCATTTGACACAGTCCTAGATGATGACGGTTGTTCAGACATTTTAAGTCTATCCAATAGATTGCCTAGCGATTCTACAGGAACATCCACTTGTGGTGGATTAACTTCTAATGAAGGAAATAGAGTGACCCCGACTCCAAAATGAGTTGGAGTACTTGCTTGCGGATCCTCTGCAATTTCCTCTATCGCAATCAAACCCGGTGGAAGAGGAAGACCGTCAGGTCCGTAAAATATTTCTGGTGCCGAAGAAGTGGTTGTTTCGACAGCGACAATTGTTTGAGGAATAAAACTCTCTGGACCGGTTACAGATGGAACTGGTTCAGTTATACAAGTATTTGGCCCCAGACTAGGATCAGTATTACTGTCCTTCTGTGGCTGATGAACTTCTTCTATAGAGGCAGGGTTTCCAGAAATGTTTGGAGTAACCGGAACCTCAGATGTAGTTGGAACACTTGTTCTAACTTTTAAAGGAGATTTTGAACCGGTTAAACGAGTTCGCTTTGTCCGTACTGTTTTCGATTCCGGAGACAAAGACGGTTGACTCGTAAGCCTCCGCGAACGACGGGGTTTCAATTGACTTTCTTCCACGATTGCGGATTACTCGATCAACCAAAATATTAAAAGGGGAAATTTGTGTTTCCGAATTGAATGAATTTTATTAGACGCTTTTAGACACAACTTGCTTTTTCACTTTTTAAGAGTCGAGAAAAAGCTAAAGATGACTCTAGTCTCCTTCGATGTTGTAACGAGCCCGAAGTGACAAATGCTCGGTTGGACTTTTTCAGTTATAGAGTTTGAAAAAGGCCAAAAGAAAATACTCTGGAGATCTAGGCAGAGGGTGTGCCAAACCTTTCGCAAAACCACAGAATACGTTTTACGGTACGGGTGGTCGATCTTCGTGAATGCTATGTTCACTGCATTGCGATCAGTAGGGCAGCCGACACGGCTTCCTATGGATAAAAGATATATGCCTATAGGGGTCTCCCAATATACACGCGACGGTACGTGGGAGCACAAGTCCGTATTAGTGCCACCGACTCTCAGGAGGAATCACCCACCTTCTTCGAGATCGACAGTCACTACGTTTAACGACGCCGGAACACGTCTCTAGCTTAGACCTCTATGTGTTTGCGTTATGTTTCGAAGCGTTGTTATGTTCATTCAATATATTTTAAGTTGATCTTTTTAAAGTTTGCCTTTCAAGGTTCACCACGAGATGTTTGATACAAATTCCTAAATGCAGTCTAAGATGAGAAGCAAGCTTTTTCAATCTTTTCGACTTATGAAAATCTTA
Organism: Pinus tabuliformis; assembly: GCA_031772625.1. Taxonomy (NCBI): domain Eukaryota; kingdom Viridiplantae; phylum Streptophyta; class Pinopsida; order Pinales; family Pinaceae; genus Pinus; species Pinus tabuliformis. The sequence goes on from CM062819.1 coordinate 380,484,350, forward strand.
ACTACTGAGGGAAAAGAAAGACATCATCTTTTCACACAGATCAAAGAGCACACACTAATGCACTTTTTTCCCTAAATCAACATGCAAACTTATCAAATGCAAAATGCACAATGCAGGTATTTCTTTTCTCTTTCTTAATGTTGATGTAATACAAAAAGAAAGCTGTTGTATAACTTTGAATTCAATTTCAAGTGAAAGCAAACAAGCTTGTCCAAAATCAAAAGACACCTTAAGATTTACTTGTTTCAACACTAGAAATATATAAATTCAAACCATATGACGAAAGCAAAAGCTCAATCAGCTATGAACAACAAACAAACTAACTCTTAAGATCAAAACGACACTTATCACAGGTCTAGATCTAAGAGGTCACAGCAAGACTAGTTCACTTTTCGTTATGGGAAACTGAAAATGATATAAGAAATACACAAAGAACAAATACAGTTTCTTTATACAACCGAGGCGGAATAGAGGCAAGGAAAGTTGGTTTCAGATAGGTACCTTGACTGGTAACAGGTTGCAAAAACAAGGGTGAAAATAGGGCAATAAAGAGGAGGGAACCCCAGTAGCACTAGGCAAAACTGGTTCAGCGCAGGTAGTACACTGGCAGGTTGACCTTCAGCGCAGGTAGCCCCTTCGGGAACTGCGCTGAAATGCAGACTGCCTGCACTGAAGATTCAAACTTTCATTTTTCTCAGTTTCCGGGTCACAGATTGCTCAAAAATTCACAGTTTTTGGCCAAATCAGAAGCTATCAGTCAAGTACACACTAAGGGATGTAAAGGAGGATGAAAAGCTATCACTAAGAGCTATTTAGAGTCCTTTTGAATCAGCTCTTCAAATCATAAACATGCCCAGAAACTGAGCTAGAGCAGCTGCCCTCTACTTTGCATTTGAAAGATCCAAATGCAGTTCGATTCGGTACTCCCTGTGTTTATGAAATGAATAGCAAAAACACAAACAACCAACAAGATACGATCCCCAGCGGAGTCGCCAATTTGTTGTTGGGAAAAGTATCCAATACGGAATGACCCTATCCCACTCTAAGGGTGATAGTACCTCAACAAAAATCAAAGCAAAGCTATTCAAGATTACTTCTTTATGAGATGTAAGAGAGAGGAGGAAGAGATCCACTAACCGATGTCTTCCGCTAATGCTTGATCCAATCTTCTCTCTTTGCTGCTTGCTCCCAGCTCCTTGCTCTTTCACTGGCCCAGCTACACCAAGATCCTGCAAAATCACAAGAGAGGGAAACTACAAGAAGCATACATTCATAATTGATTCAAGGATTAGAATAAATCAAATATACAAGTATAACAATACACCATTGAGACACATGCATATAGAAGAACCTCAAATGCTTTATTAATGGAAGAAGTAAAGTTCAGGAAGTGATACAACCATTTAAGGCCCAATCCAGCATCACCTCCCAGCAAAAAGAAATCTTCTCTTCACCTCCTTCAAGCAAATCACCCAATAGTTCTATACTTAAACCAACAGCACTTCCTTACATTCACAAGATTCCAGCCTCCCTAGACCTCATGAGAGAGCTCTATATATAGGAGTTTTGGAGAAAGGATGAGTCAGCTTGAGCTTGGCATGGAGCTGACTAGTGTCCTCTCCCACTTCAGTTATTCTTCAGTTCTTGAGTCCACTTGGAGGTTCTTGCTTCCACTTGGAGATTTAGACCCTCTTACTCATCACTAGGCGAATTCCCTGATCCAAGTGTCATTTTGGAAGCTTCCTGGGCATTGACACCTTGAGGAATGACTGTGCCACATGGCCAAACTCGCCCAGCGCAGGTAGCCTTCTTTGCAGTTGACATTCAACGCAGGTACAGAGTGGAGCAGTTGACATTCAGCGCAGATGCTTAGTGGAGCAGTTGGCATGATCCAGAATTAGCTTGCTTTTGAGTGTTTTCAGGTGGAGAACTGATATTCAGTGCTGTGGTTTGCTGACCTTGTTCCTCTAGGGGTAGGAACAACATGTTTAGGGACTTTGGATCCCTTAGATTATTGACATTTCATGCTTCATGCTGTAAGGCACAAAAATGTCTATAACACTAGGCAGTCAAAACAACTTGCCTCTATAAGCTAGGAAACCAATTCATTCATTAAATTTTCGCTATTTTATGAACGAATCATCTAGAATAGGTAATAAGTGTCAGGTCAACATAAAGTTCCATTAATTACATCAAGAAGGGTGAAAAATCCCATTACAAGTAAAAAATGGTCAAACTGGCTGCGTTTCCTAAGCTGAAGATGAAAATTGTGCCAAAAAATCCTGATGCGCCGCACGCCTGAGCCCTATGCGCCGCGCGCCTTTCCACCTGCATTTGGGGCACTTGCCGGCATCCAAATTGAGCTACGGTTGGCTTGCGGGAAAGCCCTGGATGTCTACTTTCCAACCCAAGTGGAATTTTCCAATTTGATGTCCATTTTCCCCTCCAAAAGTACATTCTCCCAAGGCTGCTTCCTGTGTGTCCAAAAAGGGGCAGTGAGGTCACTTTTTGCATGTTTTTTGACCTTTTGGGGACCCAAACCTTGATGAAATGCCTTGGCAATAGCTGAGCAGGTATATTTCATCATGAAAAATCCAAAAATTGAAACCATTTGTGATTTCGACCTCTCAATCTTATGGGTCGCGCGTTGCGCGCTACGCGTTGAGCCAAAAAACCTGTTTTTAGAGCCAAAAATTCAAAATTGACAAAATTTCTTCCAAATTTCTTGAAATTTGGGCTGGGGGCCCCCAATCAAGTACTATGCCCAGACAAAGAGGCTTCGGCCAAAATCCGAAGATGATCAAACTCCTTTTGTCTTTTTTGCTTCTTGACCGCTTTCTTCAATTTTTCCTTAAGACTCCTAATTCGCGCCTTGCAAACTAGGTTCCGAACCTTGTAATGCATAGCCATGTGTTATAATAATGCATTGTTTCTATCATCCTTTTTCAGCTGTTCCTCCAAGTAGATGTTGACCCTCTCGAGATTAGCCTCTCAATCCTCATTTACCTGTTGCTCTAGAGAGGTGAACTCAATTTCTCTATGTTGGGCAGCTTGGCGATTCTCACAGATGTTCTGTAGCTCTATGATCACGTGCTGGTCCTCAAGCTGTTTATTCCGCTGCTATAGGTACCTGATATATTGGGTCTTCTCTGATTCTGGAACTGCCTCATCATCATGAATAGTAAAAAAACCTGATGGCTCACTTGAAGGCCTCTCCTCATGCTTGGGCTTTTTGCCCTTATCCTGTACCTGCGGTGCTACTGTCGAAAGCGAGGCCCCTTCCACATGAGGTGGAGATAGAACTCGTTGTGCTGATGAAGTCAATGACACCCCTTCCACCCCGGGTGGAGAAATTACTCGTCGTGTAGATGAAAATAAGGCCCTGTAGCCTCGCTGGTATGTCACATATGGAGGAGCACTTATATGCTCAGTCTCGGGAATGTCTGGCTGGTGTGAAGGTCCTCCCTCATCATGAACTATCTCGGGAGGTGGCTGTAATGCTACAAAGTAATCACGGGAGATGAAATCTTCCCAAGTAATGCCCTGCTGTGCCAACTGATGCATCACTACGATTTTAATCAATGCATAATGATAGATGCTCTTATGCTGATGTGTTGGGCTCTTCCTTTGTACTAAAGGCACCATCCTTTCTATGTTGCGACACATGAAAAACGAAATGTTCATCATACATACCCTTGTGAAATGCATCAAAAAAAGAACATGGTACGCATAGAGTCGTGAGAATCTTCCGTCACAACTGAAATATCAGATTATGAGTTTCATCAATGGTGCATACTCATCCTTTAGGAATCTGAAAGGAAAAACTGCACTCAAATGTCTTATATACTTGGGCTTGATATATGGCTCATAGTAGAATCTGTCTAACTACTGGCGTTTACTCCATTCCTCCCCTACATTTGGTATCCCAGTGGCCTGAGCAATAGTCTCGGGTAACAAGGTGAAATTCACTCCAGCAAGGTTTACATGACCATCCTGCAAATGTAGAACAAATAAACGGACTAGTTCCCGATGATGCTGTTTTTGTGAGATCCACTCATAGTATTCAAAACATGATTGATACCAAAAACAGTCCATTGCAAGTGGACAGGCTTGCAATTGAGCCAAAGAGGTAGGCTCCTCCCTAACATGCTGTCCACTTTTGCCACCTTTGTGATACCTCCGTGGCACATTAGGTACATTTACCTCTGATGTAGAGTCATTATCATAATCCTTCTCATATACTGACTCGGTCTCGGACATGTTCTTTAAAAACCAAGGTAGCTGGAATATATATATGCTGATATACAACTGTGTACAAAATTGACTGTAGACTTTTTCTTTTTCTCAAAATGTTGTGACCAAGGGGACACAAATATACAAGGGAATTGTTAAGAAAGGGAAAACATTAGGGAAATGGGGAAAATGGAAATAAAACAAGGAATAAAGGGAAGGGAAGGGGCATGGAAATCTTGAAGTTTTAGGGTTTGGGATGAGGTAGGGAATATATGTTTGTAGTAGAAGGGAGGGGTTAGGATTTGAGGGAGGATAGTGTAGGGTTCTATGAGGAATTATTGGGGAAAATATTGGTGAATATAGGGGATGGGAAACAAAGGAAATAGGAAAACCTTGGCAACATTTATTTTTGAAAACCCTACAGCAATCTTGGCATTTAAATCCTTATAGCAAATTAATGGACAAGGAGGGTTTTTACACTTGGTTTTTTCATGGCAAATATAGCATAATTTCTTTACATAAACATTTCAAAACCAAGAATGAGCCGTGGATAAAAGCCTACCTGGGATTTGATGCATGAGAAGAGGTGTTTGAGTGTGTTTTGGACAAAGTCTGCGCATAAACTTCAATGCGCCGCTCGCCTCACCCAACGTGTCGCACGCTCCTGATGCGTCGCGCGCCCTGGAAATGGCCCAATTTGCTCACAAACTCACAAAATCGCCTGAGAAAAATGCTCTTTGCTCTTGGAATGTGGAATGGGTTGCAAATGAGGAGAAATATCTTCATATAGACTCCTTGTTGATTTTTGCTTAACCCAAAACCCATTTTCTTATGTTTGGTTGTTAACACCTTTTCAAAATTAATAGGCTCTGACCTTTTTGGTTTCCCCTTTTAAAATTGTTTGAAATAGTGATTTTCTCTGATAATTTTTTGCAGGGATAGCTCTGATATGCTCTGGCAAAGGAGACCAAGGTTGCACTTTAACGATTGAAGAACTGAAAATTTTGACAATTTTTACAAAAATGAGATGGCGACTTATCTTCAAAACAGAGTTTTCAAGAGAAGTCCTAATTCAGCTGTAGAATGATGAAAATTATTGAAGTGATGATCTATCAAAGACATCCCTCTGGCCTGTTGGTCTTCTAAGACTTTTCAAGACAAAATTGACTCAACCCTAGACCTAAGACCTCAAAATTTAAAACATGATTGTAAATGACCTTTGAAGACTTATTTTAATAAATAGGCCTGAACCAGCAGTGCCAAGCATGAGGGGAATGAGTGACACAACCCGCTCCATCAGAGTTATGGCATGCCTAACGAAATGCAACTGATCAAAACTGATGGGACACCTAATCATGAAATGCAAAAGAGCTTTGATCTCTGACGGAGGGATAACTAGACCGACTCTAACATGGTGAATAGGGATTCTACACCCATATTTCATGCATCTTCGTGCCTTAGTAGATTGAGGACTTCGGGCCCTGATCTACTGCAAAGATCCAAGATTCAAGAACTTGATATTTTTAAATATTCAAGACTTCACACCCTAAATATACAAGACTCCACATCTTTATATTTCCTGGATTTAGCACTCCTTACCCTAATTTCAATGCCCTCTCATCTACTATGCTTTGAAACTTTGTGTTTCTCGTTATGGTATTGATTGTGAGCTTTACCCATTTGATGGTTCATTGGTAATGCCTTGTTAAAAGACCTACACACATTATAATCACATAGATCAGAGGATTCAAATGAATTTCATAATGAATCTAACTTAATCACATTTTACTGAGAATTATGCATGACTTCCACAATCATTCATAATTCAAAATCCTTATTGGAAAATGACCACGTACCCTACCACTTCCTTCTTAGTACAATATTTGATATATATAATCACAAAAATCATGTATCAACCATAAATCATAATTAACCAACTATTCCACATAACCATGAGCATCCATTGGTCTATGTGTCTCAATCTTGGATCACCATCCATGTCATACACCTGCTTCACAAATCAGATGAAAAAAAGAGAAACATATGTATGATATTGACTTAATCAATACCATCTAATACAGATAATCAAAGATACCACACATAAGAGGAAATATAACTATACAGAATATTGTTACCCAATCTAGTGATCAATCTGCCATACATATACTTAAAATGAAATATAACTATGTTTATAAAACATTATTCATCAATCAAGTGATCAATATGTCATATATATAACTCATCAAAAATCACCCTTGATAGGAGTGACAAAACTATACTAGGAAAAAAAAGAGGACAGTACACCTATGTACCTATTTTTCTCCACAAGAATGACAAGAATTTATCTCCTTATTCAAACAATATCAGAATGTGTTTACATGGACATATGATGATTTAAAGACATATGATACTCATATTATCTAGCAAATAATTTCAATAAAAGGAGCGTAAAACCTTTTTAGTAAAAACTAAGAAAAGTTCATCCAATGTTGTAAGCCCTCATCCAAAGGTAATTGAGAAAGGTGATGGATGCTCATATCATTCTTAAAGTCAAACACTCCACTTGGGTTTCAAATTTTGTCCCAGTTAGAAAATAGTATGGTGAAATAAGGTTATGCAAATATTTCCACAATCTTGATCGAGCATATGATAAAGATAATTATTTAGTGTCATTCATGGAATAGGTCCTCAAGCATATATAGGTCTGAGGCATTCTCATTACTAGTTATTTTCTCTTGTTACAATTAAGTTCTAGTAGTGGAACCCGATCAATTGATGACTACCTTCAAGACCAAATTGGGACCATTTTCTTTCAAGATAATTCCATTTGGGCTTATAAATGTTAGTGGTATGTTTGAAGGAGTGATGGACATCACTTTCCATGGCCTTATTTGTTAGAGCGTAGTTGTTTATTTGAATTCTGTTACCGTATTTTCCAAAAGAAGATAAGATCATATACATCTTTTGAAAAAATATTTGAGTGGTGTCAAGAGTATGATAATTCGACTGCCTCCTAGGGTTGTTCCTCGAATGTTTGCCTTTAACCCTCATGCTAGGGCTACTCTAAATTAGAGTAGTATTGAATATTTGTCTATGTCACCTTCGACAATGTCAGCTCTTGAAGTCTTGCAAGCTTGTCTAGCACAAAGGAAATCAATATTATCCGCTATTGGAGTAGTAGATCCTTAGGACTCCAATTTAATTCTTTTTGATCTTGAGAATCATGTCCCATGTCTCCCATATCAACTGTCTTTTTAGATACTAGGCCATGTCAAAACTCGGTGAGTTTTTCAAACAATGATTGACAAAGGAGGGTCGACATGTATTATGTCCATTGCCTATTGGAAAGCTTTAGGTTCTCCAATAATCAATCAATCTCACATAACTTTGAAATCCTTTGATGGAAGAGGTTTTCATGCTTTTGGTTTTTTAAATGATTTACCAATAGAATTAGAAGGTAAGAGTTTACCTTGAGTTTGTTGATGCCCAACTTGAGTAGAACATTTTTCTTTGTCAGAGCTCAACCTATGCCATGTCAGAAGTAGCCTTGTCATATTTTAGGATGATCATGTTTCTTAACAAAGGAAGAATTGTAAAGGTACACCAAGTGTGCATTTTGTTGGAAAATCAACTACTACGTATGAAGAAGTTGGTGTTGTTATTATCACAGACTCGTATATGATGGGAACTTTCACATTCCCTCCACGTGATTTCCATCATAATTTTGCCAAGATTAATATGATTACATCGATTACTTTTGAATTGGAAGATCCATGGAAAGTACCTTTAGAGTCAGAATTAGCCTTATATGGAAGTGAGATGCCTCTTATTCCTTTGAGTTGGCTTATGAGGAAATTCTATCATTTTCCAACCTATCAACATCTAAAAATAATTGAATGAATATGATTATCGATGAATATTATTATTTGCCACACTTGCGACCAATTTTTGTGCCTGATGCTTTTGAGAAATAATTTTTAACTCATGAAGGGATTATGGAAACTATGATTTTGGATGAAATTCCATGGGACAATTCTCATAATTGTTCATCTTTCTTACCATATTTTGACAAAATTAAGAATAATTTCTCATCTATGTTTTCATATGTGATTAGTTGTGATCCTAAATGTCCAATATCTACCCTTTCTTCTAATTTTGAAAAGAATTTGGCAAACATATCTTCAATGATAACCATAAACATCTCGATGAAACCAGGCATAACTAAAAATCTTCATATAGGAGCTTCTTGTTCTTTAGAAGAAATTCAGACTTATAAATCCTTATTTGAGGAATTTAGTGACATTTTTACCTCATGTTACAAAGAAATGCTAAGAATCAACCCTAGTATAGTTTTACATGAGATAAAAACTGATGTGGATGCTAATCTTTCTAGACAACGACTACATCCCATACATCCACGTAAAGCTGCCACTATCAAAGCTGACATTGAAAAATGATTGAAAGCAGGATTCATTTACCCTGTTACTTTAACTGACTGGGTATCAAACATTGTACCTCTTAATAAGAAGCAAGGAACTATTCGGGTATGTGTTCATTATACAGATATTAATAAAGCTTGTCCCAAAGACAATTATCCAACTCTGTATATTGACCAGATTGTTGATTAATGTTTTGGGAATTAAATTTTGACTTTTATGGATGGATTTTCTAGTTACAATCAGATAAACATACTCCCTGCCGACGAGTATAAAACCACATTTCTTTTCCCATGGGGAACTTTTTCTTATCGAAAACTCACATTTGCCCTGAAAAATGTTGGTGTAACGTTTCAACGAGCAATGTCTTATGCATTCCATGATATAAAGAATATTGTTCAGCCATATTTAGATGACGTGCCAGCTTATTCAATGAAAATTCAATAACACCCATTTCACTTGAAATAAATATTTGTTAGATGCAAGAATTACAATATTCATTTGAATCCACACAAATGTTTTTTTGTGTGGAATGAGGCCTGCTTCTAGGATTCATCGTTTTGAAAGAAGGCATTCGTGTTGACCCCCTTAAGGTAGAGGCAATTATGATTTTTCCTTCTCCTTCTAGTCTTTGACAACTTCAGAGTTTTCAAGGGAAAGTTTTTTTTTTGTAGATTCGTCCATAATTATGTTGAATTAACCCAGGGTTTCACTTGACTCTTGAAAATAGGAATTCCATTTTTCTGGGATGAGCTTGCTAAAAAATATTTTGATGCATTAAAACATACATTTACTAATGCATCGTTATTGCATCCACCTAATTATCATGGAGATTACCCTATATATGTAGTTGCATCTGATGCCATTATTGGCATCGTCTTAGCCCAAGAAGATGACTCTAGTAGTGATGATCTAGGTGGCTCTAGAAACACACACACAACAAAGAGGGCTCATGAAAGCTCGAAAAGCAAATTTATTAGAATGATTTCGAACTAGGACTAGAGTGAAGATTTCATCGTCCTAATCATGGTGATATGAACGATTCATCAAACAGAGTCCGTATGTGAAGGTTAGAAGTAGTCAAAGTTTGGTTGAATTTTTGTTGACTAGGCAGGCTTAAGGAGGCCACAATTTGGACAGAACCAAGACATCGGATTCCGGCCAACCAGGGAAATATTTCGGGAAAATTTGTGGCCTGGATAATTTGTATCCTTCACCAAAAATCCAAATAATTTTAGAAGGCTCTATTTTTTAAAATAAAAATTAGAAATATATATATATATATATATATGGTGGCGGGCCACCACCCTCGCCACCCCTCATATCCTCATAAAAAAAATATATTAAAAAAAGGGGCACGCAGCCATGACCCCACCGACCCCGAAACCACAACATCAAAAATACGTTAAACATGGCCATCACCTCGCCGAGCCCTCCAACCCTCACCGCACAACCATATTAAACATAATATGGGGTGCGCATGGGCCGCCTCCAGTGGACTCGGCCCACACCCAAAAATCCATCAAACAATGCTGGGGATTTTGGTAAGGGAGTCGGCGGGGGTTGAACTCGCCCGACCCACATGGGCATCCCCCAAGAAGGCAGCCCCATAAATACAACAAACCATGTACCATACCAATGGTACTCCATTAAATGCCATACAAACGCACCATTAAAATGTGCACCATTCAATTGTTGTCCCGGGAAGTATGGGGGTGGGCCACCTAATGTGGACCTGACCCCCCAAAAATTTATTTCAGTTAAAACAATAAACTGTAATGTGTTCAGAAAGGGAGGGGAAAGGTTTGACCACCCAAGCCCTCCTCAACTAATGCCTAAACTTTACCAACACACCAAACCTCTAACTTTGGTTAATCCGCTTGGGATTTTATATAAACATTGATTTCACAAATGCGCCAGGGTAGATGGAGGAAGCAAGAGTATGCACAAAAATCGATGCAGTGGAACTATGAATACTATAGAAATAAGGAGCGGAACCATGATCCTTGAAATTTTCCTGAGGAGGTAATTTTTCTCCATGTCGGAATATAGCCAAGTTTATAGTCGTTTTTCACGGTTTTCTAAAAGGATTGCAATGGTGAGGTTAGATTCACCTTTTGAGTTGCAATTTTCTGGTCCACCCATGGAGTAGAATGTTTAAGGAATTTAGGGGGAATCTAAAAGATTCCTTGAGCCCCAGATTCTCAATTTCTTAGAATTCAAAAATTTTACTGTCAATTTTGCACTATTCAACGTCACAAATTTGATGGTGCATTCAGATGTTTCATTTGCTCATTTCATTTTCCAGCCACTTTTCTAAGTGAAGTGCAGGTGTTAGAATTCATGTGTGAGCAACCATTTCCATGAGATTCAACACCATGAGATTCAACATGCAACCAGCTTCAGTAGCTTGACATCCTTCTTTAGATGGTCCCTGGTTGTGAGGTATATGCAGCGTGTTCATGTACTTCTTTTGCTATGCATTGTGCTACATAGATCCCTATTTAATGTTGATGAGTGATATTGTTTATTACTTGTTTTCATGATTCCTTCTTGACGTTTACAGAATTGTCTATGTCATGTAGTTGTTGTCATGATTCGTCATGTTATGTTTTGAGATACCTTTGTTGTATGTTGATGGGATACTCATGTTGTCGTCATGTATGTTTGCATCAAGATCCCTTTGATTCCATGTTGGCAAGATGTTCATCATGCATGAGTTTGTGTCATACTGATAGGAGTCTTTTTGACTAAGAGTTCTTGTAGCGAACATCTCTTAGAGCCACTCCTGCTGAGTGGATTTTCCTTGTATGATCACAAAATCATCTGTTGTGTACATCATCATTGTTGACAACACTTAATGAAGCAACCTACACAATCTTGACAGAGGGGCCAGGAGACGTAGTCCCTCCTAGACGAACTCCGTTATCAATGGATTATATTTTTATGTTGCTGATGATTGTCATGCTCCTCTTCTTTACAGCATGCACATGTTTTCATTCATGTTTCCTTTAAAAATACAATTTAACACATCATGAAAGTAAAAGGTCTTGGACGGGTCCTTTGTCACACTGGGACCAGGATCAAGTCATATCATAGTGGTATTTGCGTTGATGTGAATTGCAGTGTGAATAATGGAATGTGTAGTGACAGAGGATGAAAAAGCGATGTACTAGACCATGCTGAAAATTCCCAAATGAGTGCAAATAATGTATGAAACTCTATAGAAAGAGACAGAAGAAAAGGATCGATTGCAGCTTCAGTTGCGAGCCATGGAAGAGGTTGTGGAAGAAATGAAGCACAAAAACCAAAGTCTTCAAATAGAGAACATCCAATTGAAGATGCACCTAAGAGAAATAGGAACAAATAAGTTTGCTACAAAAACTACAAGCTAAGGACAAGGCCTTGGAAAAGCTGTAGCATTACCCATGTGAGGTAAAAGGTAGTTCTCCATCTTCATGAATGTTTCCTGATGATGATTTTTCTATTTCTGAAAATCATACCACAGGAAGTGTCTCCAAACTATTGAAGAAAATGGGATATGAAGGAAAAGGCTTGGGCATTAATGGTCAAGGCATTGTCAAACCCATCAAAGTAGAGGAATTACCGTGTCGAACAAGACTTGGGTATGTTAGAAAGAAAGATGGGGAATATGCCATGATAGTTAGCGAACCACCAACAATAGATGATGAGCAGCCCTCATCGGTTCTTTCCAAATCGACAGAGGAGGTAAAAGATGTTGATATCCTTTTAGTTTCATCTTCATAGAGTATGATTTTTGTTGGAGATTTGGAGATCCCAATTACAGTGACAGACATGAGGCTCCTTACGAGGACAAGGCACGAGGAGGAAGGAAAACTTGGTGTTAATAACCAAGGCATAACTGAACCATTACAGGTTATGCAGAGACCTCAATCTGCAGGTTTGAGATACACTAAAGGAGAATGCTCGAAGGTGTCAGATTCATCCGAGACATCATTGAAATCATCGAGGAAAGAGACTGATTAGAAAACATCCCCATCATCCCATGGCAGTTTCCATTGCATGGAGAGAACTGAGGCAAGCTCTCATTGCCATATGTACACCAGAGACAACAAGGAAAGGTATAACTACTATCAACATTCAAATTTTCATTTCGATTATGATCATGTTATTAATGATGAATGAAGAACATGGCATCGAAAAAAATGCACCTTTTGTGGCTGACATAACCATACATTTTCTAAGTGTTGGAAAAGAACGGAAACATACAAAAGGATGAGGCGTGAAAGACCATCTGAATAGCAGGTAAAGAAACAAGTTAAGCAGGTCTGGAGGAGGAAAACCTATTGTAGTCATTGCGATAGAAGTGGCCATGAAAGGGCCACTTGTTCGAGGCTCCATCCAGAGCAGTGCCTTAAAGACAAAGTGTCGGTGCATGATCTAGGTGAAATGATTATTCAACAAGCAAAATCGCCACAAGGAGGCAACCCATTCACCTTGATAAGTGAAAAATTGTTTCTAGATATGTTAGTGCTTCATGGTCATGCTTTTGGAAATCATTTATTGCATCTTAAAATGTAAAAGTGATGATGTGTTTCCATCACTTGTTAGGAAACAATGATGTCTAGTCTTATTTTGTGTTGCATGATAAACTATGAAGGTGATGTCATGTTTCCATCACTTGTCAAAGCAAATAGTGTTTGGCCTTATCTTTGTAAATCATGTGTTGTAGTGATGGTGTGTTTTTCCATCACTTGTTGAAGCAACAATGATATGTTGGCCTTGTTTTTGTAGCTGGGGTATTGTTTCCATCTTAATGTAAACTTGAGCACTCAATATGTGTTATACACTCGTGGCAAGTTTGGGACACTTGGGTCATTGTTTGGTCATTTAAGACAAGCATGTAATTTGAAAAACAATGTACTATGCATTACAAGTGTCGGCTCATTGCTTAAGGCTCTGAAAAACAAAGGTGAAGGAGATGGAAGCGAGACCTTTCACAATGCTTGTGATGTAGACAAGGTACAAAGAAACCGCAGATTATTTTTCATGCTTTTGGAGGACCAAAAGCTCCTCAGTGGGGAGGATTGATCCATGTGGCTCCAGAAACACGCACAAGACAAAGAGGGCTAATGAAATCTTGAAAATCAAAGTAGTCAGAATGATTTCCATCCAGGACTAGAGTGAATATCTCATCATCCTGATCGTGGTGATGTGAATGGTTCGTTAAACTGAGTCTGTATGCGAAAGTTAGAAACAATCAATTTTTGGTTGAATTTTTGCTAACTAGGCAGAATTAGGGAGGCCACAATTTGGATAGAACTTGGCCACCAAACTTCAGCCAACCGGGGCCAGATTTTGGGTGAATTTGTGGCCCGGTTAATTTGTCTCCTTCAACCAAAAATCTGAATAATTTTAAAAGGCCCTACTTTTTAAAATAAAAAATAAAAAAAATATATATATGGTGGCAGGCCGCCACCCCCGCTACCCCTCATAACCTCATAACAAAAATATGTTAAAAAAGGGGTGGGTGACCATCACCCCACCGAGCCCTCCAACCGTCACCGCACAACCATATTAAGCATAATATGGGGTGGGCACGAGCCACCTCTTGTGGGCCTAGTCCACAACCCCAAATCCATCTAACAACACCGGGGATTTTTGTAAGGGAGCCGACAGGTCTCAAACCCACTTGGCCCAAGTTGTTGGCCCCCAAGTGGGTGGCCCCATAAATACAACAAACCATGTACCATACCAACAATACTCCATTAATTTCCATACGAATGCACCATTAAAATGTGCACCATTCAATTGTTGTCACGGGAAGTATGGGGGCAAGCCACCCAATGTTGACTCGGCGCCCCCTGAATTTATTTTAGTTAAAAAATAAATTGTAAGGTGTTTAAAAAGGAGGGGCGGGATTTGACCACCCGAACCCTTCTCAAATAGTGCCTAAACTTTACCAACACACCAAACCTCATACTTTGGTTAATCCGCCCGATATTTTATATAAGACTTCATTTCACCACTGCACCGGGGTAGATGGAGGAACTAGGAGCGCACACGTAAATTGATGCAGGTGGAATCATGACCACTATAGAAATAGAGAGTGGAACCATGATCCTTGAAATTTTCCCAAGGAGGTAATTTTTCTCCATGTCGGAATATAGTCATGTTTATAGTCATTTTTCACAGTTTTCTGTAGGGATCAAAATGGCAAGGTTGGATTCGCCTTTTGAGTTGGAGATATCTAGTCCACCCATGGAGTAGAATATTTAAGGAATCTAGGGAGAATCTAAAAGATTCCTTGAGCCCCAAATTCTCAATTTCTCGGAATTTAGAACTTTGATAGTCGATTTTGCACTATTCGATGCCACAAATCTGATGGTACGTTTAAATTTTTCAATTTCTCATTTCATTTTCTAGCCACTTTTCTAAGTGGAGTGCAAGTGTTAGCATTCATGTCCAAGCAGCCATTTCCATGAGATTCCACACCGTGAGATTCGACATGTAACCAGCGTCAGTAGCTTGACATCCTTCTTCAGATGGTCCCTAGTTGTGAGGTATATGCAGTGTGTTCATGTACTTGTTCCACTATGCATTGTGCTGCACAGATCCCTATTTGATGTTGATGAGGGATCTTGTTTTTTACTTGTTTTCATGATTCCTTCCTGATGTGACGTGGAATCATCTATGTTATGTACTTTTTGTCATGTTGTCATCATGTATGTTTGCAGTGAGATACCTTTGATGCCATGTTGGCGGGATGCTCATCATGCATGAGTTTGTGTCATACTGATAGGAGTTTTTTTTACTGAGAGTTCCTGTAGTGGAACATCTCCTAGAGCCACTCCTGCATGAGGGAATTTTCCTTTTATGATCACGACATCATCTCTTGTGTACATCATCACTATTGACAACACTTAATCCAGCGGCCTACACCATCTTGACACGGAAGCCCGAAGATGTAGTCCTTCCTGGATGAACTCCGTTATCAATGGCTTATGTTTTTATGTTGTTGGGGATTTTCATGTTCCTCTTCTTTACAACATGCATATGTATTCACTTATGTTTCTTTTAAAATTGAAATTTAACACATAACGAAAGTAACAGGTCTTTTAAGGGTCCTTCGTCACACCCAGACCAGGATGGAGTGAACATGTGATTTATTATTTGAGTAGAAATATCACTAAAACTAAGGTTAAATATGCACATGTGGAGAAGTTAGCTTTGGAAACTATTCAAGTTGTTCAACAACTCCGTCATTATATACTTCTACAAAAAACAAATGTCATTTCATATTGCAACCGTATGATGTAGATTCTTACCAAGCAATTGCTATGGGGGAAATACTCAAAATGGATAGTTATATTGTAGGAATTTGATTTAGAATTTGAAATATCTAAATAAAAGAAATAGTTGGTTTTCATTGAATTATTGTGTGACTTTACCAACACTAATATGAAAAATGTAGCAGAAGATTACTTTGTTGATGAATGTCTCTTTCTTATTAGAACGTTAGATCCATGGTATGGATATATCATTATATATCTTCAAACCCAAACTTTTAGGCCTGATTTATCTAGAACGAATCATCATCGAATGTGATACCAATCCTAACAACACAATATTGTTGGTGATACTCTTTACCATCGCAGTATTGATTCTATCTTTTGACCTTGTTTGACTCTCCAAGAGGCCAAAAAAGCATTAAATGGTTGACATTCTAGAGCACGTGGCAGTCATATGTCTATGTATGTTACTACCCAGAATATATTATGTGCAAATTATTTTTGGTCTTCAATGTTTAAATATTGCATTATTGCAGTCCGCAAATCACCTCCACTTCCTCTTCACCCAATCATAGTTTTCAGTCCTTTTCCAAAATGGGGCATATATTTCATCACCTGTAACTGTGACTCGGCCAAGGGGCATTGATATATTATCCTTGCATTTGATTACTTTAAGAAATGGGCTGAGATGATGACTACATATAAAGATGACGATGAAACTGCAACAATTTTCATTTTTCAATCATGTTATTTCTTATTTGGATGTCCCACAAGCTTTTATTATGGACCACGGTAACCATTTTCATAACATTATGATGATTGAACTATGAACACATCTCAGCCTACACCATGATAACTCTACTCCTTATTGTCTGCAAGTTAATGGTAAAATCAAAATTGTCAATAAGGTTATAACAAATATGATTAAACAAATAGTTGGTATTCATAAAGGAAACTAGCATACTATGATTTTCTCCGCACTGTGGGATTACCTTACTATGGCAAAAGCATCGAAATGTTTTACCCCTTTCCAAAGTGTTTATGGTTTGGAAGCAGTATTACCCATTGAATATGAAATCAGATGAAGAGTGTTTTGTACAATTAGCATGTTTAGATGAAACTTCCATGATGTCGCACTATATAGTGAGGCTCATAAAAAATGAGTCAAAACTCAATTTGATCCAAACATGAATCCTCATTCATATATAGAAGGTGACCTAGTCTTGGTTTATGATCAAGCTCATGAAAAGTTAAGTGAAGGAAAATTCAAGCCCATGTGGCATGGCCCTCTCATAATAAAACATGTATTAGCTAAATGAGCTTATGAGGTAGTTGATTATGATGGTATTCCTTTAGGAAAGACCAAAAATGGTCTTTACCTAAATAAATATTATGCATAAAAAATTTGTGGAGATTCTACATTATTTACCATTTTTAGGTGTGCGTTAGTTAATATTTTCTACATTTCCTACTACTTAGTATCTTTTTTTGCACTTGATTTTCAGATGTCAGTGTTCCCTCAAACTTACATTAGCTTTGCTGATGGCGCTAGTCATAGTACTCTGAATTTATCTTCCACAACATGGATTATCTATTCACCGAGCGTTGAGCTAGTCTGTATTCGTAGAATATGCCCCGGTCAAACAACGAACAATATAGAAGAATATAGCATAGTCATTAAGCTATTATATGATGCCATCACATTTGGTATTAGACATTTGATCATTAGGTTAGATTTGTATCTTGTAGTATTACATTTAAATAGTGTCTAGACAATAAGAAGTCCTACAATGCTAAAAATGTTTTTACGGGTCCATCTCTTGGAAAGCCAATTTGAATATATTGAATATCAACACATTTCGAAAAATTTAAATAGATCAATAGATGCATTGGATAATCATGTTTTAAATATACATTTGTGACATTTGTAAATTAAAAACAATATTTATCCACATATTGATCAAGATAAATTGGAAGTAAAAGAAATATTTTTCTTTAATATAGGGCTTGTATAAAAGTGTATCTACAAAAATATGTCATCCAAGGACATGAGTCCTTGTTGCCTTTATTTTCTGAATATGCTAATACCAAAAATAAAAATGTTGTCCTAGAAATTAGAAGAACTAAGCTTGATGGTGCTCATGATAGTAAACTATAGCATGGGAAACTCGATGTAGTAATCGCTTAAGTGGCCCTCGAATCCCAACCACATGTCTCTGATATCAGAGAGCAATGTCATCCATCTCAATCTCTAGGATATGCAAAGTCAAACTCTCTAGGTTTTGTTCCATTTTTTTCAAAGTCTCTACCATATTTGGGTTAGTTGTTATGGTGTCTATAGGCTTCTTTCCTCATCTACCAAAATTTCTCAGCCCTGGTGGTCAGTTTAGGCTGACATCTGCACATGAATTTCGAATAATTAGCCTTTGAAGACAAAAATACATAAAAATTCAAAATTCAAAACATGTCAAAATGATAATTTCTCACCCAGGTCACCACACTAATCTCTAGCTCGAAGTGGGATATTAAGGTCACCTCTCGATTGAAATGCTCTGTTGGGCTAAATACTAATCATGCCATACATGGGTGGTTTAGCACTAGAAAAACGTTGTAGATACCCATCTGTAGTATCTCTTCCTATCCTTTGTCCAAATAATGAAATATCGACTCCCCAACGAGAAAACCGAGTCAATAAATAGATGTCATTGGCATCAATGGTAATGTGATGATATCTAATCACGAAACATTATTCCTAGACATTTTAGGTCCTTACCAGCCATTTCATCAAATATACCTGAGCTTTCAACCCAGGTATGAGCCAGTATTTCAGGAGACCACAAGTTCTCAGAGCCTATGTGGTGGTTATATCTACCAAAGTTACGAAATCATTGGCTTCATTCCCTCTTTCTCTCCATTCCATTTTGAGCAATAAATAAACTTGAAATGGCCACCTAAAAGAGTTTAGAATTTTTTTTTAAAGTCAATCGCATAGTTTTTAGGGTTCAATTATTTTATTTTTAAAATCCTCGGCATGTGTGCTACCTCCATTTCACAAACAGGGCATAGCTACGCAGATATTTCGGAGGATATCCATGAAGGAAGTGATTTACTAGTTGTAAAAATTTACAGCTAGTGCGAGCTGAATAAAAGAATATCAGCGCAGGCCCGAGGGCGAAATTTTCGACAAAATGTTTCCCCAAAAAAATAATTGAAAAATTTAATCTGAAATTTGAATAGATGAAAAGGTTAATTAGGAGGAGATCTTCTACTTGGAGGAAGTCGTTTATGATTTTTTCCACTGGTTAGCTCAAAATCAGTCCCAAAAGTGTGGTGGTAAAAAGCTCCTTTTTCTGTTCTCAAATAGAAAAAATGCAAATGGTTATTTTTTCCACTTTTATAGGTATTTAAGCTGAACATAAATATTATTTTTATAATTAAGACCTTTTGGGAAGGAAAATTTTATATTTTTGAGTAGTTATAATAATTTATTGAGCTTAAATGTGCAGAACATGTTACAAAGCCAGAATAAATAATTTTCATTGTTAGGAGACTTTTATCACTTTTCATGCGCTTGAAAAATAATGAAAACATAAAATCATAGAGTCGACTTTTAATCCCTTTTCAAACTCTTTAAAAATGAAAATATTTCTGAGTACTTGTTTGTTCAAACTCATAAAATTAAATTAACAATTGTCCACTTAGTATAAGTTTACCCCTTTTATGGACTGAGGTAGGACTATTTACGAAAAAGGTATACGTTGATCAAACATGGTCAATAGAGTTCAGTAGAGTTATCTCTTGTATTATTTTATCTTTTTTTAGACCTAAGGGACTAAACTTACGAAAAAGAACATGATGGAATTTACTTATGTTTTTCTTTTGACTCCCTAAAACTGAAAAAACATTGAGCTTTACTTTCTCCTATCGACTTCATCTCATTATCTAGGAAGTTGATCTAGAAAACTTTAGTACCTTGAGGCCCACATGCCTTAATGGTAGGTTTCTCTCCTTCGATGAGACATTTTCATCATTAGATTTTGATTGAATGATTCTATGTGTGTTCGACTTCAAATATTTATTCACACTTTGTATATTGTACTGGAAATACCTTGAGGATTATTGTCATTATTCATGGTTTCTTTTGTGCTTGTTAACGATTCACAACCATGACCAGTAATCAAGTGGTTAATGCCATGTTCGACTTCAAAACATTCAATCGCATGGTTAGATTCATACTATGGATGAGGAGATGAAGATCAAGACCTTAGATCTAGTTTCATCAATCGAGGTTGTGAGGAGATTTACATTCATGATTATGCAGACAAATTCATGACAAATGGTTTGACCCATAATGTGTCTACTATCTATATGATGTTTCATTATTTTCGTAATTAATCATTGAGTTATCTTTACTCTGAGTATGGGAATTCCTACCTTAGCAACGATTATTTAAATACATTTGCATTGTAATCCTTTAATGTTCCCTGTAGGTTTCCAAACATTGTCTCTGATCCAATCCTTCGTATGAGAAAGCGCTTCAATATTTTAAAACTTATTTCATAGACTTCACACATTAGGGGATAATTTGTTACACATCAATTTGTCACCATGAAACTTTACCAGTTTATGGGTCTTTTTACAATTTGGGAACATGTTTCATTCAACTCCCTTACAAGTCAAACCACCAAAAAAATATTGAGGAATATGGGAAATTTGGGAAGAATAACTTTCACACCTTGTCAAGTATCACCTACGTTGATTTTCCTAGATATTTCCATGCATTCGTTGGAATTAACTTTGATAAAAACATAGAAATATGCTTTGTCTGGCACTATAGATTGTACAGGTGAATCAAAGAAAGTAAAAATTAAAATGCTCATTCTAGAAACATGGATGGTCAAATATTTCTCAACTGAAAGCTTCCAGGTGATGAATATTTGACCTATAACCATCAGATGATACATCTTAATCTCTTTCCTCAAGGAAACCTAATACCTCAATTAGGGGATCTCACCCTCCTCTTTTGGATCTGAAACTTCTTCCTCTTGCCCTATAAAATGACTAGAGTGTAGAGGGATTGAGGAGGAGAAGATAATTTACGCTCGTAGTTTGAGATTGAAAATCTTATCATCTGAGGAGATTGAAGGGATTTGGGAGGAACCTTAGGGCATCAAGGTGAAGGTTCTAAGTGTCTTTTTTTATCTTTAATTAATACAAATAAAAAAATTTCCCCATTGAATTGTATTATTGGAATAATGAATGGTTTATAATTGTTTAAAGTATTTATTAAGGAAAATTCAATTCCTAATCTCCTTAATCATTATGTTAAGTTTATCTATATTACTATATCACATGTGATTTTGATCCTTAACTAGAGCATAGAGGGATTGAGGAGCTCAGAACTAAGAGGTTATATTGCCACGCATTTGCTGGAATTAACTCTGAGAACTACACAAAACTATGTTTTGTCTGCCACTATATATCACATAGGTGAATCAAAGGGAGTAAAAATAAAAAAGTACATTCTAGAAACATAGTTGGTTGAATATTTCTAAACTGAAAGCTTCAAGGTGATGACTATTCCAGCTATAACCCTCAGACTATACATCTTAATCCCTTTCCTCAAGGAAACCTAATCACTTAATTTGAGGATCTAACCACCCTCTTTTGAATCTAAAACTTCTTCCTCTTGGCTTATAAAATGACTAGAGCATAGAGGGATTGAGGAAGATAAGATATTTTATGGTGCTTGTTTGAGATTGGAAATATTATCATCTAATGAGGAGATTGAAGGGATTTTGGAGGAACCTCATGCCATGAAGGTGAAGGTTCTAAGGCTCTTCTTTAAATTTAATTAATAAAAATAAACGTTTTTCACCACTGAATTGTATTATTGGAATAATGAATGGTTTATAATCCTTTGAAGTGTTTATTAAGTCAAATTCAATTCCTAATATCCTTAATCATTAGGTTAAGTTTTTTTGGATTATTATATCACATGTGATTTCGATCCTTTTCTTGTTTATAGTTGCAGATCATATGAAGAATTTAGGAACTTCATCGAGTCATAACAACGGATATTCATTGAGCATTTCGTGAAAGAGGTAAGAGGCTTATCGATTGGCTTTAATAATTATAATTCAAATAAGTCCAACTTAGGGAAAGAGTTAGTTCAATTATCTGTTTATTTCCAATTTCCATCAAGGATCTAGGGATATCGCTCTTGTCTGCGAGATGGATTTGTTTGGTGTAATAGCCACAAAACAAAAAGTGATGCGACCAATAGGATTTTTTTTTTTTCTAGCCTTGATGCTAAGTGGGGGTGCTCCCAAAGGAGTTGACACTGAGGTAGAAGGTGATTGTGAGGAGTCCCTTCAAATGATTGAAGCATAAAAGTTACAAGTAAAGTTGATCTAACTATTAATTCTTAATATGGTATTTTTTGTTACATTTTTTGGGTGGGAAGGGGATAACATTCGCCTTTCAATGGTAGGAATACATTAAAGTCTTTTGGACTGATATTTTATGCCAAGTTCTACAATGTTGAAAATTTAAATAGAGTCCGAGCATATTTCAAGAAGATGCAGTTCATTTTACCAATTAATACATGTGTTTATTTAAATTGCAAGAAATAATTATGCAATAAATGCAATAAAGATGTTAAAAACAGGTGTGAGGTACTTTTGAATCAACACGCCCATGCAATAGGGAAATTAATTATTCCTGGACACCTACACCTCCTTCCCACTCAATATGAATCATTAGAACCTTTTGGCAACCCACCACCAATAGGTGTATCAAGCCTATTAGATGGATGGTACTCATTTACTTGGTGAAAATTGATTATAATGATGGATACTTGGGAATGCACAAGATGCCATCAAAATCTGATCCCGATACCATTTCTTCCCACAATGGTCACCTATAGGGTAAGAAAATTTTCTTAATATTGGTCACCATGCTATCTTTAATAGACATGGGGAAGGTAATTGGCCCTTGAATAGTATGTGTTCAAATCAAACCCAAACTAGAGCATAGCCACTAAGTGAGCACACTGATGCACATACCTCATGTTTAACCTCCTCGTGACACGACATCAATTCTTCCTAGTAGTATTTTCCATTTAGTTATGAAGGATTCCTAATACCCCTATGTTATAGACATAATTGGGCACTTCAACCCCAATCTTGTATGTCGATAAACTAGGGCTCTTCAACCCCTAAAAGTGTTGTTTCATACCCTAAAATATTATGGTCATCTGATTACATCATTCCCCAAAAGTTTCACCTGAAAAACCATCCAAAAACGGCCTAAACTGAACCATACTGACTGCTACATTGGCCAGGTGCAATGCATACTGAGTGGTACACTTCTCAGGTGCAATAGATACTAATTAGGCCTTCTGTAGGGTATGATGGGTGAGGATGGACAAATGTCCGAGACAATTTGCTAAGTGGATGCTCATGGGATCTTATAGAAACTTTTCCTATGACACTTGCCTCTCTGAATTCGCCCAGGGATGAGTAAGAGATCAAAGAAATCTCCAAGTGGAACCAAATGCAACAAGTGGAATGACACTAATCAAAACCCCAGAGATGACTCACACCCTTGCACACATCTATAAATGGATCCCTCATCTAGGAGATCTAGAGGCTGGAATTTTGTGAATTGCAAGGAAGTGTTGATAGTTTGTATTTCAGGAAAGATCATTGTATTGTTGGTGTGATCTTGCTATTTCATGAGGTGAAGAGGGATTGATGCTAGGAGGATGATGCTGGATCAGACATCTAGGTTGTAATTCTCCCTTCTATTTAATAAAGTTCTTCAAGTTTTCTTCCATATAACTATGCAATTGTGAATGGTATCATTTGTGAACGCTATTATATGTTCATTATATATCTTATTCTGTAATGCTTATGATATAATAGATCAAGATGCTTTGACGATTCTTTGTTACTGAGTTTCTATAAGTACTCTCCATGCGGGATAAGTACGGGGAGGAGTTGCAATCTCTGTCAAGGGGGGAGACAGGTCAAGCAAAGGATTAATCAGAAGTTCTAGATTGGTCCCATTGTCTTTCTCTTATCTATTATATATAGAAGAAATCCTGAATTGCTTTAAATTGTTGTTTCTAGGGTAGCCACCAAACCTAGAGGGCTAGTCATTCAAAAAGACACTGGTTTTCCCAGAAATGAATTGGAAACTCCACTAGCGATCAAATAGATGTTTGTTTGTTGTTATTTTTTATTTTATAAACTATAGACAGAGCTTGAAGTCATCCAGGTAGCCTTCGAACTGCTTTTGCTCTGCAATTGCATAGTATATGAATGTTTCTTCAATCAATCTCTGGTTTATTTTATGAATTAAACATTTGACTTACAAGAATTCTAGATGCCCTTTTAGTAGCTCAGTAACCTCTCAAGATATTCTTCTGTACTTTTCTCTTTAATTTCCATCATAGCTCATCTTTACTCATTGAAAACAGCTGAAAATCTAAGCTAAAACCCCTTTTCGTTGTGCTCCCTAGCCCATCGCACTATCTATCATTGTAACCTAGTATGCATCGCATCTCCCGAGTCTGTAAA
Organism: Pinus tabuliformis; assembly: GCA_031772625.1. Classification (NCBI taxonomy): domain Eukaryota; kingdom Viridiplantae; phylum Streptophyta; class Pinopsida; order Pinales; family Pinaceae; genus Pinus; species Pinus tabuliformis. The sequence goes on from CM062819.1 coordinate 380,508,878, forward strand.
GTGCGATGCTTCCCTTCTTCTGTGAAGCCCAAGTGCGATGACTGACTGAACCTATTTCCATTCTTAAAATTGGGGGTTTTTGTCCTTGTTTTCAGTTTTGTTTAGTTGATTTGCTACTTATGAACAGTGCCTCCTTACTGAAGCTTGCTTGCCTCACATAGATCAGCCTCCATTGATTAGGATTAGTAAATTTTTTTATGTATTTTTCCATCATTTCAATCCTTTATCGAAAAGTTGCTTAAATCTATCTATTGCTTTGGTACAAAAAGTGTCGTAACTGTCATTTTGTGTCAAAAAGAGAAGTATCATGGATTCTTCCTTCCCTAAATAGTCAACTGAACTTTTCGCCATGTATCTGGTTTTATTTGTTGATAGTTGAAGTGTCAAAAGCTTTTTTTATTTCAAAATTGAAAAGTGTCATTTAGTCTTCCTTTCTATTTTGAAGAAGAAATTGTCGAAAATGTCACTTTGAAAGAAATATTTCAGATCTTTGCTACACTTATTTTTCCTTTTTGGCATTTTTCACATTAAGGGGAACGAAAAACAAATACATGCATTTGCATTTGCATTTATTCTGTGTGTGAAAAATGATTTAGGAAAATGCACTAGTGTGTGCTCTTTACTCTTTTTTTGAAAGAATTGTAATCTTCTTTCGCTAGTAGCTAGGATTTTCATTCCTCAAAATAAACAACGATTGTTTATCATTGTAGATTGCATTTTAGGAATTTCAAATCATCATCACATGGTGAACCGTTGAAAGGAAAACTTTAAACAAGATCAACTCTAAAATAAATTTCAATGAACCTAACAATGCTTTGGAACTTAATGCAACACATCTAGAGGTCTAGGCTAGAGACGTGTTCCAGCGTCGTAAAAACTAGTAACTATCATTTTCATTGAAGGTTGGGTGATTCCTCCTCCATGATATGATAGGTTCTAGCATGGACTTGTGCTCCCTGTACTGTCGCGTATATATTGGGAGACCACAATAGGCTTATATCCTTTATCCATAGGAAGCTGATTCTGCCACCTTATTGATCGCAATGCACTGAACACAACATCCGGGAAGATTGAATACTATACATAAGTCCTTGGTAATTTCTCTTTAATTTATCACCAAGGTATATATTGTAGTTTTGTGATTGGTTTGATAATCCCTCTGTCTAGATTTTCCAAAGTAGTCACTTTCGTTCCTTTTTGACTCTTTAAAAGGAGAGGTCCATCTGAGCACTTGCCACTTTAGGCTCATTAAAAATCGAAGGAGACTAGAGTCATCTTTAGCTTTTTCTTGACTCTTAAAAACTGAAAAAGCAAAGTTGTGTCAAAGTGTCATTAAAATTAATTGAATTCCTAATAACATAATTTTCCCCTTAATTTTGAGTTGATCAAGTAATCCGTGATCGTGGAAGAAATTCAATCAAAACCCCATTGTTCGCGGAGACTAGCAAGTCGACCATCTTTGACTCCAGAAACAAAGCTATTTTGGGCAAAATGGTCTTGTTTAATTGAGTCCAATTCATCTAGTTTATTTGAAACTTTTGTTTCAACATCGTCAGAGACTACATTTACTCCAATCATTTCTGGTACATCTTCCTTCAGAGAAGAAGTTTCGCAGTTACAGGAGGACATTAGAACTGATCCTAGTGTAATGGTAGACACTTCTATACCTAAAACAGTTCCATCTAGAGTTGATCCAGAGACTGAAGTTCAGTTACCCAAAAATCTGGAAGTTGAGTTTCAGACTTTAGAAGCTGTCACCCCTCCAATATGTGTCAATGTAGAAGCTATACCTTCTTCAGCTCCAGAAATATTTTATGGACCTGATGGTCTACCTCTTCCACCTAGTCTGATTTCTATAGATGAGATAGTAGAGGATCCTCCATCCAATGCCCCATTACATTTTGGAACTGGGATTCATTTGTGTCCTTCTACTCTTGAGTTAGGTTCTTTTAATCATCATTTATTGCAAGTTCTTGTCGAATCACTAGGAAGTATTATGGATAGACTAAACATGTCTAAGCAACCATCAACATATAGGACTGTGTCATCTGATACAGCTATGACAGAAATTCCTGCTACCATTCCCACAATGTTTGCTGGTATACCATCTGTTCCAGCTAGTTATCAATCACTAGCAAGAGTCCACTTAGAGGTTGCTTCGGCAACATGGTCTGCTCCTATTTATTCATCCAGAGTCCCATCTAGTATTTCTTATGTTGAAACTTAGCAAATTGATCCTGCATCCCAGTATCAATTTGGGCAGACCAGTCTTCAAAGACTGATATATCCTTTAAACACTAGACTGCTGCCATATGGAGGGCAGTATGTTTTTTCATTGTTCCCTATTGGGGAACAACCATATGAGAGTTTACAACAAAATTCAGGTCAAACTGGAATTACATCCAGTGGTTGGGTACCAATACTACCACAACAACCAAGGGTTGTATGTTTAATGCAACCAATCCAACATGTGTCAAATATTCCCACAACACCTACTATTGTGACTGTGTCAAGAGTACAAGCACTGCCTGTCGCGTCTCAACCTCAAGTCTCTCAGGTTGCAATACAATAGCCTCTTGTCTCTACGGCTCAATCACAACCTCAGGTTAGTGCTTACATGGAATGACTCACGCACAAACGGGTATTATCATTCCGCATCTTGGTCAATCTTCCAGTATTGGGCAACGGCAAATGGTCCAACAACCATGGCTGGTACAATACCAAGAACCACAATTCCAGTAAACCCCACTTCAGTTTGGGCTTGGTCAATATCAAACCTACCGAGGACCTGAGCAACAAGGCTTTGTAGGTAATGGACAACCGCATTTTCAAAACGGTTATCAACAACCACACTATACTGGTTATGTCGAACAACCTTATCAAAGTTAGTAGCATCAGATACATTATGCTGGTATGCAGAGACCTACTGCTCAGACGATTCCATGTTATCTTGGGTATGCTTCACCTAACTTGAATCAACAGTTGCCTTTTGTAGTAGCTCTAGAATTACCAGATTTAAATTGGCTGACGAATGATCCAATTGCATACGCCTCTTGGTGGCCAACAATTCCTCATAAAATTCCCTCCGATATTCCTAAATTCGATGGAAATCTAGGTAAAGATCCATCGAATCACATAATGACTTTTCATTTGCGGTGATAATCTAACACCCTGAATGATGATTCGATTAGGCTTCGCCATTTTTAGAGAACGCTAACTGGTTCGATAGCATCTGCTTTAGATGTCTGTCCTTGGTCCGAATTTACATTGATTTTGTGGAGGTTCTGTTGTTGTGGAGTAAACATGACGTCTTGTTTCTCCCACTTGTTAAGAAAGGGTAATTGATTGATATCAATATCCAAGAAAGAATATTTGAAAACTTTTCGGAATGAAGGAGAAGGCTGAACTGCCAACTTAACACCATCTAGAAGCTCCCTTTTGAATATTTGAAACATATTAGTAACCGATTCCACTGAATTTTGCACCCAAGATTTACAGTTTTCATTAATGAATGCTTTAGATTGCCATCCTAATTCAGAAATTACTAAAGTGCAAATTTTGTTTGAAATCAACAAACTAATTAGATGGACAACATTAGTATTCCAGTTTCCCAAAATAATATTGATCGTGATTAACGAAGTGCGGTTAATCATAAAGCGTAAGACCTTGGGTTCACCTTGAATTTCATCTAATTGTTACAATACCTATCTTTTCTCTGTTAATTTTAACATCCCAAAATCTTTAAACCAAAGATCCAGTTGTTTAATTCTTTCAATATTATTACTTGTCTTCATTTCTCCGATAATTTCTTGGCAGAAAACCTATGAAAAAGGATTAGGAGAAATTTTCTCTCGAAACCATAAACTCTGATAATCCCAAGGAGATGAGAAAGTCCTTAGGTATTGTAGAGTTCGTTGGACACATTGGGATGTTCTTATAGATGGATTTTTATCGAAAAAACCCTCCTTTGATTTCCCAATCAGTAAAATTTTCAAAAATCTCATATTGAGGGAAAGTATCATTAGAGGCATAATTTTCATCTTTTCTCTGTAAAAAAGACGCCTCTAGTTCTTCAAAAATATCAGGAATCCTTAGCGACTGAAGATACCTTTCTAATTCTGCTTTGATTGGAATGGCTTCTAAATCTAGCATTTGAGCTCCTGTATATATGCTTAAAGAAAAATCCACTCCTCTAATCAACTTGTAATAATTTAATACCTTTAACACCCAAATCATATTTGCAGTGAATTCAGATGACCACATATCAGTGAGATGTTTGAAATAGATCTTCACCTGCATGTTGGGAAAAGGATATATATTTACCAAATCAGTATCTAATCCCAAAGATATGCCAACATTTTTTGAAGACCATGCTTGACATCGTCTAATCCACTGATTTATTCTTAGTCATAGAACTACCACTTTCTTAATTTCTGTCAAATGATTTGCATGATTTTCCCAAATTCTAAACCTCTCAACAAATGTGCTAAAACTGTCATCCTGAGGTTTCTTTCCGGGTAGAATAAAATGACTTTGAAGAGCTGAAACAAAGGCTTTATTCATGTCTCTAGTTAGAGAATCAGCTAAAAACTTAGAGTTTCCAGGTATCCATTTGACACCAAAATCAAATTTCTGGAACCAAATCTGCCAAGAGAGTAACCTTCCTCTAGCAAGTTGTCTTGAAATTTTGGCAGATAAGAAATATTTGAAATTCATAGAATCAGTCCTTATGATAAATTTCATCGGTGCCAAATATAATTCAAATTTCTATATTCCATTAAATATTGCTAAAGTTTCTTTTTTCAGCAATATAATAATTCTTTTTGCTAGGAGAAAATTCACTTGACGCATATGCACAAAGTATTTCTTCTTCCTTTCCCTCTTCGTTCTTCCTTCTTTCAAACAGAACAGCTGCCCAAAATTCATTAGAAGCATCTGTTTGTAATATCAGAAGGCCATTACCAGGTGGTTGAAGCTTGGGAAGCCTTTGACATTCTGATTTGAGTTCCTTAACCACTGTTGTGGCTTCTGCTGACCATCCTTATCGAAGATGCTTTCGGATTAGGGTTGTCTTTTCTGATAATCTGGGAATGTATCTATGCACATAATTCAAGACAGCTAAGAATCTCTGAATAGTTTTAGTGTCTTTTAATTCATCTAGAAACTGAGACAGTTTTGTAAGAATATGCGGTTGCATCTAAATTTTTCCATTAACCACATTAATCCCCAAGAAATCTATACTGTCTTGGAAAGAAACCATCTTTTTCTCAAACAGGACTATACCACGCTTTTGAACTTCAGCGATCAAAATTTCTAATTGCTTTAAATGGGTCTCTAGATCTGGAGTATGTACAAGATAAAATAATATTTCCCAAAAATAAAATCCATTTGTCTCTGAAAGAATGCAGGAGCATTTTTTAGGCCAAATGGAACCACTTTCCACTGATAAAAACCTGCAAGATATGTAAAAAGCAGTTTTGTGTCTATCTTCTTCCTGGATCTATATTTGATAGTATCTAGATTTCATATCGAACTTACTAAATACCCTGCATGATTGTTTCTGGTCTTGATAGAGGGTAATGGAAACCCTAAGTTATGGCATTTAGAGGTTTATAATTAATGACCATTCTTGGCTTACCTCTGACTATCTCTGAGTGATTTTCAACCCGAAATGTTGAACAAGAATAGTGAGACATACTTGGTTCAATGAGGCTCATACTAAGCAGCTCATTTATTTGTTTTTTGATTTCTTGTTCATCTGCAGGAGTACATGGGATTAATTTTCCTTTGACTCCATTTTCGTGTAGAGTCACTATTTCTTGTTTTGGACTTTCAATGGTCCAAAACTGCTGGGGATTATTTGAACAACTTTCCATTAATGTTTTATGTATATCAATCTTCTCTTCTGACCATTTTGGGTCAATGAAGGACTTTTCTTTTGACTCCACTCACTTCTCATATAATTGCAGAACTTCTTGCCAATTGTTGGAGTCTTTTATGGCTTTGCGTGCACCTACTTTCTTTTGGCTATTTTCATTTCTTTCCTCAGAATTCACTATAGATACTGTGGGCACAACAATAACCTTCTTTTTTAAATTAATTATCAGTTTATCTTCACTGATAGTAATTGGTAATACAGAATTGATAAAAGGCATGCCAAGCATCAAACTTGCAGATGGATCGAAATACTGAATAGCAGAAATTTTAACAATACTCCCCCCAACTTTCAAAGGAATATTATCCACATAATGTGTTAACTGAATAGATCCTCCAATGGTTTCAGAGACTAGAATCTTTTGTAATGGCCTCCAAAGAGATTTAAATAGAGATGAATGAGCCAAATTATTAGATCCACCAGTATCAATGAAAGCATCTACATTTATCCATTCATTTCGAACTTGGACTTGGAATGGAATGTAAATCAGACTATTGGTTTTGATGATCTTTTTTAGGAGAGTATTTTCTTCGACTTTGTTAAAGGTTGGGACTGGACAACTGGTTGAAGTAGTACTACTCTTTTTATATGGACAAAAGGAATTAAGTTCAGGTAGTTTGTGAATTGGTTGCTTACCTTTTTGTTTTAATCGTTTAGCAATAGTTGTATCATGAGAATCATCTTCAAAAACATCTATATTTCCTCTATTTCTTCGATTTCTTCTATTTCACTACTTGGATTTTGATCACTGTAGTGCAGTTCTTCTTAAAAATCACTACTTGTACAATAAGAGAAAATATTCATTTTCTATACAATAGGTGAACTACTGTCTTCTTCATCTGAAGCTTCTATTAAGATATATACATCAGAAAATTGATCGTCTAACGCAACTAAAGACCAATCATCTTGAAATTCTTGTATATCAACACATGCTTTTAGCTTGGAAGAGGAATTATTAGGAAACTTTCTAGCAAAGTGGCCTTCCTGCTTGCAAATGAAACAATTATTATTGTTTCTTGGGTTTTTTTCTCTTTTTCAAAAATTTAAATCTTCAGAAAGGCTTCCGAGGATTGGAGACTCTTTTGGGTCTGAATTTTCCATATCTCTTTGATTTCTTCTTCTTTCTAAATGGTGTCTAGGGTAGCATTGTTTTGCAGACTTCTGAACTAGGTGTAATATCATGTGCTTTCTTTTGCCAACATAGATATTTAACCTTTTCAGTACATCTAAAGAGAAGATCAACCTAATAGATTTGATCTATCCATTTATTCTGAACATCAAGATATCTCATAATTCAAAGAAAGTTGTTCAAATAATCCCCAGTAGTTTTGGATCATTGAAAGTCCAAAATAAGAAATAGTGACTCTACACGACAATGGAGTCAAAGGAAAATTAATCCCATGTACTCCTGCAAATGAACAAGAAATCAGAAAACAAATAAATGAGCTGCTTAGCATGAACCTCACTGAACCAAGTATGTCTCTGTTGGAAATAATACTGAGAGGGGGGGTGAATCAGTATTATCAGATCAATCAAACTTTTTCAATTTCATACTCAGAAACATATACGCTACTTCAATTAAGTGAACCCGCGTGTACACGCTACTGTGTCTAATGAAACTCGCGTATATCCAGAGATCTTATAATTCAGTTAGCTTAATCTTCAGTAAATGCATCAGATCATTATTAAGCATATTAACAGTAAACAGGTGCAGAGTAACAGAACAAAACATCACACAAGAGCCACACACATGAACACAAAGATATAAGGTGGAAACCCAATGTGGGTGAAAACCACCTGCTGCAAGTCATCTCAATCTTCTTCTTAATAAGAAAATCCTTTTACAATATTTGTACTGGTGCAGTCTTATACCAGTACGGGAGCTACAACCGCCCTTGCTCTTGTACTAGCCGATCCATTTACTAGTACGCAGGCTGCTACCTTCTACAATGCTCCAAAGATCTCCTTTAGCTTTTGTACTAGCTTAGATACTAGTACGTAGGTGCTTGCCTACAATCTTCTCACCTCCAGGTACCACGTTTCATCAATTTTCAGACTGGATACACTGAAGCACAACACATAATCTGTAAGGCCACTTTTCATCCAATTTTCATACTGGACCCATAACTATCATTGAAGCTCAAAACAATCATCAAACTCTGAATCACTGAAACCCTGTTAACAACAGTCACCAGAACACAGAGCAGACACAGAACTCTGTAATAACCATCAGATCCATCTGCAACTTCAAATATCAAGCTTTACAATGTATACACTACTTCGATGAATCAAACCCGCGTGTATACGCGCTTTTGCCAAAGACAACCCGTGTACAGATCTAAAAATAATTTCTCATAACTTGCAGCTGTACCAGACATCAGTCATACTCATAACATTTATAGAACAATACATGCGTCAGTATGTAGATCTAGAATGAGCATCATAAAGATAGTTCATTTCAAACCAGTTGATCCCGATCTCTCCTTAGATCTAGTTCTCCATCAACCGGTGAGATCTCTCCTTAGCTCAGATCAAGCAATGCATCATCAACCCATAACCCTGCATACTGGATCTAATGCTTCATCAGATATTCAAGACATTTCAAATACCCTTGCCTAATGATTTCCTTCCCTTTATATAGCCTTAGGCCTTTTTCAATACCAAGAGCCAAAACCATAGAAATCCAATACCATCAACTTCAAAACTAGGGATCAACACGTCCGCCGAGACGCCAAGGTCCAAAACCATAGGCACAACTTCCAAGGAATAACCGCCATGGACCAAAGGTACTTTTCCACATACACGCGCTTTTGCTGAAGCCAACCTGCGTGTACACGCGACTTGGGCTTAACGAACCTGCGTGTATGAACTTTCTCTTCTTCTTATAGTCTGATCATCAATTCCTTGCTGCTGACCTTCTGTCTGATCATCAATTCCTTGCTGCTGACCTTCTGTATTATGATTTGTCATCAGTGAGGTTTGCCATCAAGGACAACACTTATCTCATAATGCCAACAATCTCCCCCTTTGGACTTGATGGCAAAGCTAACTTGTCACACTTAGAACTATCATCTGATTCCTTTGAGCTGTCCTCCATCAGTCACATCTGATATCTCTTCTGAAGATTCATCATCTGATTCCTTTGAGCTGTCCTCTATCAGTCACATCTGATATCTCTTCTGAAGATTCACCCAGTTATACATAAGTGAGATATTCTTCTATGAGAGGGTTGCCATCAAGTACAACACATGCATCATAATGCCAACAATCTCCCCCTTTGGACTTGATGGCAACAACACCAAATCACTCTCCCCCTTTGACATCAAGGGCAAAGGGTGGACCAAGATATTCTCTTCCTTTGCTGAATCATTCCACTGTCCATACTCCCCCTGAGTACCTGCTGAAATCTCTGAATAGTCTCCCCCTTTGTATATGCCAAGGTGTACCAATCTGTCCATGCTCCCCCTGAGTACATGCTGAATCTCTGTACCGCTGAAGTGTGTTGTACATGCTCTTCCTGACTGTAGGCAAGATCTGCAAAATATGTTCTTCAAGAAGAACATGACTCTATACATCATAAAAGACCTTCCTATCACCAAAGACTCATACATACATCCATCTCTCAACTAAGTGAGGATATACAAAAAATTGACTCATCCACCCAACCAAGTGGGGATACATCAAAAGTTTACATATGACAACCAATCATATTGCATCAATCATCCCAGGCATAGTGGGGAAACCAAAATAGGCCATTACATGACCTCGACACCATGAAAGAGATACCACAAAAGATATATATGACATAGAGACGTAAGAACTAGATCAAGACTTATGAAAGTCACCAGCAGCATTTGATAATCATCATTCAGATCAGCAACCAAGAGATCTTTCTGTTTTCCTTTCACCTTTGTTCCTCCTGAAATCAACACCAAATGTGAACTAGAACCAAAAGCTTTAAGATAATGCCAACAATGCATCATTGGAAGATTATCTGCTCCCCCTGAACCTGTGCTAGATGATCTCTGTCTGACCCATATCAGATTTTATGCAACCAACATCTGTCCCTGCTGATTTCCTTCAAAACTCCATATACGCGTATTCATCCACATAAACAAGCGTATATACGCGGATAGGCCTTATGAAACTCGCGTACAACCATTTTCATATCAGCAACCTGTAAATGTCCTGCAGCAAGGTATGTCTGAACATAGATGTCAACTCCTCCTTTTAAACATCATCATGAAATCATTCACATTACATGTGAAACCACCATAGCCATTACATCAACTTCAAGATCTACATGATCCAAGTATCATTACTTGGGAACATCTACATCAATCAACATATGTAAGTATCAACCTATCATCATATAGTTAAGAACTCATCACCATGTCTCCAATAAAGCAACTTTGAGTAGTCATCCATGTATCAGCATTATGTATCTTGAGCTCAAGCTCATTTGACAAAACTTCTTGATATCATCAACAGCAACAATCCTTATTCACAAGAGTGCCTGCATCATAACTGTATGACCTTTATGCATATGACAACAACAGTATATAAGTGACTCATCATCAAGTGAGGAAGATGTGTATTAAAGCTTTGTACTTCTCCTTGTCCTTATGAATATCACCATGTAAGCACCATATATGCATTATCAAGCAATCAACCATAAATCTGATCTGATCATTAACTATGTAGCCCCAAGAGTCACATCATAGCAAGATATATCATTTGGCCATATAAGAATCATCACCAAGGATTATTAACCATAATGCCAACAATGAATTACTAAAGGCATATGCTCCCCCTCAACCAGTGCCATCTGTTAGATCTGATCATGCATATATCAGCAATAAGCATCAAAACATCATCATCCTCAAGTTAGGATCAAAAACACTTCTAGACATCTTTACAAGTATCAAAGCATTTTCACACATCTTCAGCCGAATGTAATTATTAACCAATAGAGCAAATAATGGACTGAATCATATCAGATCCCTTTTCTGAGCCTGTCCCCACTGCTTTTCCTCAGACTGACATATACGTGACTTTGCAGTGTCGAACTCGCGTATATACGTGACTTCCCTTTAAGGAACTTGCGTATGAGATTCAGGACACTGAAGGTTTACACTTTCAGCTCCCCCTGAGTCTGATATGTCTGTGCTGTGATGTGTCTTAGTACATTGTGCTGACTGTACTTCCTTCTTCCTCCATATCTTCAAGTGTGATGAGGTTTTCTCCTTTCGGTGTGATGTCCATCCTTTGTTCCTACATTCCTTTGCTATATGTCCAAGCTTGTTACATGCATAACATCTAACATGTTTCATGTTCCTTCTGTAGCAATCAGCAGCTTTGTGACCATACATATTGCAAGCAAAGCAATATCCATTAAAGTACCTTGATTGAGATGACCTGTCCGCATAATAGTCTTGAACTCTTCTTCTTCTACATCTAGCTGCAACATGTCCAAGATTATGACATACATAACATTCAACATTATTCATAGGAGGAGTAAAAGATTTTCTTTGAGGAGTCTTTTTCCTTGAATGTTGATGGGGTTGACCTTTCATCTCCTTGTTGATCATTTTAGATTTCTCTTTAGAGTTCCTTGCCTCACCTTGTGAACTAGATTCACCTTCAACAGATTCATGAAAACCAAGTCCAGTCTTGATAGCAGGAGACCTTTGACTACTAAGAATATCATCCAAGACTTTAGAACTATCTTGAAATCGTAAAAGCTTATCCTTTTCTTCTATTTTACCTTTCAAGATATTTACCTCAACTTGAAGTTGTTCCTCCTTTTCTAGACATTGCTTCTTCATGTCTTCTCCATCTTTCCTTCCTTCTTCCAACTGATGCCTTAGTTTGAGAATCTCCTTTTCTTGTTCTTCATTCAGATCCTGCTGCATTTGACGAACTCGGAAGGCACATTCTAGTTGAGATTTTAAGCTGGTGACTTCGTTTTCTTGTTTTGCAATAGCTTGGAGTAGATCTGTATTCTGCTTCTTTGATTCTTCAAGATCTTCTTTTAGTGAGAGGATTGTAGCTTCAAGATTTTCATAGTAGCTAGATCTATTTTTGAGTTTCTTGATGGTTGTGTTCTTGTCATTGACTTCATTTCTTAGAGATGTTGCTTCAACCTGCAACTTTTGATATTTCTCCTTGAATAACTCTCATTGAGTCTTATCAGTTCCATCCTTTATGTTCAGAATATCTTCTTGAGTTCTAATTTTGCTTCTTAGTCTTCTAAATTCTGCTTCTATCTCATTTCTTTCTTGTTCACCCATAAAAGCATGTTCAGTAGTTTCACTATCACTTCCATCACTTTCACAAGGAAATATAGCAGGAACATCAGAGGATAACACATTCATACCTGATAATGATTCTGAATCTGATTCTGAATCTGAAGAGCTTCTTATACCTAATCCCCAATCAACTCTCCCACTGTCATAGTCCTTCTGAGATGTCTTCTTCTTCTTATGAGCTTTCTTCTTAAGCTTCTTTCCCATTGTTCCACGGATCTCCTTCAAGCGATCAAGCTTCTACCAAAGAACCTGGCTTTGATACCAATTGTTGGAAATAATACTGAGAGGGGGGGTGAATCAGTATTATCAGATCAATCAAACTTTTTCAATTTCATACTCAGAAACATATACGCTACTTCAATTAAGTGAACCCGCGTGTACACGCTACTGTGTCTAATGAAACTCGCGTATATCCAGAGATCTTATAATTCAGTTAGCTTAATCTTCAGTAAATGCATCAGATCATTATTAAGCATATTAACAGTAAACAGGTGCAGAGTAACAGAACAAAACATCACACAAGAGCCACACACATGAACACAAAGATATAAGGTGGAAACCCAATGTGGGTGAAAACCACCTGCTGCAAGTCATCTCAATCTTCTTCTTAATAAGAAAATCCTTTTACAATATTTGTACTGGTGCAGTCTTATACCAGTACGGGAGCTACAACCCCCCTTGCTCTTGTACTAGCCGATCCATTTACTAGTACGCAGGCTGCTACCTGCTACAATGCTCCAAAAATCTCCTTTAGCTTTTGTACTAGCTTAGATACTAGTACGTAGGTGCTTGCCTACAATCTTCTCACCTCCAGGTACCACGTTTCATCAATTTTCAGACTGGATACACTGAAGCACAACACATAATCTGTAAGGCCACTTTTCATCCAATTTTCATACTGGACCCATAACTATCATTGAAGCTCAAAACAATCATCAAACTCTGAATCACTGAAACCCTGTTAACAACAGTCACCAGAACACAGAGCAGACACAGAACTCTGTAATAACCATCAGATCCATCTGCAACTTCAAATATCAAGCTTTACAATGTATACGCTACTTCGATGAATCAAACCCGCGTGTATACGCGCTTTTGCCAAAGACAACCCGCGTACGGATCTAAAAATAATTTCTCATAACTTGCAGCTATACCAGACATCAGTCATACTCATAACATTTATAGAACAATACATGCGTCAGTATGTAGATCTAGAATGAGCATCATAAATATAGTTCATTTCAAACCATTTGATCCTGATCTCTCCTTAGATCTAGTTCTCCATCAACCGGTGAGATCTCTCCTTAGCTCAGATCAAGCAATGCATCATCAACCCATAACCCTGCATACTGGATCTAATGCTTCATCAGATATTCAAGACATTTCAGATACCCTTGCCTAATGATTTCCTTCCCTTTATATAGCCTTAGGCCTTGTTCAATACCAAGAGCCAAAACCATAGAAATCCAATACCATCAACTTCAAAACTAGGGATCAACACGTCCGCCGAGACGCCAAGGTCCAAAACCATAGGCACAACTTCCAAGGAATAACCGCCATGGACCAAAGGTACTTTTCCACATACACGCGTTTTTGCTGAAGCCAACCTGCGTGTACACGCGACTTGGGCTTAACGAACCTGTGTGTATGAACTTTCTCTTCTTCTTATAGTCTGATCATCAATTCCTTGCTGCTGACCTTCTGTCTGATCATCAATTCCTTGCTGCTGACCTTCTGTATTATGATTTGTCATCAGTGAGGTTTGCCATCAAGGACAACAGTTATCTCATAATGCCAACAGTCTCGGTATTCTTGTTCAGCGTTTCTGGTTAGAAATCACTCAGAGATAGTTAGAGGTAAGCCAAGAATGGTTATTAATTATAAACCTCTGAATGCCATAACTCAGGGTTTCCATTACCCTCTACCAAGACTAGAAACAATCATGCAGAAAATTCAGCATAGCAGATTATTCAGTAAGTTCGATATGAAATCTGGATACTATCAAATACAGATCTAGGAAGAAGATAGACACAAAACTGCCTTTACATGTCCTGCAGGTTTTTATCAGTAAAGTGTTTCCATTTGGCCTAAAAAATGATCCTGCATTCTTTCAAGGACGAATGGATTTTATTTTTTCGGAAATATGATTTTATTGTAACATATATTGATGATACTCTTGTACATAGTCCAGATCTAGAGACCCATTTAAAGCATTTACAAATTTTTATCACTGAATTTCAAAAGCATGGTATAGTCCTGTCAGAGAAAAAGATGGTTTTATTCCAAGGCAATATAGATTTCTTGGGGATTAATGTGGTTAATGGACAAATTCAAATGCAGCCCCATATTCTTACAAAATTGCCTTAGTTTCAAGATGAATTAAAAGACACTAAAACTATTCAGAGATTCTTATGTGTCTTGAATTATGTGCACAGATACATTCCCAGATTGTCAGAAAAGACAACCCCAATTCAAAAGAATCTTCGAGAAGGATGGTCAGGAGAAGCCACTGCAGCAGTTAAGGAACTCAAATCAGAATGTCAAAGGTTTCCCAAGCTTCAACCACCAAGTAATGTACTTCTGATATTATAAATAGATGCTTCTGATGAATTTTAGGCTGTCGTTCTGTTTGAAAGAAGGAAGAATGAAGAGGGAAAGGAAGAAGAAATACTTTGTGCATATAATTCAGGGGAATTTTCTCCTAGCCAAAAGAATTATTATATCGCTGAAAAAGAAACTTTAGCAATATTTAATGGAATACAAAAATTTTAATTATATTTAGCACCGGTGAAATTTCTCATAAGGAATGATTCTATGAATTTCAAATATTTCTTATCTGCCAAAATTTCAAGACAACTTTCTAGAGGAAGGTTACTCTCTTGGCAGATTTGGTTCCAGCAATTTGATTTTGATGTGGACTGGATACCTGACAACTCTAATTTCTTAGCCGATTCTCTAACTAGAGACATGAATAAAGCCTTTGTTTCAGCTCTACAAAGTCATTTTATTGTACCTGGAAAGAAACATTAGGATGACAGTTTTAGCACATTTGTTGAGAGGTTCAGAATTCCGGAAAATCATGCAAATCATTTGACAGAAGAAATTAAGAAAGTGGTAGGTCTGCGACTGAGAAGAAATCAATAGATTAGATGATGTCAAGCATGGTCTTCAAAAAACATTGACATATCTTCGGGATCAGATACTCACTTGGTAAATATATATCCTTTGCCGAACATGGAGGTTAAGATCTATTTCAAACATCTCACTGATATGTGGTCATCTCAATTCACTGCAAACATGATTTGGGTCTTAAAGGTATTAAATTATTACCAGTTGATTGGAGGAGTGGATTTTTCTTTAAGCATATATACAGGAGCTCAAATGCTAGATTTAGAAGCCATTCCAATCAAAGCAAACTTAGAAAGGTATCTTCAATCGCTAAGGATTCCTGATATTTCTAAAGAACTAGAGGCATCCTTTTTACATAGAAATTATGAAAATTATGCCTCCAATGATACTTTCCCTCAATATGAGATGTTTTAAAATTTTGCTTATTAGGAAATCAAAGGAGGATTTTGTCGAAAAAAGCCATCTATAAGAACATCCCAATGTGTCCAACGAACTCTACAATACCTAATGACCTTCTCACCTCCTTTGGATTATCAGAGTTTACGGTTTCGAGAGAAAATTTCTCCTAATCCTTTTTCACAGGTTTTCTGCTAAGAAATTATTGGAGAAATAAAGACCAGTAATAATATTGAAAGAATTAAACAAATGGCTCTTTGGTTTAAATATCTTTGGATGTTAAAATTAACAGAGAAAAGATAGGTATTGCAACAATTAGATGAACTTCAAGGTGAACCCAAGGTCTTACACTTTATGATTAACT
The DNA here is from genome assembly GCA_031772625.1 of Pinus tabuliformis. Classification (NCBI taxonomy): domain Eukaryota; kingdom Viridiplantae; phylum Streptophyta; class Pinopsida; order Pinales; family Pinaceae; genus Pinus; species Pinus tabuliformis. Next base: position 380,525,013 of record CM062819.1, read on the forward strand.
GCACTGCGTTACTCATGATCAGTATCATTTTGGGAAACTGGAATACTAATGTTGTTCATCTAATTAACTTTTTGATTTCAAACAAAATTTGCACTTCAGTAATTTTTGAATTAGGATGGCAATCTAAAGCATTCATTAATGAAAACTGTAAATCTTGGGTGCAACATTCAATGGAATCGGTTACTAATATGTTTCAAATATTCAAATGGGAGCTTCTAGATGGTTTTGAGTTGGTAGTTCAGCCTTCTCATTCATTTTGAAAAGTTTTCAAAGATTGTTTCTTGAATATTGATATCAATCCATTACCCTTTCTTAACAAGTGGGAGAAACAAGACGTCATGTTTACTCCACAACAGCAGAACCTCCACAAAATCAAAGTAAATTCGAACCAAGGATAGACATCTAAAGCAGATGCTAAAGGAAAAGGAAAAATTGAAGAATCTACTTTTCAGGACAGCTATCCAAATGCACAGGATCCGAATGATTTTAGCTGGGACAAAGAGTACAAAAAGATGGCGGAATACAACTATCTCGTGAATCTTGAGAAAAAAGCATTTCAAAGGCAATTGTCCTCTAGTGATGATGAGTTTGATGACTACGATTTTGACCAGAGTCCAAAAGGAGATTGGTAGAATCTTTGTACAATTAGCTAGCAATGTGATAATGTGGTCACATGTTGTAGCTAAATTATTGTACTAGAAAAGTTGAGTAGACACCATCGGTGAAATATATACTGACAGGACCCTCAATTATTTCTGCCTTGTGCCATGTCTTGGGCAAATTAAGACTCCTTATAGGGTTATAAATAGAGGATGAACTAAAACAGAGGGGCATCGGATGGAGTGCTTCTTAATCTTATATTGTAATATGTCAAGCTCTGTAAGTTTTTCTTTGAATTAATATTGAAGCCTACTGCGCCGCCTATCTGAGGACAGTTTCTGTCATTCGAAAGAACCTGGAACTATAAGGCAAAGGTGTTTTGAAGACTGAGAGAGAGGTCATAATGCTTGCATGTTCGGTTGAGGATAAGAATACTCGCATTAGACATGCTGCTCGATAATCTTCATATTGATTTTTGAAGTAAGTCTTACTCTGCTTAGATTTCCTTATTTTGGTATCAGAGCCCCATTCAGGTCCTAAGTTTATGAACTACAGACAGAGTCTAAAGCCAGCCAGGAAGCCTTTGAAAAGCTCTTGTTATACAATTGCTGAGTAGATAAAAGCTACTTTAGTCAATCTCTGGTCTAGTTTATAATCATGGCTAACTTCTTAATATCATTTTCAAATAATGATAGACGCATTGTTATGGAGGTAGATTCTCGTTCTGTTGAGAATGATGTTAATGACCATGAAATAGTTGAAGATCCCGAGAATTGGAACCCACCTGTGTTAAGTTCTAAAGAAATATATCAGGTTCCATCTCTGTTCAGTCTATCAAAGAAAATTTATCTGAAAGAATTTGAGTTAAAGCTTAAGATTTCTGGTCCTTCTATCCAGATTGTTGGTTTAAGTTTGTTTTCTGAAGATGAAATTAAAAAATTCAAGAAATATGTAGTTGAAAAGTAGTTTGCTTATTTGCATTTTGGAGGGATAAGGATAGGACTAGCTCCACTGTTTCGTCATGGCCATAATACTCCATGTATATCTGAGGTGTTTGACACCCGACATTAGAACTATGACCATGCTCGTATCGAAACAGTATTAGGAAATCTATCTTTTGGTTGTCAACATGGTACCATTTTCCCCGATTATTCTATCAGTCTATCTAATCCTCATCTAAAAGACTGTTGGAAATTATTAGTTGGTGTCCAAGGTCTTGAAATGGTAGTAGATAGTGAATTCCTATCTGTGTTAGTCCAAACATATTTTCAACTTACAAATACTGTCCATCCCAAGTTAAAGCAACCTTAATTGAAATATTGTGTCACTATTGGAATTGGTAATGCTCAAATAGAAGGAGTTCCTTATGATAAAGAATCCCTTCCCAATGACTGGTATACTCAGTACAAATCTTCGGCATTAATAGACACTCCAAGAAACAAAATAAGAAGAATGTTTGTAAGTGATGGTCATGTCTGAATATTGCCTGATAGATCATCAGTACCTCCACCTATTTTTATGCCTAAAAAACATGTGTTACCAGCCATCTCTGAAACTGAGCAACCAGTAACCAGCGATCGTAAATCTTTTTCAAAGAATGTATATAGTCACCCATATACAGATTCCATTGTATCTAGTTCATCAGACCAGTTGTATATTCCAGAAGAAAAGCCATTCCTTTCCATTAATAAGATGTTTAGAACATATGTATCTAATTTCTCTCCTGTAGAAGAATTTCAATATGAAAATCATAGATATGTCAAAGGTGGAAAATGGCCACCGAAGACAAAATTGTTTACCTCCTCCTCTCAGTCTATACAACCACCAACCTGAGCTGAATGTGCACCACTACTTGAGCATAACTCTGAAAGCCCCACTGATCTTGATGAAGTCCATCAGATAGGAAACTATCTTACCACCTGGTGTGCACATGCAAAAGATGTTCTTGATGACTTGGGTAGATAGTCAGAATTAATTAACGAAAATCTTAGACTACTGTATGAAGAACAACAGTCTGAGAAATCTGCAAAGGAGGAAAGAAGAAGGAGAAGCCAAAAGAAAAAATCCCAGGAAGTTCCAAAGTTTACTTTTGATATGAGCACTCCCAATTATTGGGATAGAGAAGAAGAGGATGAAAATACAAAAGGAGCCTTTACAGCCACTAGTGTAGAAGGGTCAACTTCAAAACCTTCAAGTAAGTTGGCTAGTGTAAAAGGGGAAGCCTATAAAGCTGATAAACAATTTTCCTCAAAGAAAGAAATCATGACTCTAGATCAGGTAGCCTCTAAGATTCCTTCTTTTATTCTCCCTCCGATAAACAATCAGAATAAATCTCATGTCTTGAAAGAAGTCCCAAAATACCCACGCATTGAAGAAGATTTATATGCTGCAAACACTAGTGGGTATACTCTTGATTTAGATAACTCTTCAAATCCTGAAGAATCAATCAGGATATGGATTGGTGCTCTGTATCAGATGCAGGTCACCACCAAATTAGATAATGTTTCTATCATGGTCCTAGCAAAGAAAAGAATGGTAGGAATTGTATATGACTGGTGGATAGGACCATCTGATGAGGAACATAGAGCTGTCATGGAAGTAGGATTGGCCACTCTAGAGCTTTTACTAAAGACACAATTTGTACATGAGCTAGTAGATGAGAAAAAACAATTGCTTACAGACCTAAGTCGTATGGAATTAAAAGATTTGGAATATCTTGATCAATTTGGTAAAGATTTTATGGCAAAAGTCTTTAAAGCAAATCTTTCCAATGACATTGCTCAAAAAATTGCATTTTTGTCCAAGCTTCCCGGAAATCTAGGAGATCTAATTATGAAAGATCTTGATGTTCAAAATAAACGGATAGATCAAATGTATTGGGTTGATATTCTCTTTATATGTACCAAAAAGATTAAATATCTGTGCTCGCAGAATAAAGCACATGGTATTACACCTAGTTCAGAAGTCTGCAAAACAATGCTACCCTAGACACCATTTAGAAAGAAGAAGAAATCAAAGAGATATGGAAAATAAAAACCCAAAGGAGTCTCCAATCCCTGGAATCCTTTCTGAAGATTTAAATTTTTGAAAAAGAGAAAAAACCCGAGAAACAACAATTGTTGTTTCATTTGAAAGCAAGAAGGTCACTTTGCTAGAAAATGTCCCAATAATTCCTCTTCCAAGCTAAAAGCATGTGTTGATATAGAGGAATTTCAAGATGATTGGTCTTTAGTTGCATCAAACGATGAAGTTTTTGATGTATATATCTTAACAAAAGCTTCAGATGAAGAAGACAATAGTTCGCCTATTGTACAGAAAATGAATATTTGCTCTTATTGTACAGATAGCGATTTTTCAAAGAACTGCACTACAATGATCAAACTCCAAGCAATGAAATAGAAGAAACTGAAGAAACAGAAGAAACTATAGATATTTCTGAAGATGACTCTCATGATACAACTGTTGCTAAACGATTGAAACAAAAAGGTAAGTAGCCAATTCACAAACTGCCTGAACTTAATTCCTTTTGTCCATATAAAAAGAGTACTGCTACTTCGACCAATTGTCTAGTCCCAACCTTTAACATAGTCGAAGAAAATACTCTCTTAAAAAAGATCATCAAAACCAATAGTCTAATCTACATTCCAATCCAAGTCCAAGTTTGGAATGAATGGATAAATGTAGATGCTTTCATTGATACCGGTGGATCTAATAATTTGGCACGTCCGTATCTATTTAAAACTCTTTGGAAGCCACTACAAAACATTCTAGTCTCTGAAACCATTGGAGGATCTGTTCAGTTAACACATTATGTGGATAATATTCCTTTGAAATTTGGGGTGTATTGTTAAAATTTCTACTATTCAACATTTCGATCCATCTGCAAGTTTGATGTTTGGCATGCCTTTTATCAATTCTGTATTACCAGTTACTACCAGTGAAGGTAAACTGATAATTAATTTTAAAAAGAAGGTTGTTGCTATGACCAGACTATCTATAGCAAATTCTGAGGCAAGAACTGAAAATAGCCGAAAGAAAGTAGGTGCACAGATACCCATAAAAGACTACAACAATTGGAAAGAAGTTATGTAATTATATCATAAGCGAGTGGAGTAAAAAAAAATGGATGCATTGACCCAAAATGGTCAAAAGATCAGATTGATATACACAAAAGATTAATGGAAAGCTATTCAAATACACCTCAGTACTTTTGGACCATTGAAAGTCCAAAACAAGAAATAGTGACTCTACATGACAATGGAGTCAAAGGAAAATTAATCCCATGTACTCTTGCAGATGAACAAGAAATCAGAAAACAAATAAATGAGCTGCTTATTTTGAACCTCATTGAACCCATTATGTCTCACTATTCTTTTTCAACGTTTCTAGATAGAAATCACTCAGAGATAGTCATAGGTAAGCCAAGAATGGTCATTAATTATAAACCTCTGAATTCCATAACTCAGGGTTTCCATTACCCTCTACCAAGACCAGAAACAATCATGCAGAAAATTTAGCATAATAGACTATTAAGTAAGTTCGATGTGAAATCTAGATACTATCAAATAAGATCTAGGAAGAAGATAAACACAGAACTACCTTTACATGTCCTGCAAGTTTTTATCAGCAGAAAGTGGTTCCATTTGGCCTAAAAAATGCTCCTGCATTCTTTCAGAGACGAATCGATTTTATTTTTCAGAAATATCATTTTATTGTAACATATATTGATGATATTCTTGTACATAGTCTAGATCTAGAGACCCATTTAAAGCATTTGGAAATTTTTATCATTGAAGCTCAAAAGCATGGTATAGTCCTGTCTAAGAAAAAGATGGTTTTATTCCAAGAAAGTATAGATTACTTGGGGATTAATGTGGTTAATGGACAAATTTAGATGCAACCCTAAATTCTTACAAAACTGTCTTAGTTTCCAGAGGAATTAAAAGACACTAAAACTATTCAGAGATTCTTAGGTGTCTTGAATTATGTGCACAGATACATTCCCAGATTGTCAGAAAGGATAGCCCCAATCTGAAAGCATCCTCGAGAAGGATGGTCAGCAGAAGCCACTGCAGTGGTTAAGGAACTCGAATCAAAGTGTCAAAGGCTTCCCAAGCTTCAACCACCAGGTAATGGCCTTCTAATATTACAAACATATGCTTTTGATGAGTTTTGGGTAGCTGTTTTGTTTAAAAGAAGGAAGAACGAAGAGGGAAAGGAAGAAGAAATACTTTGTGCATATGTGTCAGGTGAATTTTCTCCTAGCCAAAAGAATTATTATATTGCTGAAAAAGAAACTTTAGCAATATTTAATGGAATATAGAAATTTGAATTATATTTTGCACTGGTGAAATTTCTCAGAAGGACTAATTCTATGAATTTCAAATATTTCTTATCTGCCAAAATTTCAAGACAACTTGCTAGAGGAAGGCTACTCTCTTGAAAGATTTGGTTCCAGCAATTTGATTTTGATGTCGAGTGGATACCCGACAACTCTAATTTTTTAGTCGATTCTCTAACTAGAGACATGAATAAAGCCTTTGGTGTCCAAGGTCTTGAAATGGTAGAAGATAGTGAATTCCTATCTATGTTAGTCCAAGCATCTTTTCAACTTACAAATGTTGTCCATCCCAAGTTAAAGCAACCTGTATTGAAAGATTGTGTCACTGTTGGAATTGGTAATGCTCAAATAGAAGGAGTTACTTATGATAAAGAATCCCTTCCCAATGACTGGTATATTCAGTACAAATCTTTGGCATTAACAGAAACTCCAAGAAACAAAATAATAAGAATGTCTGTAGGTGATGGTCATGTCCGAATATTACCTAATATATCCTTAGTACCTCAACCTATTTTTATTCCTAAAAAACATGTGTTACAGCCATCTCTGAAACCGAGAAACCAGTAACCAGTGGTCATAAATCTATTTCAAAGAATGTATATAGTCATCCATCTACTAAGTCCATTGTATCTACTTCATCAGACTAGTTGTATATTCTGGAAGCAAATCCAGTCCATGCCATTAATAAGATGTTTAGAACATATGTATCTAATTTCTCTCCTGTAGAAGAATTTCAATATGAAAATCATAGATATGTCAAAGGTGGAAAATGGCCACCGAAGACAAAATTCTGTACTTCTTCCTCTCAGTCTAGACAACCACCAACTCGAGCTGAATGTGCACCACTACTTGAGCATAACTCTCAAAGCCCCACTGATCTTGACGAAGTCCACCAGATAGGAAACTATCTTACCACCTAGTGTGCACATGCAGAAGATGTTCTTGATGACTTGGGTAGACAATCAGAATTAATTAATGCAAATCTTAGACTACTGTATGAAGAACAACAGTTTGAGAAATCTGCAAAGGAGGAAAGAAGAAGAAGAAGACAAAAGAAAAAAGCCCAAGAAGTTCCAAAGTTTACTTTTGATATGAGCACTCCCAATTATTGGGATAGAGAAGAAGAGGATGAAGATACAGAAGGAGCCTTTACAGCCACTAGTGCAGAAGGGTCAACTTCAAAACCTTCAAGTAAGTTGGTTAGTGTAAAATGGGAAGCCTATAAGGCTGATAAACAATTTTCCTCAAAGAAAGAAATCATGACACTAGATCAGGCAGCCTCTAAGTTTCCTTCTTTTACTCTCCCTTCAACAAACAATCAGAATAAAGCTCATGTCTTGTAAGAAGTCCCAAAATACCCATGCATTGAAGAAGATTTATATGCTACAAACACTAGTGGGTATATTCTTGATTTAGATAACTATTCAAATCCCGAAGAATCAATCAGGATAGGGATTGGTGCTTTGTATTAGATACAGGTCACCACCAAATTAGATAATGTTTCTATCATGGACCTAGCAGAGAAAAGAATGGAAGGAATTATATATGACTGGTGGATAGGACCATCTGATGAGGAATGGAGAGCTCTCATGGAAGTAGGACTGGCCACTCCAGAGCTTTTACTAAAGACACAATTTGTACCTGAGCCAGTGGCTGAGAAAAAGAAATTGCTTACACACCTAAGTCGTATGTAATTAAAAGATTTGAAATATCTTGATCAATTTGGTAAAGATTTTATGGAAAAAGTATTTAAAGCAAATATTTCCAATGACATTGCTCAAAAAATTGCATTTTTGTCCAAGCTTCCTTGAAATCTAGGATATCTAATTATGAAAGATCTTGATGTTCAGAATAAACATATAGATCAAATGTATTTGATTGATCTACTCTTTAGATGTACCAAAAAGGTTAAATATCTATGCTGGTAGAAGAAAGCACATGATATTACACCTAGTTTAGAAGTCTGCAAAACAATGCTACCCTGGACACCATTTAGAAAGAAGGAGAATTCAAAGAGATATGGAAAATTCAGACCCAAAAGAGTCTCCAATCCTTGGAATCCTTTCCGAATATTTAAATTTTTGAAAAAGAGAAAAAACCCAAGAAACAAAAGTTGTTTTTTCATTTGCAACCAGGAAGGCCACTTTGCTAGAAAATATCCTAATAATTCCTCTTCCAAGCTAAAAGCATGTGTTGATATAGAGGAATTTCAAGAACATTGGTCTTTAGTTGCATCAGACGATGAAGTTTCTGATGTATATATCTAAACAAGAGCTTCAGAGGAAGGAGACAACAGTTTTCCTATTGTACAGATAGTGATTTTTCAGAAGAACTGCGTTACAGTGATCAAACTCCAAGCAGTGAAATAGAAGAAACCAAAGAAACAAAAGAAGCTACAGATGTTTTTGAAGATGACTCTCATGATACAACTGTTGCTGAACGATTAAAACAAAAAGGTAAGCAGCCAATTCACAAACTGCCTGAACTTAATTCCTTTTGTCCATATAAAAGGAGTATTGCTGCTTCAACCAGTTGTCCAGTCCCAACCTTTAACAGAGTCGAAGAAAATACTCTATTAAAAAATATCATCAAAACCAATAGTCTGATCTACATTCCAGTCCAAGTCTAAGTTCGAAATAAATGGATAAATGTGGATGATTTCATTGATACTGGTGGATCTAAGATTTGGCTCGTCCATCTCTATTTAAATCTCTTTGGAAGCCACTACAAAACATTCTAGTCTCTGAAACCATTGGAGGATCCATTCAGTTAACATATTATGTGGATAATATTCCTTTGAACGTTAGGGGGAGTATTGCTAAAATTTCTGCTATTCAACATTTCGATCCATCTGCAAGTTTGATGCTTGTCATGCCTTTTATCAATTCTGTATTACGAGTTACTATCAGTGAAGATAAATTTATAATTAATTTAAAAAAGAAGGTTGTTTTTATGCCCAGACTATCTATAGCGAATTCTGAGGCAAGAAATGAAAATAGCCAAAAGAAGGTAGGTGCATGCAAACCCATAAAAGACTCCAACAATTGGCAAGAAGTTCTACAATTATATCAGAAGCGAGTGGAGTCAAAACAAAAGGCCTGCATTGACCGAAAATGGTTAGAAGAGTAGATTGATATACATAAAAGATTAATGCAAAGATGTTCAAATCATCCCCAACAATTTTGGACCGTTGAATGTCCAAAACAAGAAATAGTGACTCTACATGACAATAGAGTCAAAGGAAAATTAATCCCATGTACTCCTGCAGATGAACAAGAAATCAAAAAACAAATAAATGAGCTGCTTAGTATGAACCTCATTGAACCAAGTATGTCTCACTATTCTTGTTCAGCGTTTCTGGTTAGAAATCACTCAGAGATAGTCAGAGGTAAGCCAAGAATGGTCATTAATTATAAACCTCTGAATGCCATAACTCAGGGTTTCCATTACCCTCTACCAAGACCAGAAACAATCATGTAGAAAATTCAGCATAGAAGAGTATTCAATAAGCTCGATAGGAAATCTAGATACTATCAAATACAGATCCAGGAAGAAGATATACACAAAGCTTCCTTTACATGTCCTGTAGGTTTTTATCAGGGGAAAGTGGTTCCATTTGTCCTAAAAGATGCTCCTGCATTCTTTCATAGACGAATGGATTTTGTTTTTGGGAAATATGATTTTATTGTAACATATATTGATGATATTCTTATATATACTCCAGATCTAGAGAGCCACTTAAAGCATTTAGAAATTTTTATCACTGAAGTTCAAAAGCATGGTATAGTCTTGTCTGAGAAAAATATGGTTTTATTCCAAGACAATATAGATTTCTTGGGGATTAATGTGGTTAATGGACAAATTCAGATGCAGCCCCATGTTCTTACAAAATTGTTTCAGTTTCCAGATGAATTAAAAGACACTAAAACTATTTAGAGATTCTTAGGTGTCTTGAATTATGTGCACAGATACATTCCCATATTGCCAGAAAAGACAACCCCAATCCGAAAGCATCTTCGAGAAGGATGGTTAGCAAAAGCCACTACAATGGTTAAGGAACTCAAATCAGAATGTCAAAGGCTTCTCAAGCTTCAACCACCAGGTAATAGCCTTCTGATATTACAAAAAGATGATTCTAATGAATTTTGGTCAGTCGTTCTATTTGAAAGAAGGAAGAACAAAGAGGGGAAGGAAGAATAAATACTTTGTGCATATGGGTCAGGTGAATTTTCTCTTAGCCAAAAGAATTGTTATATTGCTGGAAAAGAAACTTTTGCAATATTTAATGGAATACAAAAATTTGAATTATATTTGGCACCAGTGAAATTTCTCATAAGGACTGATTCTATGAATTTCAAATATTTCTTGTCTACCAAAATTTCAAGACAACTTGCTAGAGGAAGGTTACTCTCTTGGTAGATTTGGTTCCAGCAATTTGATTTTGATGTTGAGTGGATACCCAACAACTCTAATTTTTTAGCCGATTCTCTAACTAGAGACATGAATAAAGCCTTTGTTTCATCTATACAAAGTCATTTTATTCTACCCCGAAAGAAACCTCATCATGACAGTTTTAGCACATTTGTTGAGAGGTTCAGAATTTGGGAAAATCATGCAAATCATTTGACAGAAGAAATTAAGAAAGTGGTAGGTTTGTGACTGAGAAGAAATCAGTGGACTAGACGATGTCAAGCATGGTCTTCAAAAAATGTTGGCATATCTTTGGGATTAGATACTGATTTGGTAAATATATATCCTTTGCCCAATATGCAAGTGAAGATCTATTTCAAACATCTCACTGATATGTGGTCATCTCAATTCACTGCAAATATGATTTGGATCTTAAAGGTATTAAATTACTACGAGTTGATTGGAGGAGTGGATTTTGCTTTAAGCATATATACAAGAGCTCAAATGCTAGATTTAGAAGCCATTCGAATCAAAGTAGACTTAGAAAGGTATCTTCAGTCGCTAAGGATTCTTGATATTTTTGAAGAACTAGAGGCATCCCTTTTACAGAGAAATGATGAAAATTATGCCTCCAATGATACTTTCCCTTAATATGAGATTTTTGAAAATTTTGCTGATTGGGAAATTAAAGGAGGGTTTTGTCGAAAAAATCCATCTTTAAGAACATCGCAGTGTGTCCAACGAACTCTACAATACCTAAGGACTTTCTCATATCCTTGGGATTATCAGAGTTTATGGTTTCAAGAGAAAATTTCTCCTAATCCTCTTTCATAGGTTTTCTTCTAAGAAATTATCGGAGAAATAAAGACCAGTAATAATATTAAAAGAATTAAAAAACTGGCTCTTTGGTTTAAATATTTTGGGATGTTAAAATTAACAGAGAAAAGATAGGTATTGCAACAATTAGATGAACTTCAAGGTGAACCCAAGGTCTTACACTTTATGATTAACCGCACTGTGTTAATGATGATCAATATTATTTCAGGAAACTGGAATACTAATGTTTTTCATCTAATTAGTTTTTTGATTTCAAACAAAATTTTCACTTCAGTAATCTTTGTATTAGGATAGCAATCTAAAGCATTCATTAATGAAAATTGTAAATCTTGGGTGCAACATTCAGTGGAATCGGTTACTAATATGTTTCAAATATTCAAATGGGAGCTTCTAGATGGTGTTGAGTTGGAAGTTCAGTGTTCTCCTTCATTTCAAAAAGTTTTCAAAGATTCTCTCTTGGATATTGATATCAATCCATTACCCTTTCTTAACAAGTGGGAGAAATAAGACATCATGTTTACTCCACAACAATAGAACCTCCACAAAATCAAAGTAAATTTGTACCAAGGACAGACATCTAAAGTAGATGCTAAAGGAAAAGGCAAAATTGAAGAATCTATTTTTCAGGATAGCTATCCAAATGCACAGGATCCGAATGATTTTAGCTGGGACAAAGAGTACGAAAATATGGTGGAATACAACTATCTCGTGAATCTTGAGAAAAAATCATTTGAAAAGTAATTTTCCTCTAGTGATGATGAGTTTGATGACTACAATTCTGACCGGAGTCTGAAAGGAGACTGGTAGAATCTTTGTACAATTAGCTAGCAATGTGATAATGTGGTCACATGCTATACCTAAATTATTGTACTGGAAAAGTCGAGTAGACACCGTCGGTGAAACAAATACAAATAGGACCCTCAATTATTTTTGCCTTGTGTCATGTCTTAGGTAGATTTAGATTCGTTAGAGGGTTATAAATAGAGGATGAACTAAAATAGAGGGGCATCGGACGAAGTTCTTCTCAATCTTATATTGTAATATGTCAAGCTCTGTAATTTTTTCTATGAATTAATTTTGAAGCCTACTGGGCCACCTGTAGTTTGACAGCGAGTTCGAAAAAAGTTGTTCCACCCATTATTCCTAAATTAACTATAAAGCTACCAAAGGGAGTTGTACATAAATCGACACTTAATCCTCGTGCTTGAGCTGCACAGAATTATAATATGGTGGAGGATCTGGCTCAATCACCATCCACTATGTGGACACTTGAGGTACTGCAGAATTGCCCCTCCCAAAAGCAGGCTTTGTTATTAGCAATAGGTGGGATTGATCGAGTAGTTTCCAATCTTGTGGCCTTTAATCATAAAGGATAAACAACTCAATTACTGGCCCAACTCACTTTCCTGATACAGGTAAAAGCCCTCAATAAAATTGCTCATCACACAATCATTGATGAGGGGGCATATACCTGTATTATGTCAATGAGTTGCTGGAAAACTCTTGGTTCAACACCCTTGTCGCGATCATCAACAACATTAAAAGCATTCGATGGAAGAACATACAATCCATAATGGATTTTAAGTAACTTTCAAGTTGAACTTGGGGACAAGACAGTAGAGATTGAAGTCGAGGTCATTGATGGAAACCTTGATTACAATATCTTACTGGGAAGCCCCTAGATTTATGCTATGGCTGCTATTATGTCTACATACTTTAGAAAGATTGCATTTCCCTTCCAAGGTGGAATTAAAATCGTTGACCAACTAGCCTTTTTTCCTAACAGTTGATAAGCTACTAAAAGCATTCCACTGATCCATGGAAGTTCTCAATTGCTTCAAAATATCAGAGTAGGTCTCCTGAAAGACCCGTCCTTAATGGGTACTTTTTCCCTCTCGCCTCCATTTGGTCTTGCGGAAGTGGCCACAGTGGAAACCTATCATATGATCTCTTCTACATCATCTAAGATTAATAAGAACTATGACCATTTTGATAGTGTGGATCACCATGAGGTGTTGCCACCAAGCCCTATAGAATCATTGTAGCAATCAATTTTCTCAACCTAGGCGGCAAACTCGAATCAGTACTCAACGAGTGTTTGGATAGATAGGTCTTTAGAGTATGGTACCTCTTCTGATCCTTGTCTCATATAGATTCTATAGACGAAGGAATCATCCAACCAATGATGATAAGAGAGACGTTGTGGGAAGATTACCACCATCGTTCCGACCTTCAAGATAACAATGAAGATTATTCAAACGACGTCAATCATCCTTCAATTTTTGCTTTTTTATTAAATACTGTAAATGTAGTAGATTCCGAGTGAAATCTATCCAACATTGAAGAAAATATCGCCATTAATATTTCGACCAAACCTAATGTTGTAGAGAATATTCACGTTGGAAAATCTTGTTCTCCATCAGAACTAGAAATTTACTGCGCTCTATTTCACAAATTCAGAGATTTCTTTGCATGGTCATATGAAGAAATGCCAGGCATCGACTCGAGAATTGTTGAACGTGAAATCAAGATGTATCCAGATGTCAAACCAGTACAACAATGACTTCGACCTGTCCATCCAAAGAAAGCCGCTACCATTAAAGCAGAAGTTGAAAAAAAAATTCATGCTGGTTTCGTTTACCCTGTTCCTCTCACTGATTGGGTATTGAATATTTTTCCTATAATGAAAAAGCAAGGAACAATTAGAGTGTGCGTCGATTATAGGGATGTAAATCAAGCGTGTCCAAAGGACAACTATCCTACATCCTTCATTGACCAGATAATTGATGAACGTGCCAGATGTAAAATCTTTTCATTCATGGATGGATTTTTCGGATACAATCAAATCAATATCTGCCCACAGGACTAGTGGAAGACTGCATTTATATGTCCGTGGGGCACATTCACGTATCATAAATTACCATTCGATCTGAAGAACATAGGGGAAAATTTTCAGAGGGAAACGAATTATGCCTTCCATGACATCAAAAACATCGTTCAACCATATCTCAACAATCTACTGGCTCATTAGCAAAAGCGGACTGATCATCTGCAACATTTGAGAGCCATATTTCTATGTTGCCGACACTACAAGATATGACTCAATCCACACAAGTGTGTGTTTTGTGTTGGTTCTCGTCGATTACTTGGTTTTTTATTTTCTAAGGACAAAATTCAACTTGACCCATTTAAGGTTCAGGAAATCCTTGACATGCCTCCACGTTCAAATTTGCTTCAAATTCAGAGACTCCAAGGGAAAGATAACTTTCTAAGGAGGTTCATTCCACATTATGCTGAACTTGCTAAACGTTATACACGTCTTCTGAGAAAAGGAGTACCCTTCCACTAGGATCAAGTTGTGCAAGCTTCCTTTGATGCTTTAAAAGATTCCCTAATAAAGGCATCATTAATGTATGCTCCTAACTATCAAAAAGACTTTATTTTGTATCTCACCGTTGCAGATACAACCATCACCATGGTTTTAGTGCAAGAAGATAATGGAATTGAACATCCTATATATTATTTAAGTCACAATCTTAATGATACAGAAAGAAAGTACTCTTATGTTGAAAAGTTGGCTTTAGTAGCCGTTCAAGCAGTACAGAGATTTCGACACTATATTCTCTTTCGCAAAACTACCATTGTGTTAGATTGCAACCCTATGACCTACATTTTGTCGCATCAATTACTAGGGGGAAAATATTCCAAATGGATAACGATTTTGCAAGATTTTGATCTAGAATTCACAAAATCCAAATCAAAGAAATATCTCGTCTTTGCGGAGTTCTTTATGACCTTCCCTCATCATCCAACGATTTAACATCCAAAGCATCAATCGTGGATGAGACTCTATTTTTGATATCATTAAGCAATCTGTGGTACGGGGATATACTGGTCTATCTCCAAACCCAAACTTTTATGCCTAACACCTCTCACTCTGAACAATGACATACTTGATACCAAGCCAAGGACTATCTAATTGTTGCCGATACACTTTACCATCTTGGAGTCAATAAAGTTCTACGAAGGTGCCTCACGCATGAGGAGGCCGAAAAAAGTTTTGAATGATTGTCATTTAGGTGCTTGTGGAGGGCATCGATCTGGTTACACTACTGAACACAAGATCTTACGAGTTGGTTACTTCTAGCCCACTATATTCAAAGATTGCATAATTGCAGTTAGAAGTTGCCATGCTTGTCAGATTTTTGATCTCAAACCAGATTATCACTTGCACCACTGCATTGAGTAGTTGTTGTTGGGCCATTCACTAAATGGGGCATTGATTTCATGACATGTAATCCCACCTCAGCCGGGGAGCATGGGTATATTATAGTCACAGTAGACTATTTTACAAAATGGGATGAGGCGATGCCTACATTAAATAACAGTGACAAAACGGCTGCTCTTTTCCTTTTTAATCATGTAGTTTCTAGAGTTGGTGTACCACAGGCTATAGTCACAGATCATGGGTCTCATTTTTTGCAATCATATGATGATCGAATTGACTGCCAAATTAGGACTGTCCCACGATAGTTATGCTCCATATTATCCGCAAGCTAATGGACAAGTTGAGGAAATCAACAAAGTCCTTAAGCACATGCTACAGAGAATTATTGCAGTCCACAAACGGAATTTTCATTTACTCCTGTACTCAACTTTGTGGGCATATAGGACTTCGGTGAGAAATGAAACCAGATTTACGCCCTTTCAATTGGTGTATGGTCTGGAAGCTATCTTACCAATTCAATACGAAATCTCGTCCCTCAAGCTTGCAATTGATCTACTTCTCGAAAATTCGGAAGAAGAAGCTTGTTTCTTGGAGCTAATCCATCTGGATGAAACCCATCGTGATGCTACATTAGCTAACAAATCACATAAGAAATGCTTCAAGGCACAATATGAAAAAAATGTCAAGCCTTATGTCTTCTCAGAAGGTGACCTGGTCTTGCTTTATGATCAGGACTCTGACAAATTAGGAACAGGTATATTCGAACCATTATGGATGGGACCCTACATTATTAAACGAGTATTGAAAAGAGGAGCCTACGATCTGGTTGATTATGATGGGATTCCACTATCACAGCCCTGAAACTGGTTGTATCTTAAACGTTACTACACTTGATTAAGTGTAGTAAACTCATTCTAATATATGCTTTTGTTGCATTTTTAGTGTGTTTTCTTTTAGAGTTGTCATTTTGGTTAGGTAATCCACTTCGCTTTTGTTGCAGATGTCATATATTTTGGAACCATTTGTTGGGTATGCCGATGGAGCTAGTCGTTGTACACAAAACATATCTTCTACAACCTGGGCCGTTTTCGCTCCAAGTGGAAAGTTAGTGAGTTTCAGGGGGATATGTATTGGTCGATCAACGAACAACATCGCTGAGTATAGCGTGTTGATTTAATTTCTCTCTGATGCCATTTCACATGGCATAGGCCGACTCATTGTCATGCTAGATTCACAACTCGTCATTCTACAACATACTGGCATTTATTCCATTCAGAACCCAACTATTTATCACTTGTTCCTAAGAGTCAGGATTTTGGAAAGATAGTTTGACTCCATTCAATATCAACACATTTCCATAAACTTAAACACATTGACAAATTCATTAGAAAACTATGTGTTATATAGACATTTACAACATTTGTAAAGAAAGCATTTCACATCAACATTTGCATTAGGTTTTCATAACTTAACCAAAATAAAACTCCGAAAATCAAAAATAGATAACTGTTTATAGTTTTTAAAAAATGTTTTGGGTCCAAGAAAAAATCGGTCATCTGACCAAGAAACTAAAATTGAATGCAAAAAAGCATCCTAGACTAATGAAGTGATAACATGTCACCGTCTGTACGATCATTCGCAGGAGCCTCGTCCATCGACTCGACATGCGAATAGTATGGTGCTGTAACCTCAAAGGTAACTCATCGGTCCTGACATCCTGAATACCAAGAGTGAGACCCCCGATCTAATCCTACAACACTGCCAAGGTCTCCGATATGTCCAAATCCCAAAGGATGGCCCTCCCTATAGTCTCTCCTATTAGAGCATCATCTGCTACCAACGGTCGTGCCACTGGTTGCATTGGTCCAATATCTGCACACATATAAGTTTGATTAGTCTTGGTAACATTAAAAAACACAAAAACATTATAAAACTGATAAACAAAGATGTGGTCAAATCATTTTACCTATAGCACTCCACTGCTCGCTAGCTGGTAATGCCAAATGAGGGTCGCCTCAGAAATCCATCCCGACGTATGGATACTCCACAAATACCATCTCTTAATGGTCGAACCACTCGATATAGGCATCAGAGAAGGAAATTTGTGACTGGCTGGCATGTCTGTCCATAAGATCAACCCATATCTGCATCCGTGGTTCCCTCGATTCTGACAATCCCAGTGAAATGTTCTGAGGCTGCATCAGTGGAATCCTCTCCAAAGAAAAAGCAGTCAATATGGAACTGTAGCCAAAATTCTTGGTTCCTCCATTCTTTACTTTGGAGAGTTGTTCTTTTATGAGAGGAAGTACTGCCTCGCACCAATTGAACACCTTCGGTTCTAGGCATTCTAGGACATACTGCATGTAAGATCTCTTTGCCAAGTGTAACGCCACGTTGCCAGCAAATCCAGCAAAGATAAATTAAATGGTCCTCAAGGGCCAATCAGTGACATCCTAGGTATTGATCTTGCGATCTCTACTGGTCTGAGATCCATCTTTGAAAAACTAACGAATATAGTCTTTCACGGATTCACCTCCACGACCGAATACTATTAGTGAAAGAGGGGCACCATGCCTCGACAATCCCATCAGGAAATAGATGTCCTTGATTATCAATGGAATGGATTTACCTCTGATCTGGAATACCTAGTCAATCTTATCCCAAGCATTGAGAAAATACTACAACAAACTAATCTGCTGCCTCATGTTGGATATGCGGAAGAACTTCAGCAAGCCATAGTTTCTTAATGCATCAACTGTGTCCCAGTCATGTAAAGAAATCATTTCCTCCTCTTCATGTTCTTGTTAAGGCCATGTGGCGACCATCTTGATCCAACAAATATCTGAAATGCAGACAAAAGATGAGTTAGGATCCAAATTTGAGCAAAAAACAAGCAAAATTTGATGAAAACTCATTGTGTAAATATGCCCTTCTACACCCATTGCACCGTCCCTTTGAGCAAGGTGAGATGCATACTGATTGGCCATTGTATAACTTAGTATGCATCGCACCTTTCGATATAGGCTAGGTGTAATGGTTGGGGAACGAATTCTCCAAACTCCAGAGGCCCAGAAAAGTGGAAAAACTAGCTTAGAATCAAGAAAAGATGGAATGAAAATGAAGAGCTAAGGGCTAGCTCCTACTTGGTCCTGAGGGCACGGAGAATAGTTCACCGGATCTCCCGAAATCAACTGGTGAAATTTGAGGGGGAAAACCACTCCAGAGCTCCAAAATCCCAAATTTGAAATGAAATGATGAAAGTGAAAGGTAAAACTACTTTTTATATTTACTATTCATGTACTTCAAGTAAAATGTTAGTTTTAGTTCATTTTTCATACATATATATGTATTTCTAATCAATTTGATGGAGTGATTGAGCAGGTTGAATGACCAACAAAAGAATCTAATGTGCTAAACAGTGAATTGAACATCTTTGACCACCGATTCAAGCATAATTTTGTCATTTCAAGCTTGTGTAAAAATGAAATTGACACCAAGCATAGTTCCCCCACAGTTCAAGCTCGTTAAAAAATGAACCCACCTTCAGTAAATAACCTTTGTGATTGCCATTCTATTAGCCTTTTGAGCCTTGGTTGTCTACCTCCCGTCACCTCCATTCTTTTGGCTGATCATACACTTCCACTTGGTTGTTTACCCTTTTGAGGAAAAACTATGACAAGTGGTCTTGTTAGCCAACCTCTTCCCAGAAATGACCATGTTTTGAGAAGTTCCAAGCTTACCCGCAACCAGTTGCTACCCTAGATACCACTCATTCCTCAAAATCGAGTCCCCTTTAAACCCTTTTCAAAATCGTTAAATATGAAAAGATTATCAAGCAATTGACCTTTCCATCTCGTTAAAGTGATTGGAAGTGCCATCCCTCCTATATATTTTAATATTTTTCAGACCTAAGGGATTATCTCAAGAAAAAGTTTGAGCACTTGTCTTTTTCGGCTCGTTAAAGTGATCAGAAAAGACATTCCTTTTGTATCATTTTATCCTTTTTCAAACCTAAGGGATTGATTTACGAAAAAGAACTTCTGGAGTTTTCTTTTTTTCCCTTTTCAAACTCTCTAAACATGAAAAGGACCGAGTTATCCTTATCATTAAATTCGTTAAATCAATAGCGACAAGCTTGTCAATTCTAGACAAGATCGAGTTTCACTGTCACTAGACTCGTTAAAAAATAACGACAGGTTTGCCCGAAGGGAAAATTATAGAACAAGCATATGTTATCCTCCTCAAGCTTGAAAAAAATAAAGAGGTTCTGGTCAACAATGACTAGAGAAAAAGGGAAAAAAAAACTTGAAGAAATTTATGGTCGCAGGTCACTCTTGAACATGACACTTTCACTCCATCACCATTATTGAGTTGGGTTGGGTTATACCATTCACCGGTCATCTCACCATTGGTCTTTCACACCATCCATCTTTTGGGGTTAATGCTACCGATCAATCTCAGTGTCGCCAACATGTTCAAGAGAATTCATTCAGTTGATAAACCACAATTGATTTAATGCCTCATCCACTGCAATACCTTCAACCTTCATTTTTCATGACCGCCATTTCTGAACCTTGTGTCATCAGATCGTTTTCACCTCCAGAAATCATTTTCTTCATTTCTTGTCGTAGATGTGGGATACATCAAGGCCCTCCTATGACGAGTCACTTCTTGTCGACATCAACACATTATCCAAGACGTTTACTTAGAAACACCCCTTTTAGTGCTTTAAAGCTTGCATGCCTCAATGGCAAGTTTCTCACTTTTGGAAATAGGTTGACATCAACGGCCTTCGACCGAAATATTTTTCCTGGTGTTTGGCATTGTATCATATATTCACACCACGTGAATTGTACTATAGTACCTTGAGGGTCATTATTGTTATCGGTGATTCTTCTCGCATCTGTTAACAACTCAAATTATTGGCTGGTAATCAGGAGATGTCTTTCCATGTTCGACTTCAGAACATCTCTTCACATGGATTGACTTGTACATCAGGCAAAGATTGAACGAGTTTGAAGACCCTGAATCTAGTTTCATCCATCCAGGCTGTGATATATTTACGGATATAAAGACATCAAATGTACAAAGAAGCTACATAGATGGTCATCCGAGCCAAGGATGATGACTCTACATTTGAAGAATCACCAGTCTGCACCTGCAGATGACTATATGATCTATGTACATAAAATGACTTTATAAAGCTAAGCATGGGAATGCCTGCCTCAGCTAGATCATGAAAATTATATTATGATGATGTATTGTATTCTATCTTATACAGGTCAACTTCTAGTTTAAAACCTCAGATCCTCATGATAAAGCATTTCACCCGACATCAAGATTTACGACTTCATTTTTTAGGGGGCATCTGTTATAGACATATTTGGGCACTTCAACCCCAATCTTATATGTTGATAAACTAGGAGTCTTCAACCCCTAAAAGTTTTGTTTCATAGCCTAAAATATCATGGTCATCTGGTTACATCATTCCCCAAAAGTTCCACCTGAAAAACCATCCAAAAATGGCCTAAATTGAACCATACTGACTGCTACACTGGCTTAGTGTGATGCATACTGATTGGCACACTGCTCAGGTGGGATGCATACTGATTAGGCCTTCTGTAGGGTGCGATGGGAGAGGATGGAAAAATGTGCAAGATAGTTTGCTAAGTGGATGCTCATGAGATCTTCTAGAAACTTCTCCTATGACACTTGCCTCTCTGAATTCACCCACGGATGAGTAAGAGATACAAGAAATCTCCAAGTGGAACCAAATGCAACAAGTGGAATGAAACTAATCAAAACCCCGGAGATGACTCACACCCTTACACACATCTATAAATGGATCCCTCATTTAAGAGATCTAGAGGTTGGAATTTTGTGAATTGCAAGGAAGTGTTGATAGCTTGTATTTGAGGAAAGAGCATTGTATTGTTGGTGTGATCTTTCTATTTCATGAGGTGAAGAGGGATTTATGCTG
Organism: Pinus tabuliformis; assembly: GCA_031772625.1. Taxonomy (NCBI): domain Eukaryota; kingdom Viridiplantae; phylum Streptophyta; class Pinopsida; order Pinales; family Pinaceae; genus Pinus; species Pinus tabuliformis. Next base: position 380,546,409 of record CM062819.1, read on the forward strand.
GGAGGATGATGCTAGATCAGACAACTGGGTTGTAATTCTCCCTTCTATTTAATAAAGTTCTTCAAGTTTTCTTCCATATAACTGTGCAATTGTGAATGTTATCATTTGTGAATGCTATTATATGTTCATTATATATCTGATTCTGTAATGCTTATGATATAATAGATCAAGATGATTTGATGGTTCTTTGTTACTGTGTTTCTACATCTACTCTCCAAGAAGATAAGTACAGGGAGGAGTTGCAAGCTCTGTCAAGGGGGAGAGAGGTCAAGCAAAGGATGAAGCAGAATTTCTAGGTTGGTCCCATTATCTTTCTCTTATCTATTATACATAAAAGAAATCGTGAATTTCTTTAAACTGTTGTTTCCAGGATAGCTGCCAAACCTAGAGGGCTAGTCGTTCGAAAAGACACTAGTTTTCCCAGAAACACCCTAATAATTTGACATATGTTTTATATGTAAATGAAAAATGGGTATTTTTTGGATTTCTAACACCAGTGTCATGGTTCAACTAATTAATTCTTTTGTGTGTCTCCTCTGAAGGTTTAATGTTGATGAATTAAGATTATAGTTTTATTTTAATGAAAATTTTGAATTGAGGAGTTTCATGTGGTAAGAGTGATATGTCTAAAAAAGTAAATAACTTGGAAGAAAGTAACTAATAAGTAGTGAGTGTTAAGAAAATGTTCCTACACTAACAATCACTTTATTTGTTAAGTTACTAAAAAAATTTCTTATGTGAGAGGAGTCAATTCCAAAGTCAAATACAATTCTATTTTGTAGAGATCACTCATACGAGAAAATGGTAAAGTGCACACATGGTATTCTACCTTAGAGTGAGAGCTCTTTGTGCAATGTTTTTTTAACTATACTTACATTCTTTCTTGAAACCAAATGTATACTTTGTTCGAAAATAAAAACAAAAAAATATATTTAGGCTGGCATAGGACCATCGATTAAGAAAAAATTATTAATATAGCATATATTTCCTCTACTTAGACTACCTAATTTAAATATGAATTAATGTTTGTAGATTATGGTTGTCGACTTTATGGGTTTTTGAAAACAAAAAACAATGACAGGTCTCAAAGAGGGACAAAACCAATACTAGTTCAGACAAACTAAGACTGCATGGTTTTATCTCAACCACATGACTATTACAAGATTATGGCTGTGGTGTCATGTAGTGTCACGTGACTTTTGAAAGAAATTCCACTTGGTCGCTCACTAAGGAATGTCTTTTCTACACAACAGATTTATCTGTGTAATTCAGTTCCAATTTTTGCAAAACATCAACAAAATAACATATGTGAAGATAAGAAAGGTACTTAGAAATCAATGTGAGAATAAAATAAAAACAAAAAAAATATATGATGAAAGGAGAAAGAATGTATAATGTAAACCTAGTGGATTCGTCACTCTTATTGGTGTTTATTTCCATTATGCACATATATAAATATGAAATAATCACTTTGGTAGAGAGTTGCATACGATAGGCTATTTATTAATATAGAAACTAGGTTGGATCCATAATCCAAAAGAAAATAAAAAGGCATAAATACTTCATGCAAATTAAATAAAGAAAGATCCTACTATAAACATAACCTAATAAAAAAGGGAAAGAATGTTAAATAATCATCAAGTTTACCATAACTTCACTTCCTTTTGTAACAGACCATAAGGGGAGCAAGTGAGTCTCTCCCAAAGGGATCGGCCTTTCTCTCCTTCTCTCTCTTTGTCCTCGTTTCTTCTACATAATATTGTTAGCATACTATTGAATGTTCAAGAAAATTCCTTAGCCTCAATCTTCTTTTGTAAACCAAAGTCGATGCGATTTTCTAGAAAACATTCCATAACAGCTATAGATCATTTTCATGGGAAAAGTGGAGCTTGGGGTTGATTTTTCCTTGAACCAAAGGAAGGAATCTACAGACAATTCGATTATAGTGATTTTATGAGAATTACGAGAAATTGTGGGAGCATATATGGATGGATTCATAACACGTTTTTTTGGCTTTAATGGCTGATGTGTTTGTGGGGTGAATGTTTCACTGCTTTTGGCATATGGGTATGGCATTTGGAAAAATATTAATTTGACGTTCAACTATGGATGGGTCAAATCCAGGATTCTTTGAATACTTCCAATCGAAGACATAATGGAACTCTTGAGAAGGTTATTTTTAAGCGCTCACCTCTTCAAGGAATTATGATGCTTTAAGGATAATGTTTTTTGTGACATGAGGTGTTTGTGAAATATTAACTTAGATAATAGGGTATATGTTATCCATGCTTCCCTTCAAAATAATGAGGGATATGTGTGATATTTGTAAGCCAATCAACATGGCTAGGTTGTATACACTCCTTAGTTTCCATGGTGTAGTAACTTTTGGAACCACTAGTAGGGGTGATTGGGTTTGGTAAAAAGATGGAACAATGATGCATGCCATCCCACGGATAATTATATGAAATAAGGGACTTCAAAATATCTTAAGTATATTTGAAGGTTGGTTTTGGTGGAATTATTTCGAAAGAAAGTTTTTGGATGACCACATCCTTTGATAATAGTGATGGAAAATCAATTGTTGATGAGAAAAACATAGAGTGATCATCATTGTCACTTGAATATAATGGGTAATAATACTGCATGGGATCCTTCATATGAGAAAGTATGAATGTGCTTGATTTTCATTTGGTAAATATGAAGAGGAATTACTTGTTTTTTCTGATGAATTAGGGGGAGACTGATCCCAATATAAGAGAGTAAGGTCCATCCCCGCAATAATATATCTATTTATACCTATCAGAAGAGCTATAAAAGAAAACATTGTGGGAGGGGATTCATGTTCATTAGGCTCATTTTCAAATAAGTAGAGGTTTTTAATTCTTCCATGCTGGAATGGGTTAGAATCTTGGAATTCATGAACTACTTGAGGTGGAGGTTCAAATATGAACATGGGATTGTGTAGGTAGTCATAGAAGGGAAAATTTTTCTATGAGGTCTTACAGGTGGTGAAGGAAGGCTACAATGGTTTCCTCAATTATGTGGTATGGGTGCACAAACTCACACGAAACATGACAAGGGCCCTTTCCCTCATGAAGGGCATGAAAAGGGAATCCTTCCTTGCGAGACCTATAGATAGGGTGAATGAGGAGTGATGTTTATGGTGTGTTGCACAGGGTAATCCTCTAGTTTATTATCATCCTAATTTAATTTAGAAGAAGTAAGGAGAATACACAAAGGAGGAAGGGGTGCTTGTATGCAGGGAATCCCTACAATTGACTACTTTTGAATCTTTTAGGCTCATGATGGACCATTATTAGAGGATGTGACAATGGTGAAATTAGTATGAGAGGGTGTTAGGCCCCTATACTAATAGTGTAACCCCTTATTGTTATTAGTACAACCCCCTTATTATATTGTTGTACCCATGTAGTCCCCATAGAAGCCCACTATTGTTATTATTGTGCCACAAAGAATCTCACTATTGTTATTATTGTGCTCTTACATTATTATTATTATGTCGGCTCTGATTATATTATGACCCCTTAGACTCCTATATATAGAAAGGAGGTCTTGTCATTTGTGTAATGTAAAGGAGGTTTCCCCCTCGAAGAGGCTTATTTCTAAGGTGTTCATCTATCTTTTCTATCTTTTTGTGAGCTGGTTTCGTAACATCTGGTATCAAAGCCGACATAACAATAATAAGGTAATAGCACAATAATAATAGTAGTGGGCTTATATGGGGCACAATAGTAACAATATGGGGACTACATGGGTACAACAATATAATAAGGGGGTTCTACTAATAACAATAAGCGGTTACACTAGTAGTATAGAGGCCTAACATGCCCCTCTCCTTCAAAAAGTGTTGATTATCTAAATTTGATAAACAAAGGAAGGTATGAATGGAAGAATGGCGAAGCAAGGTGGGAACTCATTCAAAAGTTGCTGAATATCCCAGTTCTAACAATATTGCTAGAACTTGACAAGGAAGGAAAAAACATATTGGAACATGAAGCATTTACAGAATCGAGAAGTCGAAAGCTACGAAATCGATCAATTTCAAAGCATCTCATCAAGTGGAAGAACTTACCTGTTGAAGATTTCACATGGAAGGACAAGAATTTTATATAGAAGCATCAAGAACTACTCAAGCGTTGAGGACAACACTTTTTGAAGGAGAGGGGCATGTTAGGCCCATATACTACTAGAGTAACCCCTTATTGTTATTAGTACAACCCCCTTATTATATTTTTGTACCCATGTAGTCCCTATAAAAGCCCACTATTGTTATTATTGTGCCCTTACATTATTATTGTTATGTTAGCTCTGATTATATTATGACCCCTTAGACTACTATATATAGAAAGGAGGTCTTGTCATTTGTATCTTCTAAGGATTGTTAATTTGTGTAATGTAAAGGAGGTTTCCGCCTCGAAGAGGTTTATTTATAAGGCATTCATCTATATTTTCTATCTTTATGTGAGCTGGTTTCATAACAGAGGGTATCTAGGTTGAGGTTTGGTATTCAGGTACTACTAGTGATGGAAGAAGGAGAGTATTCAAACGAGGAACATTATAGGGGGATGGTCATTCATTTTGTGGAACGATTCTTCTTCTGAGTTAGAGGAAATATAAAAAATTTGGTTAACATGATTATTTGCTTATAAATGAGTGTATCCTCATCTAATGGATGTTGGGTTGATCTAGAGAGAGGAAAGTTTCATCATAGTATAGTAATTAAGGAAAATGATGATTGTAGTGATAATACACATTGGAATAGAACATGGATGGTTTGTATGCAACCCATGACGTCATGAGTGGTCTTATTGGTGAGGACCATATGGAACAGTACATGAGTTGACAGTATGTCATCTTACTCATAGATTAAGGTAGATAGTTATATTATGTTCAACAAGAACACAAATGGGACATGAATTAGTAGTATTGATAGATGGTTCTGGTAATTTTTTTTCAATGCCATTATTTTTAAGTTTTTCCTAGTTTTGGAGAGCCTTTTCCCCATCCCTTCATTTAGTTTTTATAGGATTTAGCGAAGGAGGGGAAGTGAGGGAAGGGCTCCAAGCATGCATAGATGATAGTGATGTATTGGTATAGTTAAGAATCATGTGCATGCATTATTTAGGAAGGTTGTCTAGTGGTGATGCCTGCCAAACTCGAATTCGAGGTGGAATACGAAGGAGTGTACGAGTACTCATTAAAAGGTGCTCTGCTCAACCTAGTATAATATCACATATAAAAGGAAACTGAAGGATAGGAGTATCACTAGTGAATATATAAGGACTTTCTATGGGGAGAATTTTAGTTTTAAAGGGCTTCAGTGTAGTGGGAGTCATTTTGGTGTGTGAAGGAACCATCGTGAAAGTGAGCTTCATCATAGGAGATTTTGGTACTTATGGAATTACTTTTTTGTTTGAAGTATGGTCTATGGTGTTCGACAAAGGAATCTTTATAGGGATGGGAACCATCATAAGGGGTTCTGTAATTGGGGGATTATCATCGGTGTTTTTGGGATGGAAAAATGCCAAGATAGTACAAAGAAACTAGTGAGGGTTTGATGATATGTAGGGAGGAGAGTTAGGATAAACTCCAAGTAAAACAAACTCTTTAAAAATTCCAATTTCAACATCCTAAAGAAGAAAAGAAGCCAAGCATTACCCAACTATGAGTAGAGCATTATTAGTGTTGATGGAGGAGAATGCTTACGATATGTGAGTTTCTCAATAATCAAAATATTTCGATCAAGCGGAAGCATCATGACATGAAATATGGAAGAAGTGGAGATTTTCATTGCATACATGAGACTTTGTCCTAGTAATATTTTATAATCTAAACAGTGATGAATTACCTAGTTGCCTATTTAAGCAATTTCTTCCTTGTGAATTTCAAGGGAACATTATATTATACCACGTGAGGTTTAGATGTTCTTCAATCATATTCTCATAATGGAATATTGCAGGAATTCAATTTAGGGGAACCTAGCTTCTTTCAAATATGCGTTGATATGATGAATATAGATGAACCTTCATATATGATGTAATGATGGATGACAAGGTTGCACGTGGTAATTGAAAAATGAACAAAATATATAGAGGGTAGATGTGGTTCAAAATTATCTAGATCAAATATCATTAAGTGTGAATTGCTAGGGAAAATCATGCTCAAAGTTCTTAATAATTCCTTTCATGAAGAATTTTGAGACAATACATGGTTGTGGGTCACTCTGCCAAGTTGTTGATGACACTATATTGCTTATAAACATTGGCTTGAGGGTTATGTGATGCTCATAATATGGTAATTCTAGGAATTGGTAATGTAGGGTTACAGTGGGTTATTTGTAGTAGGAAAACCATTTCGAGGAAAAGACCCTCTTTGTTAGGAGGAGGGGGAGATGGTGTGTAATGATGATTTTAGGTTTCTAACAAAATTTGATCTCATTTCAAAAAAATATTTTGGTAATATGGATTCATAGATTGATATATGGATGGGGAATCTTGTGGCTCGACCATGCCCTAAGATCAAAATAGATTATATATGATAATAGTTGAGGATTGTGGTTAACCATGCCGAGGAGTAGCTTAATATTGCTTCGATTCTTTGTATTGGTTGGATTTTTAGTAGCTAAAGGTAGTGGTGGGTATACTGATCCATGGAGCCACAAATTGCAAAATGAAAATTCGTCCTCCATCTCGATTATCCTTATCTTCTACCTTGTCCTTGGTGATTGTTAGTCATGGGAGGAGCATGCTACTTGTTTGGTTGCTCATTATTTGTGTTGGGTTGCTCATAAGGACTTACTTCTTGGGGTGGATTTTGATTACCTCATCAATTTATATTTCAATTATGACCTCTTCTCTAAGGATTGGAGGGGTTCAAAAAGTTAAGTTTCTCAAAGGATTGAGCCTCAGCTTTGGGATTTGGATGAAAAAAAATAACCCTTTAATGGGTCTATATAGGAGGTTGAGGAGGTACTATAAAAGGAAATTGTGGGTTATACATTCTTAGGAAATTATGACTAGGAAATTAGGAAATTATGAAGTAGATGAGGTGAAGATAACAAGAGTTTATTGAAGTGGATCAGAAGTTTGGTGTGCTATGACAATTTGTCCCTACGCAATAACTTGAGATGTGGGTTTCATGACTGAGTTGAGGAAGCCATGTGCTAGATGTACTTCAAAATCTCTAAAGCCAATGAATTGAAAGTGGAGTGTGTTGTGGTAGGATGATCAACATACCATTTGGTTCAATTTCTGGTGAGGGTTTGCTCAAACAGGTGAAGGTGAATATAATCTTTGATATAGGTGTTGGACGAACTCCAAAGATGAAAGTATATCATGCGATTTTCAAAATATTCCCATGGTTTCACTTCAAATTTTGGGGTGTCTACATGGATATTAGTTGACATAGCAAGCCATGTGGCATCATGATGGATGAGATCGTTGATGAGTTTAGTTAGGCCTAAGAGATTGAGACATGCCATGAAATGTAAATTGGTGGGACCAATATGATTTTTTTATTGTCTAGCCATGTTACTGAGTGTTGGTGCTCCCGAAGCAGTTGACACTAATCTGAAGGTGATTGTGAGGGAGTCCCTTGAATGGATTGAAGCGTCAAAGTTATGAGTAAAGAGGGTCCAACTACCAATGCTGGAGTGGAATTTGTTCAGTTACCTTTTTTGGGTCGGAAGGGGAGAAAATCCCCCTTTCAATGGGAGGAATACTTTAAAGTCTCTATGACTCAGGTTTAGTGCCACATTCTACAATGTTGAAAACTTAAAAAAAGTGTGAATAGATGTCATGCACATGCAGTTCATTTTCCCAATTAATACGTGTTTATTTGAATTACAAGAAAAATTTATGAAACAAATGCAATAAAGATACTAAAAATAGGTGTGAGGTACTTTTGAATTAAAAAACCGCTGCAATATGAACATAAATTGTTCCTAGACACTTGCACTTCATGTCGACTCAATATAAGTGACTAGAACCTTTCAGTAAGCCACCACCAATAATTGTATCAAGCGTGTCACATGGATGGTACTCATTTACTTGGTGAAAATTATTTATTATGATGGATACTAGGGAATTTACGAGTGGCCATTGGAATGTGATCCAAGTACCATTGCTTCCCAAAATAGTTAGCTATAGGGTAAGATAATGTTCTTATGACTAGTGAGTATGGTACCTTCACTAGACATGGGAGAATTAACTGGCCCTTGAATAGTATGTAATCACTCAAAACAAAACTAATGGCTAGCCACTAAGTGAGTACACTTAGGTTTAACCTCCTTGTGACATGACACCACCTCTCCCATTTAATATTTTCCATCTAGTTATGAATGATTCTTAATCTCCCTACTGAGTTGACATCAGTTTTAGATGTAAATGAAAAAGGGGCATTATTTGGATTCATAAGCCAACGCCCTATTTGAACTAATTAATTTTTTTGTGAGAGGTTTAATGTTGGTGAATTAAGATAGTAGTTTGATTTTAATGAAAATTTTGAAATAAGGAGTTTTATGTGGTAAGAGTGATATGTATAAGAAAATAAACAAATTAGAATCAATTAAACGAGTGTTAGGGAAATTTTCTGACACTAAAAATCACTTTCTTTCTCAACTAACTCAAAAATTTGACTACTTGAGGGGAGTTAAGCCCAAAGTAGAATACAATTATATTTTGTAGAGATCACTCATAAGAGAAAATGGCAAAGGGAACGCATGGTATTCTACCTTAGGGTGAGTCCTCTTTGTGTGATGTTTTTTAGCTATAATTATATTGTTGCATGAAACAAAATATATACTTTATGTGAAAATGAAATGAAAAAAACTATAGTTTTGTTGGGATATGACCATCCAATAACAAAAATTTATGAATATAGAATATTTTTCTCCTACCTAGACTACCTTAGGTATATATTACTTAATTCTTGTGGATTATGGTTGTTAACTTTATGGGTTGGGTCTCAAAGACTGAAAAATCCAATAGTTCAATGCAATTCTAGCTCGTAGCTCATTAAGGAATTTTTTTCTTGCACGGCATATTGTTGTGAGTAATTCGACTAGTTCAATTTCACAATTTAGATAGGTTATATTTCATGGGAATGCCATCCATGTGTCAATACTATGAAATTTTAAAGTTATTTTTTTTATTATTTTTATTTTATTTTGATCCAGTAAAAAATATCTTCACTTAGCCGTTTACTAATTATTAGAGTTAAACCAGAGATTAAATTATAACTTCTCCACCATAGTATGTTGGATAGTGAGTGTCTATGTTTTCAAGTTGATTTGGAACGGTCAAAACACATCTTTGAATACACTGAATTTCTCTCTTCTACACTAATGTTAAAACAAGAAGAAAACCAATTATATGATGTCATGTATTTCATTAAAAAAAATATAATACTTGTCGAAATGAAATATTGAATTTTAGATGGTTATGGAATTTCAGAGATTCCTAACTAGGTAATTGAAATTTTCCCTTAAAATAATGAAATTGGTAAAATATTTGGAAAATCGTAGATAAAGTTGACAATTATCCAAATTTTGGGTGCCCATGGGATTTTGATGGTGATGAATCCATTTTCACCATCAAAAATGTGATTCAAACACTCCTTTTTTCTTTCTTGGAAAAAATGGTCTGAATCTAACATTTTTTTGTCCCTTAAAATTTGCAAGGCTAATTCCTAACCAATTATATCATGCCATTTATTAATTAGCAAAAATCTAACAGTGTAAGGCCGCTCGACCATAAGGTCCGTCAGGGTGCGTAGCACGCTCGACTAATAAGGCCGCCATCGGCTCGACTGATAAGGATGCGTAAGCAGGCTCGACTGTTAAGGACCCTTTAGGGTGCGTTAGCACACTCGACTAATAAGGATGCGTAAGCAGGCTCGACTGTCAAGGAGAGGACCTTTAGGTACTCGACCCCAAGGGAGAGGAGAGGGGGCTCGACTGATAAGGAGAGGAGAGGACCTTTAGGTACTCGACCCCAAGGGAGAGGATGCGTAAGCAGGCTCGACTGTTAAGGATGCGTAAGCAGGCTCGACCATAGGGAGAGGACCCTCACCATATGAATAGTGAGTGACTCCGTCCCTTTAGGGGGCTCGACTGATAAGGACCTTTAGGTACTCGACCATAAGGGAGAGGAGAGGAGAGGACCCTCACCATATGAATAGTGAGTGACTCCGTCCCTTTAGGGGGCTCGACTGATAAACTATTGAATTTCAAATTGTTATCAAATTACACAAATTCCTAAGTGTCCATTACTTAATCAACTCAAGATCAACTAAATGGGATTCTAGAAAAAACTCCTTGGGAGCAGTCAATAGCCAGAAAATAGAAACCCTAACTAAAACGATAACTAGTAAGAATTATATATATGGAAAGAAGTTGGAGAATCCAAAAACAACTTGTTATTTACATCGACCAAGTAAATTTTATTTTATTTATATCAAATTGATATTTTTATTTTATTTTGATCTACTAAAAATATTTTCATATTTTCATTTACAAGTTTATTAATTCTGAGGGTTGAACAAGACATTAAATTACAATTTATCCACCATAGTGTGTCTAGTTGGAGAGTGAGTCCAGTTTTGAAGTTGATTTCGAAGGGGAAAAACACATCTTTGACTACATTGAATTGGTCTCTCCTACCCAAATTTTAAAACTAATTAAGAAAACCAATTATATGAGGTCATTTATTTCATTATCAAAAATCTAATACTTGTTGAAATGAACTACTGAGTTTCAGATGCTTATGGAATTTGGCAGATTCCTGTCACCGTGCTTGAAATTTGCCCTGAAAATAATTTGGTAACAAATTAGGTGTTATTTCTTATAAAATAATATTATACGTAAAACCATTGCTTCTTAAAATTGTAAATCAAAAAATTGTTTACAATAAATTGATTATTTTAAGTCAATTTTACTTAAATTTTATTTTATTTATCAGTTTAATAATTTAATATTTATGGAAATCTTTATTAATTTTAACAAACTAATGTTAAAATTGCTGTCAGTTGTGATTAAAATTGCGCATAACTTTTTTGCTCTTTATTTCTTTCAATTAATCCCGAATAATATATATATATATATATATATATATATATATATATATATATATAATTAATAATTATTATAACAACTTTTAAAATTTGAAATTTCATTTAAATAATTCAAATTTTTAAAAAACAACAATCTCGAAAGTGTAATGTTGAATATATTATAGTGTATGTTAAATGGTGTAGTAATAAAAATTAATGTGTAAACAAATTTATATGTGAATAGTTACTTTGAACCCACATAAAGTTGTCGTGTGTGTAAGAAAAACTAAAAATGATGGGAATAAGTAAGTGAGAGTGTGAGTTGCTTTATAAGATTTCAAATTTGAGTATTTTAATTATATTTTCTATTAGAAATTCATTAATGATAACGAATATATCCTTATGAATAGTATTGTGTTTAATGAATTTTGTTTATTAATATAAATAATATCATTGGCTTGTTATTAGTATTCGGAAAAGATTAAAAAATAAAGTGATGGGATAAAAGGATGTAGATGAATTTATTTATTAATAGAAATTGCACCATTTTCTCAAGTGTAAATAATTATATAGGTTGAAAATCCTAAAACATCATCTTTAATTATGTATATTGGAAACAATATCTATTTTTTTTGGAATAAATAATAATTAGAAAATCATATATATATTTTTAAATCCCTAAACACTTTTAAAATTATGGAGGAATTTTATAAGCGGAGTAATCCTGGGCTTTAATTATGAAGCGTAATTGGAAAGGATAAAAAATCATAACCCAACAATTTTATGGAATAGATAAGACCCCTCAACCTTTTCTCAAAAGCACTTGAGCCCACTTGAGCTAACCATGTGAATTTTATGTACTCTTTCAAATGACAAATTTTCCATTATAGTTTTATATTCAATATTAAGGAATAGAACTTGTTATGGGGTATAGTAAATGCTATTTTATGTCACATCATTTTATTAAGATTTTAAAAGAATAACCAAACCATCTTAATTTTTTTATTTTTAGTTTTGAGAAACTTTCCCCAAAATTATGGAGGAATTTTGTCAAAATTTATATTTCCAAATTATTGGTATTTTTTTTCTTCTTATTATTATAAATATTTCGTATATTAATTTTGATTCATTTAAAAAGTATCAAAATTACTTCAATTTTATATTCAAGATAGATTTTATCCTCTAAAGTGTAGAGATCTTTTTCTCAATTTTAGAGGATACTTAAAGGGCTCATTATGTCGAATTTGGAAATATGTTATATTCAAAATATCTTACCTCCCATGACCTCTCCCCTAAATCACAACACTAGGGGTTTCAAATTGTCTTAGTTATGTAAGATTTTCCATCATGTTCACTCAAATGAAATGCAATGTGCATGTTTTTGTTGCAACAATAAATAAGCAAAATAAAAAATATTAAATTTTGTCACTATTCTACTTATATGACATTTTATAATGCTAATTGCAAGACTTTTCTTGACAATTTTTAACTACCAATGAGTGTTTATGGTTACTATAGTTACACACAAAATGTTGTTATAAACTATTTGATGTTACAAGCTCTTCCTCACCACTGTAACAAGATTATTTGAGCACTTAAGACCCTAGATCCATTTCCACTTTTCAATTTTTTTTAATATTTCCCTCAAACTTGCACAGAACTTTGAATCTGGCCAGTCGGGTAGTGCTCATTAAGTCCGTCCTTCAGGCAATGCCCCTTTATCTATTCTCAATCCTAGCAGCGTCGAAGTGGGTATTAAAAAGAATCAGGAATCTTCAACGTGGCTTCCTATGGGGCAGCTCGGCAACTAACCGTAAATGGGCTCTAGTTAAATGGACCACAGTCTGCATGCCCAAAGACAAAGGGGGCATTGGGCTGAGAGACCCAGAGCATAGCAACTCCATTATGAGCGCCAAAATATGGTGGCAGTGGATCACTAACCCAGAAAAACCTTGGGTAAAAATCTGGACAGCCAAATATGCCAATAACAGACCTCAGGAAGAGCTCATCAGGTTCACCCCCAATGAAAAAGGTTCGCTAATATGGAATGCGGCCAAACAGCACTTCCAGTTAATTCAGCAGCACAGTTTCTGGGAAGTAAGGGACGGCAGAACAACGAGATTCTGGACAGATGCATGGAGCCAGATGCCAAAGCTCACCCACGTTCTTCATCCACCTCCGGAATTCAATAGGCAGGAGCAGCAGCAAGAAAAGATCCGACATTTTTGGATGCAGGAAACGGAGCACGGATTCAGGAAATGGAAACAGGGTAATCAGCTAATCAATAACACAAACCTTCGGGAAACTGAGGAGTTGGAGAAGGAGCTACGGAAAAGAAGCATTAGACACGACGAAGGCAATGACATCCTAAGATGGGGATACCGACCAAAGGGTGCCTTTACCACTTCAGAGGCCTACAAGATCGTATGCAATATCACTACCCCTTCTGATCCAATCTGGAGCAAAATATGGGGTCTTGGATCCTGGCCCAAAGTCTCTTATTTCCTATGGTTGGTAGGCCACAAAAGAATCCTCACCTGGGACAAACTAAGGAGAAGAAACTTTCATGGTCCATCCATCTGTCTTAACTGCAATCAAAATGAGGAAACTCTCCAACACCTCCTGGACACCTGCCCCCTAGCCAATCAGCTATGGGAAAAGGCGAGCTTTAGATGTCAAAAAAGATGCAGAATAGAGAACGACATAACCAACTCCTTAAGACACTGGCCACAGAATCCTTATAAAAGAGAGCTTCTCAACTGTTTGTGGAACATGATCCCAGGGCTCATCCTCTGGAGCATCTGGAAGGAAAGGAACAAACGCATATTCAAAAACCAGTGCTCATCGATCGAAGACATATGGAATAGGCTCTGTGGGAACCTCAAAGAAACGCTGCTGCTCCGATCCTGGACACAGGAGGATCTTCCTTCTCTAAACAACGAGAAAGGCATTCTAGACAACTGGCAACTGCATCTACCTCAGGAACAACACAAGATCGGCCCCTCCAAAAGTAGCATCATAAACAAAGGCACATGGACCGCTCCCCCTAAGCATTCTTATAAGCTCAATTTCGATGGTGCCTCCAAAGGCAACCCTGGAATGGCTGGCTTTGGAGGAATTCTGAGGAACCATGAAGGCACTCCCTTGCAGATATACTTTGGAAACATGGGATGGGATACCAACAACTCAGCTGAGCTAGAGGGACTCTGGCAAGGGCTCCTTCTCGCTTGGAATCTCAACCTTCAACCCCTGATCATGGAAGGAGACTCCCAGATCCTCATAAACATGGCCAAGCGCCTCCAGAATGGCTCTCAAGCAAGAAAAATCGCCGCCAGCTGGAGGCTCGAAGCAAGACTAGAGGCCATCGAACAAGCTCTCCGCAGCAACAGGGCCATTTCCTTCAATCATACAAAAAGGGAAGGCAACAAGGTTGCAGACCTCCTGGCCAACATAGGAGTAGAAAATGAGAATACTCTCCTCACAGGAAACACGACTATTATACCAAATAATGTCCAGGCTCAGGAATACGCTAGACTGGTCAAAAGCGATGCTGCTTCCCCGGATGCGGGTGACACGACGGGTGGAAGTGAGGAGCCACATGAAAGCCATGTGCTGCCTCAAGCTTAAGGCAGGCATTCAATGCGAGGATCGCCGCCAAGGAATATATGTATGGGTGATCATGGACGACAATTCAATGCTCTGTCCGGGTTATTGGTGCGACTGCAGCGAGCAGTTATGGCGAACAGGACTCGAGGAGGCAATGAAGAGTTTAAGAAAGGTGGTGGGTTGGATCGTCATGTGCTGGTTCACGCTCAGTATTTGGTATTTGGTGTTCAGGCTCTTGCCTGGTCTATGGTTTTCAGGGCAACAGCTCTTGCCATCCCTCTGTCAATTGAGCGTTGTTTCAAGTCTGAAAGGCTGGTTGGGTGGCGTTTCAAGTCCTCCTACTCCGCTTTGTTCCATACCCCCGGTGCTTTTGCAAAGATGGTTAGGCCTCGACAGCGCCTGCTCAGCCGTCGAGGCTCTGCCCGGGGAGGGTCTTCACGTCCTTCAATCGAAAATCCCCAATCCCACTGTTGTCGATGCCTTTGCCATCGAATTGTTGAGGCCAACCCCCTCCAAACAAGCCAATTCATGGACTCCAGAAGCCCAGATTCTGACCCGGCACCTCTGCCTGCTTTCGGTTCTGCCATTTTCTCCTTCAGCAGCTCTCAGGAAAAACCCCGTATCAATGCCCACGTCTCGGTTCTCTTCCTTGAAGAACCTCAGGATGATGGCGAGGAACATCTCAGCAAGGGGAAGCACCCGGGCGGGAGCTCAAAGGATGTCGAGGAGACGCCAGCGGCTGCTCCAGAGCACGCCTCCAACCTACCTCAGACTCAGGCGGCGTTATCACCCACGGGGGACAATGACGACATGGATTCCTTTCCTACTGCAGAGGAAAGGGAAAAATATGGCTGGTGCAGGGTGGTCGAGGAGAAGCCGGACGATTAGCCGTCCATCCGCTCAGCATCACATTCTCAGGCGCTGCTCAGGTCCTATTTTGATTTTCTGTGTTTGTCATGTTGGCTTACTGTATGTTCTTGCTATGTTTGTTCGGCCCGAAAGGGATCTTGCTGAAGGTTTTTTGATGCCCCTGCGAGGGATGAACACTTTTGGTCCAGAGCCCCTGCGCGGGATGTTAAGTATGATCTGGCTGCACTTATGTGGTTTAAAGCCCCTGCGTGGGTTGTTTTGCTCAGTCGCGGTGCCCCTTTGTGGGCTACTCTTTCTGATAACTCTCATTCCAAAGTGCCACAGTTGGCCTTTGGCAATATGACTCTGTGATTGTAACTGTTTTCATGTTCCTGTATATAATAGAATAGTATAGTTTTAACGAGAAAAAAAAAATATTTCCCTCAAACTTAATGAAACTAGCTTTAATTAAGTTCAATCCCTTATAATATCTCCTATATGGAATTAATGAGAAACAAGAAACCCTCCCATTTAATAATTTTCCAATCACACTCTCCAAAATAAGAGAATATTTATAGAAATTGTTGATTCTAATGAGACTCAATTGAAAAGTTAAACTATCTTTAATTACTATTTATTATTCAAATATGAGATTAAGAAAAAAAAAACCTTTATTCATTAATATACTCTTTACTCGGACTTTTCACTTCATGTTCACAAAGTTTGAAATAAATGAGAGCAAACAAAAACCATGTATTGAAAAGATAGTAAGTACTCAATTTGTTCAATAATATAAAAAAAAATAATCCTTTCTATTTAGTTTTTAATATTAAAAGAAGTGTTTTTAACATATGTTAAAATTGGAAACTAGGGCCAAACTGCTCCTTGGGACAACTCATGATGGAGCTGATTATTGTATTGGATTCCTATTTTTGAGAGGTTCAAGTTTGATATAAATATCATCTCACTCACACAAGCATAAGTGAAATTTTAAATTTATTCTCTCACATGCACAAATTCTTAATGTGGGTCTCACCTTAATGTAGGCCCAAGAAACCCAACAAATGTGTCCTTTCGCCCTCATCAAATTGTATAAATAGGAGAGGCCTCTATCCTCATTTGGACATCACTCACTCATCATTTTTGTCTCTCCTAAATGGATTCATTGGTAGATCTTGGTTATCATTTCTCTCTCACACACACATGTGCATGAAGGATGAATTTCTAGGACAGTTTTCTTGTTGAGAATTTCATGTTTTCATGACAGCCTTGACGCCCCTTGACGAGAGGGTTATTGACCAAGTTTGACATTTTTTTTGAGGGCAGAAGTTAGATTTTCTTTGGCCACATTTATCGGAAAAAAATCGATGTTTTCTTGGCATGTTGACTAGTGTTGACTTTAGGTTGACTTTTGTTTTGACTGCATAAAATCACAACATATTTTCTCTCTCCTTTGACTGAGCTTGGCCAAGATTTTTTTGGCTACATTTGACCTTCTATTCATGCCAAATTTGAAAAAGGAAGACCGAGCTGCATTGGTAAAGGTTTGTTGTTGTTTTGAACATTGTTGACTTTTTGGTTAGTGCAAGATTGACTCTTGTTGAGTGCAGAATTTTCGAGCACTCATTTGACTATGTATTGGGCAAATGAATTTACTTTTGTACTCCCCCTCTCTCCTAAACTATTGGATAATAATAAAAAGATTTGATCGAAGGGTTTTCCCCACAATGGGGTTTTTCCGTGGCATCTGCCAAATCTGGTGTCCCCTTGTCTTGTCTTGTCTTTTGAATATGTTATATCTGCAATTACTTCCAATGTGATTAAGTTAATGTGATTAAGTTAATGTGTTTGCTAGTGGAAATAATTGGAAATTGTCATTGGGCTACTAAAAGAACATTGAATTAAATGATGCTAAGCATAAAACATACCATTGTTATATAAAATTAAGATTGTATCAAATTTCATGTGAAGATAAAGCCGAAGTAAGAGTGAGGAAAGAAATCACTAAGACAAGATGTTGGACAAGAATTTGAAACTAGCCTGAATATTAACTACATATTACCTCAAATCCAAGGACAATATTAAGGAAAAATCCCACTACCAATCATGGAAGTTGTCTCTCGATTTGATTTTGGAAGAGAATGATGCTATAGATTACGTCAAAGGAAGAGTAATCATTTTTGCTAAAACAAACTAGAGGAAAGGTGAGGTCAAAGCTAAGAAAATTATTGTTCATTCTATTTAGAAGCCTTTGGCTACCTATATTTTTGATTTGGAAACATATAAGGAGATTTATGACAAGATAGTTGGGATGTTTAAGGTAAATAATGCAAATCAAGTTCTCTTTCTCAGGAACAACTTGAAAGACATCAATATGGATATAGGAGAATCCATTCAATCCTATTTCACAAGGATTACCGAAATCAAGAATGATCTCTTATCTACTGGAGAAGTTGTTCGTGATAAGGAGATCACTCTTTAATCGCACTTGGAGGCCTTACAAGATAATGCGATGTGTTTAACACTACCATCCCAAAAAATGACACGATTCCAAGATTTGATGAATTATTGGTTAGATGAACTCAAGAAGAAATTAGGATGATCGAAAGAGATAAGCCCTCAAATGGAAACAATCCTACCACCTTCTCCTCTCATGCTAAAAGGAAGAACGATGTTGGGCCAAGGAAACAAGGTCAAGGGTTCAAGCCGGGATTCAGAGAAAGAAGAAAAGGAAGATGATTTAATTGCAGCACGTTTGACCACTTTGCTAGAGAGTGTCCTCACAACAAGGATACTCCAAGAGATGATGATAAAAATAACAACAACTACAAAGGAAATGACAATCAAAGGACAACAGGTTCAACTAAAAAGGAAAAAGGTGAAAAGGAATTTGCCGACTGCTCAATATGGAAATGGTCATCCTCCAAAGAAGTTGAGAAACTCTAAGTATGAAGAAGATAATGTTGTAGAAAAGAAAAAATAATTTTATCTTATTTCTTCCCTCACCTTCACCTCTCCTATGGATACATTGGATCATTGGTTGATTCATAGTGGTTCCTCAAGGTACATCACTTTTTACAAGGAGGCCCTCTCAAACTAAGAAGAAAAATATGGAGATTATACTTGGGGATAATGCTACTTATCCCTAGAATGGAATTGGGGCTCTTACACTTCAGTTAAATCAAGGTCAAACCCTTCATTTATAAGAAGTGTTGTATGTACCTGATCTGAAAAATAACCGCGTATATATTTTCGCGATGGATGATAAATGTTTCAAGGTGACATTCAATGATCGAAATGTTTGCGTTTAGGAAAGGAACCTAAAGATGCATTCGCACTTGGATTTAGGGTTGAAGATCCCTATGAGCTTGGAGGAAGTTTTTTGGGAGAAATGACTTGCGACTTCTCTTTAATCTGAATTATGGCACCAAAGATTTTCTCACTTTCATTACAAAGCCTTACGTGATGTAAGAAATATGGTCACAAGTATACCAAAATTCAACTTAGATCATGAATGATTTTGTGAGGGTTGTGCACCTCGAAAGCATAAAAGGGGACCATTGCCCTCAAGTGAAAGTCAAAGTATCAATATTCTTCAATTGGTCCATTCTAATTTATCAGGTATGTTTCCTCTAAAATATTTGGGAGGATATTTTTACTATGAAATAATAGTGGACGGATTCTCTTGAAAAACATAAATGTATTTCATAAAGAAGAAGAACAAAGTGTTCAATTTTTTTTCTCTCTTTCAAATCCTTCGTCGATAATCAAACAGGGAAGAAGATCAAAATATTGAGGACTAATAATGGAACCGAATATGATTCAAATGAATTCAATGAATATTGTACAGAAGGTGCCATTGAGAAGGATACCACAACTACATATACTCTTGAGAAAAATGGAGTTGTCGAAAGGAAGAATTGAACTGTAATAGAAGCCACGTGTGCCATGGTTCATGATGAAGGCCTACCAAAGTTCTTATGGGGGGAAGTTGCCAACACCACTTTGTATGATCAAAATAGATGTTGACATCAAACATTGGACTCCAATACACCCAAATAGGTATTCACTAGAAGGAAACTTGATGTTTCTCATTTTATATTTTTTTGTCCTGTATATTTCCATGTGCCAAAGGAGAAAAGAAATAAGCTATATGCATGTCAGAAGAGAGGAATGTTCATTGGATACAATGAAACATTGAAGGCCTATAGAGTTTATGTGCATGGTCAAAGAGAAGTTTAAAAAAGTCACAATGTCATCTTTGATGAAGACTCCACCCTTGCAAAAGTATGGTATCTTCCTATCCCTCGGAAGGAAAATAATGATGATGCAGGAAAGCAAGATGAATATTTGAGAGGTGATCCAATGCCCAATGTTGAATGTTTCTTGGATCTCATTGATCCACCTCCTAGTGAGCCCTCCACTTCAAGAAAAATACCTTTGTGTCTGAATGATACTCTTGAAGATGCTGAGAGACATATTGTAGTGATGGGGACTTTTCGTGAAAGTAAGAAGCTGAACAAATACAAAGGGTACCTAGTTTCCATGACTATTATAGTATAATATGTTCCATGTAAGTTCGAAGAAGCCAAGAAGCACCAAGTCTCTAAGGATGCAATGAATGAGGAATATGTGTCGATCATGAAAAAGTATGTCTCGGATGTCTTTCCTAGACCCAAGGACAAGTCAATGGTAACTTCAAAATGGCTTTACAAAATCAAACATGGATTTGATGGGAGTGTTGAAAATTTCAAGGCTAGGTTCATTGCTCGAGGATTCTCTCAAAAGGAACGAGTATACTATGATGAGATATTTTCACCGGTTTCCTGATATACCACTATCCTTTCGATCATAGCCCTTGTTGCCTCTCAAGGATGGATCCTAAACCAAATGGATGTCAAAAATTCCTTCTTTCGTGACTTTCTTAAGGAGGAATTTTATGTAGAAGAATGAGAGGGGTTCGAAGTTTAACATCGTAAGACACATGCACGAAGGTTGAAGAAAGCCCTCTACGGGTTAAAGTAATCCCCTATGACTTTGTATGACAGGATAGATAGATATCTTATGAGGATGGGATTTACAAGGAGCGATATTGACTAAAAACTATAATTGAAGGTTGAAAAGGACAAACCTCTCATTCTGGTCATTTATGTGGATGATGTCTTTGTGATAGGTGAGGACCCTCACATTCATCAATGCAAGAGGGACTTGTATTCCCAATTCAAGATGAAGGACCTGGAAATGATCCACTACTTCCTAGGACTCGATATTTGGTAATGGAGAGGTGAGATTTTCCTTTCTCAAGGAAAATACATTGTGAAGTTGCTTGAGAGATGTGGGATGGTGGATTGCAAGTCCGTGTCTACTTCAATGGAACTCAACTTCAAGAATATATGTGGAAGTGTTGCTCGGCCCAAAATAGTGAACCCTTCCAAGTATGGTCATCTTGTGGGGGCCTTTATTTTCTTCGTAAACTCTCATCCTCACACATGCTTCATTGTGAACACGATGAGTTAATTTATGGTCAAGCCTCATTACATTCATTGATTTTTTCCTAAGAATATCTTAAGATATCTCTCGAGAAAAATCCACTATGAACTAAGATACACTGTCGAGACTTTGAGGCTACATGTATCTATAGATGCTCACTCAGGTGGTAGTGTGGTGGATTGTAAGAGAATGTCTCGGCGTTGCTTCTATTTGGGTTCTGATTCTATATCTTGGATGAGGATGAAGCAAAAATTGGTTGTTTTAAGCACCTCTGAGGATTAATACATTTCTCTCAGCATGGCCTGTTGTGAAGTTGTTTGAGGAAGCTATTGAGTGATCTATTTGATCATGTTCTAGGGATTCGTCTTTCAGAGAATCCCACATTCCATGACCGCTCCAAGCATATTGATGTCACGTACCACTTTATCTAGGATATGGTACAACGAGGAGAAATAAGGCTCCTGCACATCAAGACAGATGAGAAATTTGCAAACACTCTCACAAAGCCTTTGGGGAAGGTCAAATTCTTAACCTTTCGAGAGAGACTTGGAGTCATTGAAAGATCCTCTATGAGGGTCCCGCATAAGTTGGACATTGATCTCTCGAAGCTCCTCGGGGCTTGTGGTACTTCTTTGAGCTATGGAGGACCATAGGATGAGTGGTTCACCTTACCCTAGTGGCGCACTATGTATAGGGTGAATGGTTCACCTTCCCGTTTGATACACCGTGATGGTTGACATGTCTGTAAGTGGTTCACCTTTCCCTACAATTTCAAACACATGTATGTAGAGTGAGTTTTTTCCGGGGAAAATAGAGTTCGTAATTTCTATTAAAAAGAAGATAATAGAGATTACATGTTGTAGATGCCAAAGCATATGCAGTAGTGTGGTAAAAAACCACTTACAATAACCAATACTTCTGGGAAGTATGCAGATACAGCCCTCAGACAGGGCCTCCAGAAACAGGGTCAGAAAGAGAAACAGGGTATGTCCCCAACAGCAGTAAACTCCTACTCTAACAAACTAATAAAAACAGTAAATAGACGAAAGATCAAAAACCCTCAAAACAGGGCAGCAAGAAGAATGGATCGTAAACCCCAACAGGAGGATACCCCAACCCATCTCAAGCCAAAATAAACAGAAAAAAAACAATGGCATCTGGAGAAAGTGCAGAAAGTTCGAAATGACCGCCAAGACAAAGAGGAGAGGCACGAAATGGGAAGGGGCAGCCAAGGTAGCTACACCCCCCACCCCCTCAACTCTCCTGCTGTGAAGAAGCCAGAGGAAGATGCCGCCATATTCCAGAGAAGCCATAAGAAAACCAACCAGATACAGCCATTGAAGAGATAGCACGAATCGGTGCAGAAACAAACTCCACACCACAGATCCCTCAACACTTCCAATGACTGTCCAGGTAAGCCATCGAAAAACCAAAAAAATAAACCCACTGCTCAGCAAGGAAGCCCATCAGGGCCCAACTAGAGCAGAGGCGTTTCTGGTCCGGGGGCAGAGGCGGCTGGGGCAACCACCTCGCCCCCACTAGGCCAAGCAAGCCCCCGCCCCCGCAACCAAGGTTCAGCACAGACTAGTAGGGTCCTTCAAACCGAGAGGCCGGAGAGAGCCGAAATCTGCCGAAGCCCAGAAGAGAGAGAAGAAAATCCGCCGCCGCCCAAAAACAAAACACGAAACTAGAGCTCTTCTTATATATAAGTAGGGCGGACAAACCAAATCGGGGACATCAGACAAAAATCAGAGCCGCGAAGTGGAGAAGAGAACCGCCTGAGTGAAAGGTAGCAGAGGTCGAAAAAAATAGTCCGCACCACCGGCTATCGGATCCGTTAACAGCAACCCCCTAGACGCAGCAACCCCCAGCAGAGGTGAGTCACCAAGCGATGGGCGACGGAAGCCCCACCTGGGGCAAGCCCAGCCGCCGCAAGCGCAAGCAGCAGAACTAGAGCCGACAAGAAACCCTAGCTCCCCAGTGACCGAAACTGTGATCCAAGACCTTTTTCATGTATGTAGAGTGAGTTGTTCACCTTCCCATATGATTTAAATATGCATAGGATGAGTGGTTCAACTTCTTCTATGGCATATGAGTAGAATGAGTGTTTCACCTTCTGTTCCCGATACGTGAGTACACATCCTACCCATGGATTCTGGGACTCATGGAAAGTACCTCTCATCTCACCAACTAGTTAGGAAAAGTAGTTAGGGACCATAACACTACCGATGAGCGCATCGTATACTGCCATTCTCGCTATGACTAGGATTCATGGTGTTCAACAACTTGATCTGGGAACAAGGACTGAGATTTGTCAGTGGAGAGGGGTATGGTATTGTGACTAACTCTCAATCACTTTTTCTTCGTTATTACTTCATGGTTCAGAAGAGTATAGAAGAAAAATGATGACATAGATGGTACACGATGATAGGATGGCATGGTGATGATAAATAGATTGGTAGGTGGAATTCTCCCTAGTTGAGAGGGAGTGTTAAAATTGGCAACAGGGTCAAATTCCACCTTGGGACAACTCATATAATGGAGATGATTATTACATTGGATTCATCTTTTTGAGAGGTCCATCTTCGATACATAGATCATCTCATTCAAAGAGGTAGAAGTGAAATTTTGAAGTTATTCTCTCACATGCACAAATTGTTAAGGTTGGCCTCAACTTAAAGTACGCTCAAGAAGCCCAATATAAGTATCCTTTCACCCTCATCAAATTGTATAAATAGAAGTTACATTTCTCCTCATTTGGACATAACTCACTCATCATTTCTTCTCTCTCCTAATCAGATTGGAGCGTACATCTTGGTGATCATCTCTCTCTCTCTCATATGTGTGGATGAAGCACGAATTTCTCGGATAGTTTGGAGGCCAAAACGTTTAGGGTTTTAAGATAGAATTGACAAGAGAGATACTGACTATTGAGGAGAGAGTTAATGACTAATTTTGACTGCATTTTTGATGGAATAAGTTATATATCCTTAGGCCGCATTTTTGGGCAAAAAAATCGAGGTTTTTTGGGCATGTTGACGAGTGTTGACTTGAGGTTAACTTCACTTTTGACCACAAAAAATCACTGCATATTTTCTCTCTCCTTTGACCAAGTTTAACCAAGTTGTTTTGGGCTTCATTTGACTCTTGTTCAGTCTATGTTTGAATAAGGAAGAACAAGCTGCATTGGTAAAGGTTTTCTGTTGTTTTGACCAACATTGACTTTCTGGTTAGGGCAAACATTGACTCTATAGTTTTTCAAGGTTGATTTGATTGTGTATTGGGAAAGTGAATTTGATGTTTTTACTCTCTCTCACTCCTGAACTATTGATTAATAATAAGAAAATTTGATCAAAGGGTGAGATCTTTCCCTCACATCCACCAAATTTGGTTTCCTCTTGTCTTAGCTTGTCTTCTTCATATGTTTTTATCTTCTATCTACATTTACTATCGATGTGATTAAGTTAATGTGATTTATACTCAGAATAATTTGAAATTGTCAATGGCATTCTAAAAGAACATTAAAGTAAATTGTGCTCAGCATGGAACATGCCATTGTTATCTAAAACTAACAACATATTATTATGCTCTCTCATAATTTTTTAGACATAATTTTCAACATTATTTAATGGAGAATAAAATAATATATATAGGAAATTAACAAAAGAGTGTAATATTATTGCTTTCACACAAATACTTCTTTTCTCGAAAAAAAACAATAATTATTAAAAATTCATAATAATTTGCTGACGTATTGCTTTGAATAAACTTTTCAACAACCAAACAAGGAAAAATTTAAATAGTTGAGATGTACAATAAAATGATGAAAGTGGCATTGAGATAGTAAGGTTATGGGACCTTAAACCTGTGCTTTTAGAAATTGAGTATTGAGAAATGATATTGAATATATTTTGTTTGTAAATATAAAATTATTGAGTAATTATTTTCTTTATATATATAAATAGTATGGGGAGTATCTATTTTTGTTTATTAAATTGAAATATATATATATATATATAATTATAATTTGTTATTTATGTGTATTAAATTGGGTAGATCATCAGTCTTAATTATGAAGTTAATATTGTTTTCTCAACATTAGAGGATAAGTAGAGGTTATTTAATGTTATCGTGTGTCTTGACAATGATATTTATTTCTCAAGGAAGAGGATAATAAATGGAAGATAATTTTTTGTAATGTGGAAACTATTCCAAAATTACGGACGATTCTTTACCATTGAATAAATAATGAATTTTAATTTTGAAACCTAATTGACGATAATAAATGGAAGATAATTTTTTTAATGTGGAAACTATTCCAAAATTACGGACGATTCTTTACAATTGAGTAAATAATGAGTTTTAATTTTGAAACCTAAATCCATATTGAGAGTCATACATGTATGAATTTATAGAAAGATAAAAAAAAATTGCAGGGTGACTAGTGATCAAATTTGAAGGGCTTGTCTTAACTTTTTTTGGAAGGGCATATATTTATCTAACCCTTCAAAGATGAAAAGTTATAAAAAAAATTATACTTCTATTAACAAGTGTATATTAAATAAACTCTTTATAAAAAAAAATGTCAAAATGAAATGTTGTCGTGAATATTTAAAATTTAAAAAGTGGCTACATTAAAATATTATAAAATCTTAATAGAATTTAGTAAATAGGCAAACATTTTTCTCAAATTCTATTGAAAAAAGGTAACCATATGTTTCTTCTATTCATTAGATAAAATTCAAAAATATTTGAATTTACATCATTGAAAATATAAAACTATTTGCACAATGTAAATTTTTTTTTAGTTTCATTTGTTTCTAATTTATACTATATCTTTTGTTCAACTTGAAACAATTTAAAGCAAACCAAAAGAATAAATATATAACTTCAACAACCAAGGGAATTGAAATTTTCTCTTAACATTGCTCAATCAAAGAACACTATCAATAGACTTTCATCTCCATTAAAAACTTCAAGCTTTATAGATTCAAAAAATTATGTAATTATAAGGAAAGTTTTCCACATCTAATTGGGGAAATAATATAATATGTAATACACATCTGCAGTGTTGTTGTTGTATGGCTTGGTTGGTCGTTTTTGTTGTTGTTTAAGAATGGTTTTCAAATTTGGTCCTTACAATGAATTCAAGTTTTGTTGATATCTTTATCTAATAATGTAGTTTCTTTTCGTTGATGTCTTTTTTTAATAATATGGTTTCTTTTCATTAAATTTTTTCTATGATTTCAACATCAACTTAAAAACCCTTCATAGCAGCAGCTACATGGACACCCACATAAACAACTTATTTCCTAGATGTCGAATGGAGAAAATGAAGCGAGAGACACAATAGTAGTTTTATGGATAACTATTGGCATTCTATATCTTTTGGGAATACCAATCGGAAAAAGAAAATTAAGTCGTAGCCGTGTAGGCACACCAATCTTATGTTGTGTGGTTATTAAATAGCCCTGGAGTTTCTTTTTAACACTTCTCCCTGGTTCAAAACTCTACATAATATTATGGGAAGCACATTTTTTATTTCTCAATTTTTTTTATAGCATTAATTTCTGTGTTTTCAAAAACTAGAGAGTTAGTAAAGAAAAAGGATTTTTAAGATAAGAGAAGAAATACATTGTTTTAAATGAAGTTTGATTTTACAAATGCTAGGCTTAATAGTAAGCTTTATTGCAGTATGTTCAAATGGAATAAATGCTAGGTTTTTGTAAGCATTATGGTTGTCAGTCACGGAATCATCTAAAAATAGAAAAGAGATGGTAGTAGATATTTACAAGAATATAAAAAAATGTTTGAATCCCTTATTGTAGTTACCACCATCTAATGGGGTAATTTCATAATTGAACAATCTTGTCTTAATGGTTTTCAAAATTGAACAATCTTGTCTTAATGGTTGCTTGACAAGAAAGAAAGAAAATGTTGCAAATTAGGAAAGAAAATGAAGATACAACATAAAATGTGGTTATGATGTAAAAATGTCAATATTATCACTTTAATATATTTTTAAACACGCTAAAATTACATCTTTAACTAATTTATTTCATTTATTACTATAAAATGAAAAATTATTCATTTATTACTATAAAATAAGAACTCAAATTAATAAACAGATTACTTTGTCTATATACCGATTTTCGGTAAAAAGAAACCCTAAATAAAGAACCCTATCGGTCTTATTATGCTATCTCAAGATTTCCATGTCGAACATCAGAGTTTCAAAGTAATGATGTCTTCATGGAAAATGTAAGGAACCCTGTCGGCCTTATTATACTATGTCAAGATATCTATGTGGAACATCAAAGTAATGTCATGAATATGTCCTCATAAAGGTAGGATGGAAGTTGTTTTCATAGTGGTAGGATGATCAGTACTCGAATATATTCAACATCCTCGAAGATGTAGTAGATGGTAGTAGTTATTTACAAGATGAAAAAAAAATTGTGAATCAGTAAGTCTAATGAGGTAATCTCATAATTGAACAATCTTGTGTGAATGGTGAGTTGACAAGAAAGAATAAAATTTTACAAATTAAAGAAAATGGAGATACCACAGAAAATGTAGTATGTGGTTATGATGTAAAAATGTCAATACTGTCACTTTAATCTATTTTTAATCACTGGAAAAGTATGAAAAATATTGTTTCAAATGTTTCACTGCATACTTGTTGAAGGCCATTGATTGGGACCGTGAAATCGCTTTCCTTTATCGACGCTTCAGAAGCTTCATAACTCCCCTTCCAATCCCTAGAAAAACGAATATATGAAAAAATATGAAGTGAAATACTTCAATGGATTGATTTTTCAGAGTTGAGCAGAGCAAGATGTAATTACAAGTAGAAGTAAATATAAGGAGACAGAAATCCACATCAAACCTTTGAGTTGAATGGAAAGATTAAGCGATTCTGCTTGATACCGAGTATAACCTTGATGGTTCTCATTTCGCAACAATTTCATCTTTTCCTCCTCGGGAAGGGAAAAAACTGTCAACTTTGCTCAAAGACTTAGTCCAAAAAATCTTCATTGATGACATGATGGACGATATAAAAAAAATACAGAGTCTACACATGACTATATAAAGATAAATCAACCATTCCATACATAATAATTTTAATTGGTTCCGCCTAAATCAATGAATCGAATGAAAGGCCAGGGAAATGAAAGTTGAAAATTAAAACTGAGAGTTAAAATACCTTGCGAACTTGTTCTACACATGACTATATAAATATCAATCAACCATTCAATACATAATAATTTTAATCGGTTCTGCCTAAGTCAATGAACTGAATGAAAGGGAGGGAAATGAAAGTTGAAAATTATAACTAAGAGTTAAAATACCTTGCGAACTTGTGATGCACTCGCCGTAAGGTTGGGATTGGAGAAATCAATGCAGGCAAGATTTACAGGCTCAGAATAATCTACCTCAGTCATCGTTAATTCTGTCTTTTTTCATTTGTTTCTTTTAAATCTTTGATACCTTCAAAATATGCATGTTCACGGATACCAATACATAGCTACTTCTCCTATGCTATCAATGAATGTGAAAAGAAACCTCTGTTATCAACGAATGCAGACATAAACCTCATATCATCACAGCTAACTATATCAGTGTTGCCATTATGACTATGGCCTGAGAATGGATGAACAACCTCCATTACGTCCCATTGCACTTTCTTGAGTGTTTTCAGAACCTCCTGTAGACTTTAGAGTGTTACATCAGACAGAGAACTAGAATTTTTTGAAATGTGCTACGAACAGGCAACCCTTCATTGAGAATTTTATAATATATTATTTTTTTTTTTTTAAACTTGTAAAAATCAAAATTTAAATTTCTTTTGATTGGTAAATTTTGTTGAGCACTTCTCTGACGTGCTAGAAGGCTTCAGAAGGGCTGTGATGTGTTCAAATTTGAACACTGAGGGTGACTCGTATCCACTTGAACTAACTCTCTAACTTAATGTATTATTTATAATTGACGAAATTTTCACTATATGTATGTAGAATGTGTTTGAGTAATAGTAATAATATATATCATTAAAAATAAAAATAAAAGTACCTAAATTCATTTATTTTATGAAGAAAATATTTTCTAAATTATGGTCGATTTTTTCTAAATTATGGCAGATTTTTATCAAAATTTATATTTCCATATGAAAATTATAATCATGAAACATTATTCATATTAATTTTGATCTATATAAAAATAATCAAAATTATGCCAAAATTAGGCTAAATTTTATCTTCTAAACATATTAACCCATAATAAGAAAAATTATCCATTAAAAAATATCATAAAATTAAGTAAATTATAAATTATTATATAATTTAAATTTATACAATTTTTTTATAATATTTTTAACCATGGAGATTCATGCTCAATTTATCATAGCATGTAAAATTGTATATACTTTCTTCACAATATCATTCTCAATACCACATGCAATATGAAACACTTTGATACCTTTTTTCTCTCATGAAATAATTTGAAATATTAAAAAACATGTAATCATATTTTTAACCATGGACATTAACCACATTTTATCATGGAAATTCTTCACGTGTAAATAGGGTTTGTTATAATACAATGGGCCAATAGCATGCATTATTGATACCACATGGCCAATATGAAACATGTTGTTACTTTATTTTATTAATTTATTTGATGTGAATTAATTAGAATATTCTAACTAATAAAAATCTCTTATTAGTATATAAAGGTCAATACATTTTTAAAACATGTAATAATATTCTTAATAATAGATTCTTAACTTGTAAATATACTTTATTACAATATATTGGGAAAATATCATGGATTATGAATACCACATACCCAATATGTGTTAGGTATCTATAGTACTAGTGTAGCCCCTTATTGTTATGAGTGCAACCCCCTTGCTATTCTGTTGTGCCCATGTAGTCCCCATATTGTATTATTGTTCCCCATAGAAGCCAACTATTGTTATTGTTGTTCCCTTACCTTATTATTGTTATGTCGGCTCTAACTATATTGTGACCCCTTAGACTAATATATATAGAAAGAAGGTTTTATCATTTGTATCACCAAAGAAGGTTGCATAACATCTGATATGAGACCTTTGGATTCTAGGGTTTAACTACTTCATACACGTCATCGTGGAATTTTCACTATAACATTTTTCTATGAAGCTTTAGATGTTGAAATTAAAACCCATTTGAGCCGAAATCTTGATGAAACTTGTGACTGAAATTGATATATTTTCTCTCTACAATTTTGAAGATATGATCTAAGTATGTTAGGGGTTCTGGAGGCTATAAAATTCAATCTCAAACATGTGACCTTGGGAAAATCATCATAACTTTCTCACTAAGCATCGCATTGAAATTTCGTAAAACGTGATGGAAAGAGGATGAAATTTAGTTTGGTTAGTATCATTTTTAGGGCTGAAGGTCGAAAAAGTGACATGTATCACTTCATACAATTTCAGTCTACTCAGTTAATCTATAATCATGTTATCGTGGGATATTGAGCATAAAGCTTTCTTGGAGAATCCAATCTCGATAAGAATTGTGGAGTTGGAAAGAGGACTCATAGGGATACCACAAGATGAAATTTCATACCTTATAGATCCCAAATTACGAAGATATAAGAGGTTTAAGATCAAGATCGTAAAAGTAAGGAAAATAATGACTCGAATAAAAAAATAGAAACACCTAGTGAGCAAAATAGGAGGGATGATTTGAAGAACGCAATCGAATATATGGAACTTAATTACAAATCTATGGTATCTACTTTAGGTTATGCTATGAGTTTTGGACAAGGAGATGTCTCCTACAGGTCATGCAAACAATCAATTCTAGCAGATTCCACAACTGAGGCAGAATATGTGGCAACAACTAAAGAAAAAAATAAAACTGTCGCTGAGGAAAATTATGTAATATTTGCAGTAGACAAAAGTGCATTCAAATCGTCTCATGAATTGCAACAATTCTAAAATAAATTTTTCCAAGAACCCAAAGGTCCATGGTCAAACGAATAATTTCAATACAAAATACCATCTAATTCGACATCATGTTGAGGCCAAGACAAACCATCTATGCCATTCTTCCACAAATGAGCAGATTGTAGATGTATTCACCAAAGAGCTTGGAAGAAAAAAAATTTGAATGGTTTAGAATGATTCTTCAACTCACCAACATCCCTTTATATTGTGGGTGGTGGGGGCGGGGGGGCGAGGGGGAAATGTTGACACCTAATGATAGGGATTACGTGAATCCATGTAAAATAGTGGAAATAGAAAATAAGGAGAAGTGGAACATGAAGAGACACTCGGAGATGAATCCCCAGAGTCTATCCCTCCATGTATATATCTATGATAAACCTTAATGAAAATACACAATTCATTTGAGGAGATACCTCTTGGCCTCACATGGTATCAGAGAACATCTCCCATTTAAGACTAGTAACTCCTATATTCTACCAGTTTTCTTAAGACAATATACACGAGGAACTAATCCCAGAGAAACGCGAAATTAATATGAGCATATCTTGTAATGCATTTATAGGAATTGCCACTCCTCAAACTCTCAAGATAAAATGACATATATGGAAGAAAAATGTAATAGTGTTGATTGATTCAGGTAGTACCCATAATTTTATTAATTGTAAGATAACCAAGGAATTGAATTGCTTCCTATATCAAACACCAGAGTGTGAAGTAATGGTTGAAAATGGAGGAACCATATGTTTCTCTTGAAAGAGTCATAATATCATGCTATCCATGTGAGAATATGTCTTTAATAGTCCAATTATTTCCATTCCAATGGCTGATGTCGATGTTGTACTAGGAGTCCAATGGTTATAATCTTTGGGGATGATAGCTTTCTATTTTCAAGAGCATTTCTTGGAATTTTTTTGGGAAGGAAATGGAGTTGATCTAAGGGGAACCATAGGGAAACCATGAAATATAATCATCTCTAATGAGATGATATAGATTCTAAAGGAAGAACAACTCCACGTAATTGCACAATTATGTTCAATAGAGGTTCAAACAGCGAAATCTTCTATATCTCGTCATCTCCAAAAAGTCTTGGACAATCATTATAAGGTTCAAGCAGTGGGATATCACGTCCTGCATTAGCAACAGGTTCTTGAGTTGTTAAAGGATAACCTCACCCTGGCGCAAAATGGAATGAAACAATAGGTAGATCAACATCATAATGAAAGAATTTTTTATGTAGGAGATTGGGTATTTTTACGGCTAGAACCTTACAAAAAAATGTCCCTCAAACAAGCTAAGAAGGCTAATAAATTATCACCAAACTACTATGGTCTTTACAAGTTGTTGCAATATACTGGTACTATGGCATACAAATCGTACCTTTGTGCATCTTCTGGAGTCCACCAGTTCTCCATGTTTCATGCTAGAAGAAGGTTATAGATGACAAGCTCCGAGTTCAAATAATATTGCTTGAAATTGACAAGGAAGGAAAATTCATATTGGAACCTGAGGATGTCACAGAAACAAGAACATGACACCTATGAAAGCTATCAATTTTAGATTATCTTAGCAAGTGGAAGAACTTACACACTGAAGATTCCACATGCGAGGACAATAATTTTATATAGAAGCATCCAGACCTAGTTAAGCATCAGGGACAACACTTTTTAAAGGAAAGGGAGATGTTAGGTGTCTATATTACTAGTGTAGCCCCTTATTGTATTGTTGTGCTCATGTATATGCCATATTGTTATTATTATGCCCCATAGAAGCCCACTATTGGTATTGTTGTGCCCTTCATTATTATTGTTATGTCGACTTTCATTATATTGTCATCCCTTAGACTAATATATAGAAATAATGTTTTTTCATTTGTATCATCGAAGAATTGTTCAGTTGAGTAAAGTAAAGAAGGTTTCCCCCTCGAAGAGGCTAATTTTGAAGTTGTTAATCTATCTCTTCTTCTATTTTATGAGCTAGTTGCATAACAATATGACACGTGTTGATACATTTTCTTTAATTAATTAATTTCAAATGAAATAATTAAAATAGCTTAAGTAACATGGAGATGAATGTTAAAATTGATCTATCAATACTAGTAAGAACATTGGAGCATGTTATGTCGAACTTAAATATATACCATTCATGTAGAAATTGCTTATAATTAAACTGAAATTGTTAAGGTTTATTCTTATGTCTATCCGAGGAGAGCTTTGTTTAGATGTACTTGAAAAAGAAAAATTTCTAAAATCCTAGACAATCTTATTGACTTAGTAAGTGGAAAGAAATGTTCTTTAATGGGGATAATCTTTCTAAATTATGGGAAAATTTTATAAATTTATTACAATGTGGACCTTAATTATGAAACTAGGGTATCTACTTCAGATATGCTATGAGTTTTGGATAGGGAAATGTCTCCTAGAGGTCATGAAAACAATCAATTAGAGCATATTCCACAACTGAGGCACAACATGTGGCAGCGACTAAAGAAACAAAGGAAATTGTGTGGCTAAGGAAAATTCTGGAATATTTGTAGGAGAAAGAAGTGCATTCTACTCCTGTCATGAATTACGACACTTATACAATAAATTTTTCCAAGAACCAAAGTTCCATGATCGAACAAAGAGTTTCAATACAAAATACGATGTCATTCTACATCATGTTAAGGTGACGACAATGCATATATGCCATTATTCCATAAATTAGCAAATTGTAGACATATTCACCAAAGAGCTTAGAAGAATAAAAGTTTGAATGATTCAGAATGATACTTCGACTCACCAACATTCCTTCAGATTATGGGGGGAATGGTGACACCTACTCATTGGGATTAGGTGAATCGATGTAAAATTGTGTAAATAGAAAATAAGGAGAAGTGGAACATGAAGAGACACTTGGAGATTAATTCCAAGAGTCTCTCCCTTCATGTATATATCTATCATCAACCTTAATGCAAAAACAAAATTCATTTAAGAAGCTACCTCTTTGCTTGACATGGTATGAGAGAACATTTCCCATTTTAGACAAGTAACTCATGTATTTTGCCAATTCATTGAAGAGGATATACACCAGGAACTAATCCCAAAGAAATAATAAATGAATCTAACCATATATTGTAATCAATTGATAGGAATTACCACTTCTCAAACTCTCAGGATAAGACATCTCATGAAGAAAATGGTAATAGTGTTGATTGATTCGGGTAGTACCCATAATTTTATACATTGTAAGATAGCCAAGGAATTGAATTTCTTCCTTTATCGAGCACGACAGTGTCAAGTAATGGTTGGAAATGAGGAACCCTAAATTCCTTTGGAAAGTTCCATAATATCAAGCTATCGATGGGAGAATGTGTCTTAAAAAGTCTAATGCTTCCCATCGCAATGGGTGGTGCTGATGTTGTACTAGGAGTCCAATGTTTATAATCTTTGGGGGCAATAGCTTTCAATTTTCAAGAAAGTTTCTTGAAATTTTTTTGGGAATGAATGAAAGTTGAATTAAGGGGTATCACACGAAACTAGGAAAGATAATTATCTCTAGTGGTATGATAAATATTCTAAACAAAGGAAAATGGGGCGTAATTGCACAATTACGTTCACTAGAGGTTCAAACAATGAAATCATCTTCATTTAAAAATTTAACTATACAAAAGGAAAGCCTAATTTTTTACACATAAAGACTATAAATACATAAACAAAATCATTGAAATGGGATTCCTATTTTTTTTTAAATTTCTGGCTATAAGACACTATAACAAATAGAGGTATTTTTAATAATTTTCATTTCTTTATGCAAAGCATTACCAATATATATATCTATAGATATATATATATATATATATATATATATATATATATATATATATATATATATATATATATATATCATGAAATAATAATAAAAAGTTTTATCAAAATTTCCTTTTAAAAATAAAAATAAAACTTTGTATGGTGTTGGCTAGGTGGTACGTTTACCAATAATAGCTATATGTACCAATAATAGCTACATGCGAGATTGACTACTCAAGGTACAAATCCTTCAATGAGTATCTTGAATTTAGTGTTTCTATATATAGCTCTAACACAAAAAGATTCAAATTTGGTACAAGAAATCGACAATTGGTTATTTTTATAACTGTTTTATTTAATTAATTTCCTTTTTTTAAAGGCTAGACTAGATGAGAGGAATCAACCTCCATAAAAGTTTTGACCCCATAAACAATGTTTTTTTTTAGGGTAGAGACAAAGGGTCTACCAGAAATCTAGTAGTACTCGAAGATATGTTTCCAACAAGGTATTGTAAGCGGAAAATGTAGATACTATGACCAAGTTACGACCTTGAGAAGTTGGTTTCCCAACTAACCCCAACGGGACCCACAAACACTTGTCATTCCATATCCCAGGGTTAGGGTTTTGGTTTTCTATGGTTTCCCTTTGTTTTTCATTAATAAATAGGCCCTTGAACATCATTGTAACATAGTTTAGAGGCATGTAGTCACCGCATCTGTTCTCAAAGATAAGTTACCATCCCCTGAGCTAGTTTATTTCCATTTTGTTTGTAGGTTTGTTTTAGTATTTAATAATAATGAAATAAAGTGTTATCTCTAATGCATCTTTGTATTTATGGTTATATCTGTAATTTGTTGCTTTCTTGTTTAATTTCAGATCAATGGTATCAAAGCGGTCTACTCCTTCTCTGTTTTTCTTTGGATGTCACCAATGAGGTCAGGATATAAAGAGTTAGGGATCGAATGGGTCGAACCTTTGCAAGATGAGCCTCGCAAAATCCGATGATCTCTGTTGGCGGAAGAGAAGAAAGAAAAGTGGTCGGAGATCCTTTCAAAATATTTCACGAAGAAGCCCTTGGGTGAGAGAGGAAAGTGACGTATAACTTTTCCAATATCCTTCAGCGACTACCCAAAGGTGACACATCTCCTTCCAGCAGCCACTTTGGAAGCAGCACACCCTTCAAGGTGCAAGTTAACTTTGACATCCCCATATTTGAAGTTTAGATAGATGCATATGCCATATATAAATGGTTAAATCTACTAGAAGGATAGATAAAGTCTAACTTTTACTGATGAATAAGTAAGAAGGTGTTGAGGCTAGCAACAACCCCCCTTCTTATTTAGTTTTATCACTAATACTAAATAAGTGGGGACCCTTATTCAAAAAATTAAAAAAATCAATTAATGCTTGTATTTCCTTTTTCAATAAAACTTACTATCATAAACTTAGGAGAATACCCTAAAAAATCTAAAAAGACTTAAGTTTTACGATAAGTTAGAATAAAAACATTCCTTAAAGCGCGTCGCATCGCAAAAATGGGTAATGGATACCTTCCCACAAGCGGAATTATACAAATGCGAAATTGTGATGCAAAATCATGCATCGAAAAACCCTCATTGCATCGCATGCCTTAAACATCACCTACGATGAAGTGTCTTAAAACACCGATATGCGATGGCACATATCACGAATCACATTTCGCGGAAAACACATTAACAGATGGTTGCCACACGTAAAGGAACTGGGATTTGTGATATTGCGACCAACGATACTGCGATCTGTGATACTGCGAAGTAAATTGCAAAATCTCCTTATTGCAGATCTGTAAGGCCCGTTGTTCAAGAAATCTTTTTCCATAAACCGAGGCCCGGTTATGTGCGTTAATGTTAATAAATGAGTTAGTTGGAAATCATTAATGAAATATGGTTTTTATCTTATCAAGGAGCCAGTTCACGTAAGGTGATATATTTTATATGTTTTCCACATTTAAAGCTTTCCCGTCACCTTTTTCTTATCATCGTTTTCACCTCATTTGTAAACTGCAGGAGCGAAGAGATGAGAAGTATACAGAGTAGCGTTCAAGATATTATGGGAAAAAGGGTAAAGCTCCCAGTTCTGAAGATAAAGAGATGACTCCCTTGTACACAGACACCACCTTTAACAAAGACGCTGGTATTACTACTTGGGATGGCATGTATAGTTTACTTGAGGAAGAAGATCCCAAGGTAATGGAGGTTACAGCCACTGCAGGCCCACACGGGTCTTCTGAGGCGTCTATTACAGATCTAGCATGTTCATTCTTGCACTGGATAGCAACAAGGCCCAAAATTCTCCTGTATATGGACATGGTTAAATGGATACTAGACAATGTTGATATCACGTATAGAGAATTCAAAGCTCAGAACCAAGAATGTATCAGTCGTTCTTTCCACAAAATTTAAGCTTTATATCCTCTAACAAAAAGTGTGCAAGAGGCAAAAATTGCACCAAGGAAGCCTGGATCAAGAAATTGAGGCAGTTTCCGAGGCGCGCATCGCTACAAAAAACTCATCGAGATGGGAAGCCTCAAATTGCTCAGTCACCTGTAAGCACGGAAATTTGTAGGAAAAAGTGCTAAAGACGGAAAGTAAAACTGGAACTCAAAACTAGTGATATTTATCAGGTAATCATCAAGTGGTATGTAAATATCTACCAAATGTGCAGCATCTACAAACAAGCTGGAGACAGAAGGCTCAAGAAAAGGCAGATTCAATCCAAAGGTTAACCAAGTTGAATTGGGATTCTTACTGGGCGTACTTGGTAAAACCACACAACCAGTGCATGACTCTCAAATGTGTCATCAATTCTACCGAGAAGATGGCGCCAACTCTTACAGATTCCATTTTCGCAGGACAGCTAAAATCGGAAGTCGGCTAGCCAACTCTTCTCAAGCAAATGTTGAACGCTTGTGACTTCAAGGAACAAATACATAAATAGTTAGTTAGTAGTTTTAGTTTTAATCTTGCTTTATTTTTTCCTAAAATGAGGACGGTCATTTAAACTGCATCCTACATTTTTGTAACAAATTATTTTTAGAATTAGTTAGTAGTATTTAAACCCTTCTCATGCATTCAGAGAAGGGTCTAGAAATTTATCAAAAACTTGTCCTAAGAACATGCACTTTTGCACCCTTCAAGGAGGTTTTGATCAATGAATGGAACAAGATTTATTGATATCTGCATTTAATATCTACTACTGATGTTGCACTTCTGTACTCTCAGTGGATGTTGGATTAAGAAGAAATAGATCATTATTGTTGGAGCTCATGAGTAGAACTAGTTATAAATTGTACTTTTATCTCTTAACTTTTTCTGCTTATGTATTATGGTGATATTCATGTTCAGTTATTTATATATGAATGGTTAAATGCTTGAGTTATCATTTGGCACTTTTGTATGGTGATAGCTATTTATTTATGCTTAGTATATGAGTAGCTTATTATGCGATGTGCTTTTCACAACTATTTCATCTAACTTTTTATATGAAATGATTTATCTTTATCGAATTCTTTTCTCATAGCAATTGAATGTTCTTTATTACCAACTGTTATTTGAAATCATTTCAGATCACATAACGGAAAGATTACATCCCACAATAGTTTAGAATTAGATATTTCTATTTATTAGATTACAATTGCATGTTGTTATATTAGATTTAGAATAAAAAATCATTTTACTTAGGAATCATTAGGAAAGAAACATCAATTCTCAACACACACAAACACACATATTTGGAAACTAGTCCCATATCCTCAGTTGGACCCACTATACCAAACAAAAAAGGAGCTCCTAAACAAGGTCTGGACCGGGTGGGTATCCCCCTTGTTGTAGACCCAATTTTCGGGGCTTCAACATATTTGGCGCTAGAAGGAGGGCCCCGAACTATGAATGGCAAGTAAGTCTAAATCTAAATACCATTCTGAGAGTAAATCGCCCTGACCATCTCCCCCGACTTCTCCATCGCATTTAGAATCTTTAAATCTCAAACAAGAAGTTGAAAGAACAACAACCACTGCTACAAACCCTGACATTTTAGAGGAATCTACTATTAAATCTCCTGAAGTTGAATCTTTAATTCATAAACATCAGCGATTTTCTACATCACCTCAAAGATCTGATAAATCTCAAGGCATTGTGACTTCGCAATATAATCCTGCTCATTCTCTCACTAGATTAAAGAGCGAAAAGTTTGGTATTGAGCCAACTGAGTTACCTCTACCTACAAGGAAGAGAGCAAGGAAATCACCTAAAGGGTCTGATAGTGAGACTCTTTCGTCATCATCATCCATCTCAACTTCCCCACCGTGAAGTCAACCATCTACTCCTCCACTTCAAATCATTGTCTGTCAGACCATTGGAACTTCAACATCTCCTTCTCAAACATTTGGAACTGTAATATCCTCATTTTCCCAACCGCAGGGATCATCATCTCCACTTTCATCTGTTATCAGTTCAATGATGGCCCAAATGCCATGGAATAACACTGGGGCAGTCTTAGTGCCTGCGTCCTTGAGTCAAATACCAACCCATCCTGAAAAATGGCTGCCTAAGCTTAATCCTGAAGCAGGCATGCTATGTTGGGTCCCTATAATACTAGTAATTACCCCATTACTATTGTAGTTGCATCCATTATTAATATCGTTGTTCCCCTATTATCCTCATATTGTTATTACTGTGCTCCATAGAATCCCTCTATTGCTATTTTTGTGGCTTTATATTATTATTGTTAGGTCGGTTGGGTTATATTGTGACTGCTTAGACTCCTATACATAGAAAGGAGGTTTTGTCATTTGAATCATCGAAGAATTGTTCATTTATGTAATGTAAAGGAAGTTTCCCCCTTGAAGAGGCTAAATTCTAAGGCGTTGATCTATCTTTTCTATCTTTTCTTGAGCTGGTTTCATAACATTTGGTTTCAGAGCTTTGGATTCTAGGGTTTCGCTGCTCCAAACAGGTCATTGTGGTATTTTCACTATAAATTTTTTTGTGCGATGTTTCAAAAGTTTCAAAAAAAACCCATTCGAGAAGAAATCGTGCTGAACCTTGGGTCCAAATTTTAGATCTTTTCGCGATATATTTGCGGATATATGATCTGAGCAAGTTGGTATTTTTGCAGTCTCCTGAATTACATTCCAAACAGGTGACCTGGGGAAAATCGTCATAACTTTCTCTCTGGGGATCAGATTGAAATTATGTAAGAAGGTACAAAAAGAGGACAAACTGTAGTTTTTTTTTACATCGTTCAAATCCAGAGGTTGAAACAGTGACTCGTGGCATGTCATACAAGTTTTCTCTACTGAACTAGTCTATAATAAAGTCACTGTGGGAGATTTAGCATAACTCTTCCTTGGAGAATCTCATTTGGGTCAAACTTGTGGCATTGGAAAGAGCTCACAGAGGACTACTGTAGGTCACAAATTTAGAACTAGATGATTGGAAAGTACAGAGATACATCAGAGGAAATATCGATCTCCTACAAAGTGAAAAAAGGTGTGTAGATTTTCTTAAATTTTTACTTAAGCTTGGTTTGAAAATTTATTTTGAAGGAATTCAAAGGGCATAGTAGAGCATTATTATTGGTAACTGATGCTCCGAGGAAAGAAAATGCAAACACCTAGTAAGCAACCTAAGAGCTCTAGCATGACTCATGAAGAAGAGGAAGAAATGCTACATGATATATCAAAATTACGAGAACAAGTGCAACAAATGTCACTGTCAGAAAAGCTAACGGAAGATAAGATAAATGGCATGGAAGCTAAGATGAATGGCTTGGAAGCTAAGACGGAAAACTTGAAGATAGATTTGAATACAAATTTGAAGATAGGCATGGCAGATTTGAAGACAGCTTTGACAAATTTTCTACAAGAAATACTTACCAATGGTGAAAAGGTAGTAAAGGAAACTCATGATGTGAACAAAAGAAATGTTAATCATGATTTCTTAGAATCTAATGTGGGATCGAAAACCTACCATATTCCAAAAATTGATATGAGGAAGTTTGATGGCAAGGATCCCGCAACATGGATATTACAAATGGAGCAATTTTTCGATCTCAATAATGTGCAAAACACACAAAAGGTACGTATTGCAACTTTATATTTGGAACCAAATCAATTTGTATGGTATCAATGGCTTTGCTCTCGTAAACAAATTATCACTTGGGCAATTTTTACGGAAGAATTGATAGCACATTATGAGGATACAAAAAGAAACACGTTTTTTAGCCAATTGATAAGTCTCAAACAAAAGGGTTCAAAATGGAGCACATTGAGGAATTCCAAAAATTGAACATAAGAGTAAAAGATATTCCAGAGGAGCATAGGATTGATGTTTTCATAGGGACTTTAAAGGATAATATCCAACATGATGTTCGCCTTTGGGAACCTGATTCATTAGAGAAGGCATTAAAGTTAGCAAGAAAAATGG
Organism: Pinus tabuliformis; assembly: GCA_031772625.1. Lineage (NCBI taxonomy): Eukaryota > Viridiplantae > Streptophyta > Pinopsida > Pinales > Pinaceae > Pinus > Pinus tabuliformis. The sequence continues at coordinate 380,587,667 of CM062819.1, forward strand.
AAAGAAAAATTATGGCAACCAGGAAGCATACCAGTCACAACTATAAACATGGAAGTGTGGTTGCTCCTAGTCTTCCACAACCTATAAGGTTGACACCACAACAATTTGAAGAAAAAAGAGAAAAAGGGCTTTGTTACAGTTGTGATAGCAAATACACTAAAGGTCATAAGTGTGCTGAGAAGAAATTATTCTACATAGATTGTGAAGAGGAAGAAGAAAAGGAGCAAGAAAGGTCAAAAGAAGAGGATATACTCCAGGAACAAAGCCTAGATAAAGAAGAAATGAATTTGACCATATCTTGTAATGCATTGGCGGGAATTACCACTCGTCAAACCATCAAGATAGAAGGACAAATCAAGAAGAAAAAGGTAGTAGTGTTGATTGATTCAGGAAGTACCCACAATTTTATTCATTGTAAGGTAGCAAAAGAATTGAATTGCTTCTTATACCCAGCACCAGAGTGTCAAGAGATGGTTGCAAATGGAGGAACAATAATTTGCTCTGGAAAGTGCCATAATATCAAGCTATCGATGGGAGAATATGTATTGACTAACCCAATGCTTTCCATTCCAATGGGAGGTGTTGATGTTGTAATAGGAGTATAATGGATACAATCCTTGGGAACAATAGCTTTCAATTTTCAAGAAATTTTCATGAAATTTTCCATGGAAGGAAAGGAAGTTGAATTAAGGGGTATTTCAGGGAAACTGGGAAAGGTAATTAGCTCTAATGGTATGACAAAGCTTCTAAAAAAGGAAAAAATGGGTGTAATTGCACAATTATGTTCGCTAGATGTTTCCACATTGCAATCATCTATTTCTCCAAATCTCCAAAAAGTCTTGGACAATCATTCCAAGGTATTTGAGACTCCCAAAGGTCTCCCACCTATTCGTGATCATGATCATGCTATTCATTTGATTCCAAGAAGTGTTCCTCCAAACATCAGGCCATAGATATATCCCTATGCCCAAAAGAGTGAAATTGAACATATGGTTGCAGAAATGCTAGAGGCTGGTATAATCCAACTGAGTCAAAGTTCTTTCACTACTCCTGTAGTATTAGTGCACAAGAAGGATGGATCATGGCGCATGTGTCCGGATTATAGGGAGCTCAACAAGCTCACTATTAAAGATAAGTTTCCCATTCCTGTCATTGATGAATTACTGGATGAATTGCATGGATCAATTTACTTTACCAAGTTGGATCTTCGTTCAGGATATCATCAAATCAGAATGAAGACTGAAGACATTCCGAAAACAACATTTAGAACTCATGAGGGTCATTATTAATTTTTGGTCATGCCTTTTCGCCTTACCAATGCACCTTCAACATTTCAAGGTTTGATGAATTCCATTTTCAAACCATTCCTTAGAAAATTTGTGTTAGTAGTTTTTGATGATATACTAATCTACAACAAGTCTTGGAAGGATCATGTTGAACATGTTGACAGGGTGCTACAACTATTGGAGGAGAGATAATTATATGAAAAAAGACCCAAATGTTTCTTTGGAGTAGAAGAGGTGGAATATATGGGTCATATTGTATCTCATGAAGGAGTTAAGGTAGACCCTAGCAAAATTAAAGCCATTAAGGAATGGAAAATCCCCACATCCATAAAGCATCTGTGAGGATTTCTCGGGTTGACAGGGTATTATCGCAAGATTGTTAAGAATTATGGGAGAATAGCAGCACCTCTAACACATTATTGAAGAAAGATGCATTTTCATGGACTCTAGAAGCAACAAAGGCCTTCGAACATCTTAAAGAGGCAATCTGCCAAGCACCGGTCTTAGCTACACCGGACTTCACAAAAACCTTTATTGTGGAATGCGATGCTTCAGGAAATGGAATTGGTGCTGTTTTAATGCAAGATGAAAGACCCATTGCTTTTTAAAGTCATCCAATCAAGGGAAAGTTTTTACAAAAAGCTATTTATGAGAAGGAAATGTTGGCAATACTCCATGCACTTAAGAAATGGTGACCCTACTTAATGGGAAGACACTTCAAGGTAAAAACAGATCATGATAGCCTTAAATACTTTTTAGAACAAAGATTATCCTCTGAAGAGAAAAAAAAGTGGGTGACAAAGATGTTGGGTTATGACTTTCAAATCATCTACAGAAAAGGGAAGCAAAATGTGGTGGCAGATGCACTCTCAAGAAAGGATGAGGATGTGGAAGCATTGTTGTGCGCCATTTCTATTATCCAACCAAATTGGATAAATGTAGCAAGGGAGGAATGGAAGAATGACGAAGAAGTATGGGCACTTATTCGAAAGTTACAACAAGATTCCAGTACGTCTGATACATTTAGCTGGCAAAATGATTCTTTATGGTACAAAGATCACTTATACCTCTGTAAGAATTCCCAACTAAAACAAAAGATTCTTATGGAATTGCACACTTCTCCCTTAGGAGGGCACTCAGGATTTTTAAAAACTTACCACAAGGTTAAGAAGGAATTTTTTTGGGATGGCCTTAAATCAGATATTCAAAAATTTGTGGCAGAATGTTTGGTTTCCCAACAAAATAAAGTTGAAACAATTAAGACACCAGGTCTATTACAACCTTTATCCATTTCAAGCCAACGTTGGGAGGAGGTTTCAATGGATTTTATCACAGGTTTACCCAAGTCTGAGGGAAAGAGTGTCATCATGGTGGTAGTTGACAGACTTACCAAGTATGCACACTTTTGTGCATTATCACATCCATTTAAAGCCAGTACGGTTTCTACTGCATTTATGGAAACAATTCAAAAGTTACATGGAAACCCAAAGATTATTGTAAGTGACAGAGATCCCATTTTCACTGGAAATTTTTGGACATAATTATTTTCTTGTCTTGGTACTCAGTTAGCTCATAGCTCATCTTATCATCCTCAATCTAATGGGCAAACTGAGATAGTAAACAAATGTTTGGAAGGATATCTTCGTTGCTTTGTATCATATAAACAGACACAATGGGTCAAATGGTTGCCTCTGGCTAAATGGTGGTATAACACTTCCTTCCATATAGCAAAAAAAATGACCCAATTTATGGCACTTTGTGGATATCAGCCACCATCCATCACATCATATTTAAGAGAAAATTCTAAGGTTCAAGCAGTGGAACATCACATCGAACATCAACAACAAGTCCTCCAACTCTTAAAGGATAACCTCGTGTTGGCACAAAATAGAATGAAACAACAGGCAGATCAACATCAGAGCGAAAGAAGTTTTAATGTAGGTGATTAGGTATTCCTACGGCTACAACCATATAAGCAAATGTCCCTCAAGCAACCTAAGAAGGATAATAAATTATCACCAAAGTATTATGGTCCGTACAAGGTGTTGCAAAAGATTGGTACTATGGCATACAAATTGGAGCTTCATGCAGCTTCTCTATTGCACCCAGTTTTCCATGTTTCATGTTTAAAGAAGGTTATAGGCGACAAGCTCCCAGTTCAAACAATATTCCCAGAACTTGACGAGGAAGGAAAAAATATATTGGAACCAGAAGAAGTCACAGAAACAAGAACTCAACAACTACGAAATCGATCAATTTTAGAGTATCTTATCAAGTCGAAAAACTTATCCGCTGAAGATTCCACATGGGAGGATGAGAATTTTATACAGAAGCATCCAAAACTACTGAAGTGTTGAGGACAACACTTTTTTTGAACGAGAGGGGCATGTTGGGTCCCTATAATACTATTAATTACCCCATTACTATTGTAGTTTCATCCCTTATTAATATTGTTGTGCCCCTATTATCCCCATATTGTTATTACTATGCCCCATAGAATCCCGCTATTGTTATTTTTGTGGCTTTATATTATTATTGTTAGGTTGGCTGGGTTATATTGTGACTCCTTAGACTCCTATATATAGAAAGGAGGTTTTGTCATTTGAATCATCGAAGAATTGTTCATTTATGTAATGTAAAGGAGGTTTCCCCCTCGAAGAGGCTAAATTCTAAGGCTTTGATCTATCTTTTCTATCTTTTCTTGAGCTGGTTTCACAACATGCTAGTAGAAGAACACATAAATAATTTTATGTTATCCATAAATCTCAATGGGGTCACTAATGAAGACGCTGTCATTTGGATTTTCCCTTACACGTTGCAAGGAGTAGCCGGATCATGGTATTTCTCATTACCATCCGGGTCTAAATTACTAGTTGGGAAATATTTCAACAACAATTCTTGACTAATTTTGGTGATGATATGTCCACTACAACATTAATCAATGACCTGTATAACCTTAGAGCTGAGTCAAAGGAACCTATCAAAGATTTTAACTCGCATTTTAATAAACTATTGAACAAAATTCCTACTGCTTCTAAACCAAGCGAAGAAGTGCGAAGTGAATGGTACATCTCTGCTTTACCATCAAACATAGCAATCTTCATAGATAGAGCTAACAAAACAACTTTAGCTGACAATATGAAGGAAGCAATAGCGATAGAGAAACGTATCATAGCTCTAGAAAAGAAAAACGCCGTTGAAGAATGTAAATCTAAAAAGGTTTCTTTCAAGGAAGATCCAAAGAGAAAACAACCCAAAGACCCATTTGATTTAGAAGGATTGCAAAAAGTTCCGAAAACCATGTCTGACGAAATGGTTTATATTAAGAAACAAATAGCAGAGACTTCTTTTAAAAAGCCTTACAAGCCTTATAGAAGAAATCTTTCGACTGATTCAAAGCCCCCTAACACTATTACAAATGCTGAATCAGAAGAAGAAGAAGAGGAAATTACGACCGACGTACTTACTGATGAAGAAGAAGTTGTAGAGTTGGAAGGTATGTGGGATTTCATCCTCCATCATGAAGAGGATCAAGAGGCATCACCATTTAGTACTTGAACTAGAAATCAACTTGATCCTCCTCAATCTACTCCTAAGCCAAAGAGCGTAAGCTCAATGCCTAAGGATAAAGTCACAGCTAAGAAAACAACATCCAAAGTGACTCAAACAAGCCCATTCCAAATAGATTCACCAACTGCATCTAAAACATTGATTGTTTCAGATGAAATGGAGTATAATATCATAGAAGACATGAAGAAGACTAGGGCTAACATCACTTTTTATGAATTGAGCAAGTTAAAACATCAGCAAAAGATCATTTTGAAAGAATTGCACACAGTACTAGCTGCACCTTTGTCCGCTGTTGTAATCTCGCAAGCTTCCCATGAGATGGGAAGACCTCCAAATACTGTGATTAACAAAGTTGATCCAAATGGCATCGCTCTAATTGGAGGAAGGTCAAGATCTCATACTCTGCCATTTCTTCTTACTTATGAAATTTTCAATAAAAATTTGCATAATTGTTTAGTGGATTCAGGAACCTCATCCAATATCTTACCTAAATCGATTTGTGCAAAGTTGAACGTTCAACCTCAAAACTCTGTTGTGTGCATAGTGCTACTAGATTGGTCGCAAGTTGAAAAGATCGATGAATTAAATCAGGTTACCATAAGGCTGTCATCTAATCCAAAGGTATGTCAAGTTATCTATATTTTAGTTGCAGACATTCCAGAATTCTATGGCTTAATTCTTAAGAGGGATTGGTTAGAAAAACTTCATGGATAGTTTGCAACCAATTGGTCGCACATGTGGCTCCCTTACAATGGTAAACCAAATCAGATAAAGGTTGAGCGAGAAGGAAATCATAAATACATAGTAATAGAATTGGAAGGAGAAAATGAACCGGTAGCATACAACAATAATATAATTGGCAACTATTCTGTTGATTCTTTCCTAGGAACTCACACTTCACCTTACTTAGAACATTTTGTTTTATCTCAAGTAGAAATTTTTTCTCAAACAGATAGTTCTAAATGTATTAATTTTATAGATAATCCTGTAAATAAATATTTATTTTGGAAGTTATTTTTTGATGGTTCTAAGTCTAATGAAGGAGCAAGAGCATGATGCATATTAGTTAGCGCAGAAGGAAACAAAACTAAGCTAACTTGTGGACTCGAGTTCGATTGCACCAATAATACTGCAGAATACGAGGCTTTAGTCCAAGGATTATACAAAGCAATCAGATTAGATATCAAATATCTACAAGTCTTCAGAGATTCTAAAATTGTTATCAGACAGGTACAGAATACTATAATTTTTCTATCATGTCATTTAAAGCATTAGCAATCTTTAGTACAAGATCTGATTGAACATTTTATCGATTCCTAGAATCCAGAATGCTAGTGCCGACATCTTGGAAAACGTAGCTTCCAAGTTCATTCCCTCAGAAGACTTTAGCCCCAATAGATTTTCAATCGAATTAATCTTTAGACCCTCGATTCCTGATAACATTACAAATTGGAGAATTTTCAATGATGATCCTGATATTGTAAGCTTCCTCACCTCTGAGGGATCTTATACTAATCAGATAATTGATGAGGACCAACATGATAGACAATTGCAACAAGATAGCAATGATAATGCTATGCTAAAATCAGTGGTCAAATTAGAAGATCTATATGATTTGAAAGATCGATTCAAAAGATCTACCCGTTCAAAGCTTCAAAGTTCAACTCTAAACTATGAATTAGTAAATCTAGGAACTAATACCAAGCCACAGAATATCAACCTAGGCCTTGGCCTAGCTCTTGAAGAAAAACTAGCGTATGTTTGTCTCTTGAAAAAATAAAAAAAGTGTCTTTGCTTGGAACTATGATGAACTTAAGACTTATGACACTTCTATCATCCAACATACTATCCCAATGGTAAACGATGAAAAACTTGTCCAACAGAAACTGACAAAGATCCATCCAAATTTAGAAAACCAGATCAAATCTGAGCTTAATAAGCTATTGAAAGCCAAAATCATTTTTCATGTCTGACATTCTCAATGGGTTTCCAATATGGTTCTCTTTAGAAAAAATAATGGAGACATTAGAATTTGCACTAACTTTCGAAATCTTAACAAAGCCTGCCAAAAATATAATTTTCCTTTGCCTCTTATGGAGAAAACATTGCAGATAGTTGCAAGATCAGAATTAACGTCCTTCTTGGATGGTTTCTCCAGCTATAACCAAGTTTTGGTCCATCCCAATGATCAATTAAAGACCGCATTCAAAATCAAATGGGGTACTTATGCCTATCAAAAGATGCCTTTAGGTCTCATCAATGCTGGTGCCACATTCCAAAGAGCCATGGACATCACATCTAAGGGGCTAGTAAACAAATCGGTAGTAATCTACCTGGATGATATAACTATATATTTCAAGAAGTGAGGCAATCATATCAGGGATTTAAAATAGATCTTCCTACGATGTCAAAGGTATAGAATTTCAATTAACCCAAAAAGTCTTTTTTTGCATTAAGTGAAGGAAAACTTCTTGGATTCATAGTGTCAAAATCTGGAATCCATATTGATCGTGACAGAATCAAGGAGATTTCTGAAATACCTTTGCATCACAACAAGAAAGCTAGGCAAGTTTCCTTGGCCAGATTAACTATGTAAAGATTTGTTCCAGATTTTTCAAGAATCATATCTCCTTTATAGGCAATGATTAAAAAGAACTCAATCTTCAAATGGGGCTAAGATGAATATGAAGCATTCAGTTTAATCAAACAAGTGATTGTTAACGCTCCATCTTTAGCAACTCCGAATTTTTCCGATCCTTTTATTTTATATACATTTGCATCTGATAGATCATATGCTGCGATACTCACTCAAGAAAATCAAGACAAAGCAGAAGCCCCAATTTCTTTTTTCAGTTCAAATCTACAAGGGGCTGAGTTAAATTATTCAGACGTAGAGAAACAAGCATTTGCTGTTTTCAAAGTGATAAAATATTTCAGACCCTTTCTACTTAAAACCCATACAAAGATCATAGTACCGTTTCCAGCGGTAAGAAATCTTTTAGTACAGAAAGATGTGGGTGACAAAAGAGCCAATTGGGTTACTGCATTACAAGAATATGACGTTGAGATTAAACCAGCAAATATTGTTAAAGGTCAAGGCTTTTGCAAAATCCTGGCTGGATCATCGCTTATTTTTGAAATGCCATCTACAGAGATACAAATGGACGAGGTAAGCCTAAACGATGTTGATTCATTATACGATGAATCCTAATTTATCTAAAGAACGGATATGCCCCTTCAAACCTCGATTATACAAAGAAAAGAGCTTTAAGGTTGAAGGCTAAGCAATATCAGCTCGTGAATGATGTACTTTTTAGGATGAATTATGATTCTGTTCTCCTTAGATGTCTTCAGAAATCTGAAGCTGAAAAGGTGTTGCGGGAACTCGACAATGGACCAGTAGGTGTACATTATGCTGGAGATGCTACTACACATAAAATCCTCCACGCAGGCTATTACTGGCCCACACTATTCAAAGATGCGCATAGCTATGTAAGGAAATGTCAAGTTTGTTAAACTGCTGTTGGGAGACAAAAGAAGCCATCATTACCTTTGTAGCCAGTCAACATTCAATAGCCTTTTGATCAATGGGGATTGGATATAATAGGTGAGATCATTCCTCACTCTTCTAAATAGCATAGCTATATCCTTACAACTATAGATGATTTTACTAAATGGATAGAAGCAGTTTCTCTCAAGACAGCTAATGCCGAATAGATCATTGATTTTATAGATCAGTTCATAATCACAAGGTTTGGTTTACCCTCTACTTTAATGTTTGATAATGCATCGTATTTTTCTGGCAATGTTATGACTGAATTTTCACTAAAAAGAGGTTTTAAGCTTAAGTACTCTGCCAATTATTACCCACAGGGGAATGGGTTAGCTGAATCTACAAATAAAAATTTGATCAGGATCATTAAGTGAACCATCGACCCGAATCATAGGAATTGGCACAAGTCTTTAATATATGCTTTATGGGCAGACCGAATAACACAAAAAGCCTCTATTGGCACTTTTCCCTTTAATTTAGTTTATGGAAAACAAGTGGTTCTCTCAACTCATCTAGCAATTCCCTCTTTGGCCTTAGTTCAATATATTGATGAAACACCAACTTCTTCCTTACAACTAAGGCAACTACAAATTCTTAAGCTAGAAGAGAAAAGAGAGCAGGCTAAAATAACTCATTCTCATCACCAAGCATTAGAAAAAGCTTCTTTTGAGTCAAACATGATGTCCAGAAAAGACTTTCAGATAGGGGATCTAGTTTTAAAATGGGACAAAGCTCATGAGGAAAAGGGCAAACATACGAAGTTTCAACGAATGTAGCTTGGCCCTTTCCAAATAATAGAAATCATAGGCCCATCTACGTTTATGTTACAGGATTTAACAAGAAAAAGAGAGTCTTTACCTGTTAACGGGCAGATCCTCAAAAAATACTTTCCGTAGGATATCGTTCTTCTATTTTTGTAGATTAGTTTTTCTTTATTTTCATAATAAAACTAGTTTAAATGGTTGCATTTGGAATTCACGAAAAGGACAAGAATTTCTTTTAGATTTTGTTTTTTCCACTTGTATAAATAGAAATAATTTAGAAAGTTAGTCATTCTCAATGAAAGATACAGTCAAAGAGTTATAAGCCTGAATATGATACTAGTTCCAACCTTGTAAATTTTGATAAAAAAGCGACCTTTAGTGGGAATTTGTTTTATATCAGTCAAATGAAAGGTATCAATAACAAAACAAAGATTCTTTGTAGAAAATCTCTTTCCAAAAAACTCTATCATTGTCATCCAGAGCTATTCTTAAGGAAACAGTGACTTCCTCCCCACCTAAGGAATCACAAGCTTCAGGGAATAATCCAATGATACACTTTAAACTTAACTAATAAGAGGTCTCATCACGAGCCGACTTATCATGATCATAGATATTATAGTTTGCTAACTTTGCCAAAACTGCATACCACAACAGGGCAATGACTCGAGATTGTTGCAATCAAAAGACAAGGGGTCTCATCACGAGCCAGCTTGTTCAACAAAGCTATAAATCAAGTGAGTGGCACTATCATAATCTGGCTATCAAACCAAGGCATTGTTCTTTAAGGACTAAAAGAAAATGAAAGCAATAAGTGTAGATATGGATTTCTCTTTGAAAATTGTATATTTCTCCAAGTGTGATACAGGATCATTTCTAGGTAACAGGTAACCCTGTCGAGGCTATAAACGCCTGCTGGCAGCAGTGGCTCTATCGACGACAAATGAGCATATTTAAAACTGATTTACAAAGAATGCCTTGTTTTTATCTTTATAAACCAAGTAGTGACTGATGTAGATACAATAACTAGCTCTAGGAAGTAAATAAACAAAGTTCACATAGAAGAAACAAACTATCATTGACAGCTGAAAATCATAATGCATTTTATCTTTCTATACGAAGTTTGATTTTCTAGAAAAAATTATGTTTTGGAAGTTCAGGAAATTCAAAAGAAAGACAGAGATAACTGGTTCTTCCAAGTGAATCGCCAATTGTTGTGGCCAGCAACAACCCCCCTTCTTATTTAGTTTTATCACTAATACTAAATAAGTGGGGACCCTTATTCAAAAAATTAAAAAAATCAATTAATGCTTGTATTTCCTTTTTCAATAAAACTTACTATCATAAACTTAGGAGAATAACCTAAAAATTTTAAAAAGACTTAACTTTTATGATAAGTTTGAATAAAATCATTCCTTAAAGCACGTTGCATTGCAAAAATGGGTAATGGATACCTTCCCACAAGCGGAATTCTAAAAATGTGAAATTGTGATGCGAAATCATGCATCAAAAAACCCTCATCAGATATCATGCCTTAAACATCACCTACGCTATCATGTCTTAAAACGCCGATATGCGATGGTCCATCTCACGAATCGCATTTTGCAAAAAACACATTGACAGATGCTTGCCACATGTAAAGGAACTGTGATTTGTGATATTGCGATATTGCGATTTGCGATACCATGATCTGCGATATTGCGAAGCAAATCGCAAAATCGCCTTATCGCAGATCTGCACGGCCCATTTTTCGAGAAAGCTTTTTCCATAAACCAAGGCCCGGTTATGCGCATCCATGTTAATCAACGAGTTAGTTGGCAATCATTAATGAAATATGGTTTTGATCTTATCAAGGAGCCAGTTCATGTAAGGTGATATATTTTATATATTTTCTGCATTTAAATCTTTCCCGTCACCTTTTTCTTATCATCGTTCTCACCTCATTTGTAAACTGTAGGAGTGAAGAGCTGAGAAATATACAGAGTAGAGTTCAAGATATTATGGGAAAAAAGGGTAAAGCTCCCAGTTCTGAAGATAAAGAGATGACTCCCTTGTACACAGACACCATGTGTAACAAAGATGTTGGTATTACTACTTGGGAAGGCATGTATAGTTTACTTGAGGAAGAAGATCCCAAGGTACTAGAGGTTACAGCCACTGTAGGCTCACATGGGTCTTCTGAGGCATCTATTACAGATCTAGCATGTTCATTCTTGCACAGGATAGCATTGAGGCCCAAAATTCTCTCGTATACAGACATGGTTAAATGGATACTAGATAGTGCTGATATCACCTATAGAGAATTCAAAGCTCAGAACCAAGAACGTATAAGTCGTTCTTTCCACAAAATTTAAGCTTTATATCCTCCAAGAAAAAATGCGCAAGAGGTAAAAATCGCACCAGGGAAGCCTAGATCAAAAAACATAGGCAGTTTCTGAGGCGCGCATTGCCAGGAAAAATCCCTCGAGATGGGAAGCCTCAAATTGCTGAGTTGCCTGTAAGCACAGAAATTTGTAGGAAAAAGTGCTAAAGATGGAAAGTAAAACTAGAACTCAAAACCAGTGATATTTATCAGGTATATTATCAAGTAGTATGTAAATATCTACCAAATGTGTAGCATCTACAAACAAGCTGGAGACAAAAGGATCAAGAAAAGGCAGATTCAATCCAAAGGTTAACCAGGTTGAATTGGGATTCTTACTAGGCGTATTTGGTAAAACCACACAGCCAGTGCATGACTCTCAAATGTGTCATCAATTCTGCCGAGAAGATGGTACCAGCTCTTACCGATTCAGTTTTCGCAGGATAGCTAAAATCGGAAGTCGACCAACCAACTCTCCTCAAGCAAATGCTGAACGCTTGGGACTTCAAGGAACAGATACATAAATAGTTAGTTAGTAGTTTTAGTTTTAATCTTGCTTTATTTTTTCCTAAAATGAGGACGATCATTTAAACTGCATCCTACATTTTTGTAATAAATTATTTTTAGAATTAGTTAGTAGTATTTAAAACCTTCTCATGCATTTAGAGAAGGGTCCAGAAATTTATCAAAAACTTGTCCTCAGAACATGCACTTTTGCACCCTCCGAGGAGGTTTTCATGAATGAATGGAACATCATTTATTGATATCTATGTTTAATATCTACTATTGATGTTGCACTTCTATACTCTTAGTGGATGTTGTATTAAGAAGAAATAGATCATTGTTGCTGGAGCTCATGAGTAGAACTAGTTATAAATGGTACTTTTAACTCTTAACTATTTCTGCTTATGTGTTATGGTGATATTCGTGTCCAGTTATTTATATATGAATGCTTAAATTCTTGAGTTATCATTTGGCACTTTTGTACCATGATAGCTATTTATTTATGCTTAGTATATGAGTAGCTTATTATGTGATATGTTTTTCGCAACTGTTTCGTCTAACTTTTTATATGAAATGGTTTATATTTATTGAATTCTTTTCTCATAGCAGTTGAATGATCTTTATTACCAACTGTTATTTGAAATCATTTTAGATCATATAACGGAAAGATTACATCCCGGGTTAGTTTAGAATTAGATATTTCTGTTTATTAGATTACAATTGCATGTTTTTAGATTAGATTTAGAATAAAAAAGGTATTTTACTTAGGAATCATTAGGAAAGAAATATCAATTCTCAACACACGCACACACATACTGGGAAATTGGTCCCATATCCCCAGTCGGACCCACTATACCAAACGGAAAAGGAGCTGCTAACCAAGGTCCGGACCGGGTGGGTATCGCCCTTGTTGTAGACCCGATTTTTGGGGCTTCAATAGAAGGGAGTGATTTAAAATAACATAGTTACGGTGAAAAATTAAAGTAGGACAAAAGTAAAAAATGACTATGATTGGAGTAGAATGTTTACAAAACCATGATGCTCTAACTTGTTTAACATGATTTCTAGGAATGAATCTATTAGCTTATAGCGTACAATTGAACAATTAGAAATAAATAACTAATTCTTATTCTTAATAACAAATTCGTATTTTAGTGTGAATAATGTCTTTGGAAAGTTAACAATTAAGTTGTTGTTTGCAAAACATTACCTTTTATGAGAAATCCTGTGTCTAAGCACCAAATGACTTCTATTTTACAATAGTATGATAGTACAGGGAAATATGCATTAAGTATTGGTCTACATTCTATATAATTGTACCCAAACTCATAATATGCATCCATGACTACAAAACTAGTACTAGAGGAGCATCATTTAATTGAAGTAGTAGTATACATTCTTCATAAGTGTACCCAAATTACTAATAAACCTACATGAAAATCGAACCATCGCTCGGAAACATGAAGCGAGTAAAACGATACTGAAATTTTTGGATGATAAGAAGATTAAAGAAACATTTATATAGAAAATTATAGGAAACCATTTCTAAGCATCAAGATATATCAACAAAATATTAGTTAACTCTCTAGCACAACAATCCACGAAATTTATCCATACATTAAGAAAAATGTTTGTACGTATCATCACAACAAACTATAGTTTCCTAACTTAAACTCTGAGGTTGAGGATAGTGTCAAACAAAGAACAAATATAGTAGTAGATACCCCTGCTATCAGATGCAGTAAAAAGATAAAAATCTTGTATGAAATTAATATATGTGTTGATAGAGGCGAGATGGTGAAAAGGAAATAAAAATAATGATCTAGTTCTAAATGACACCAGGGCGAATTTCTGCCAAAATTCACCTAAAGTATTTATCATTGAGAAGTAAAACTTTAAATATTGCCCTGCTCAAAGCCGCCATTACTAAATTTTCTATTAGAAGAAAAAACATAATCGATAGAGATTTCAAATCCCAGATAAAGAACTATGGTCAGCACATGAGTGGAAATCTGTGGCAATTAAACAGTAGTGAATCAAATCTAGAAAACACTTAACGCTTTCCATAAGGATTATTGAGTAAACAATTAAAATTTCCTTTAATAAACTTAAGACTCTTCCTCGGTTGCAGTGCATTCATTGCACGAGAGGTGACCGCAAAGTAACCAACCTAGAAGAGATGAATGCTTTTCAGAGATCCCTCATTCATGGCCACGATACACAAGAACCTGAAATGTAGGCACCATTAGCATAGTTGTGCCAACACCCCAAGAAAAAATGAAGGTAATAATGATCTTAACTACCTCATAGTGAGTAATGTACATAGGAGAAAGAGAAAGAAACCAGCTTTGAATAGTGGCACTTGTGGAGTGGCCGCAGGACGAAGACCTTGTGTAGGTTGATCCTGTGAAAAAGAAAAATGAAACAAAAACCATGTAACCCATCAAAACATTAGAAAACTCAGGAGAAATTTGGGGAAACGCACTAGTCAAGCCCTACACCAAGTTAAAAATATGCTTATTAAATTTGTGAGGTGGTAAAGGGTGCCTCCTTGGTAGGGTTGTAGATTTGGGGGTCACCCTCGCTAACCTGAAGCTAGATGAACTATTAACTCAGAGAAGCATAGTGCAATCTTACTTGGTACGATAATTTCGCTCCACGCAGGGTTACTGTGCATAGTTGGACATGGGGGTGTAGGCCCACGAATCTATGATTGCCCATGTAAGACCACAATATGCCAGACAAGGATTCGTCGTAGGGGCGGAGTGATTCTATCGAACCTTAGGAAAACATGCTAAGCCCTTCCCTCCCCACAGTGAACTAGTATGGATAATGAGAAAATGAGTATTGGGCAGAGTAGTTAAAGTTATCTTAGTGAACCTCCACCATTGATGGCTAAAGGTAGATCATGACCATAAGTTTCGTATCGCCTATCACTTCGACAGATGTGAGGAGGTAAGGTTGTGGTGCCATCCCATGTCACCCATGACAAGTTGTGGAGGGATAAAAATGGTCTAGGACATGTGGGACGTGGTGAGAGGATGGTGGAGAGGGTTGGTTTCCAGCTATAGTAATGACGCTACAACCTATGTATCCTAGTACCTACGAGCAACACAGAACAGTAAAAACATTAGTCTTAACCTTAGGCAGTGGTAGCACATGAATTTAGGTTTAAGGCAGCAGACCTCTTAAGCAGTGGTAGCATAGGCACTTAGGGTATAGTAGTAAGGTATCAAGGTGTGATGAACAATATGAATAACCACATTAAACAATAAATTGAAATTACCAAGTGTAGTCAATCATAATAAATATAAGGAGCTACGAAACATCTTATAACGATAAAGATAGTACAAGAGATTATTCAAAGGAATATTTAAATGTAGCAAGAGGATAGTCAAAGGACTAGATAAACAACTCCATTCAACCTATTTAAACATAGAAAAAAATCATAATATAAAATTAAGAAAATGTGTTAGAGGCTCACATGTGACAAATGGTATCAGAGCCCAGGCTACCACACTGGTTTTAAGAGAGACACCACCACTAGTTATTGAATGTACAAGGGCTTGTAGGAAATCAAAATTTTGATATTTGTTTGTCTTTTCTAGAGGAAGCTAAGTTGAAGAAGAACACAGTGCTAGAATGGAAGACTCTCCTCCAGCTAGTACTAGTGGGGAGAATTTGAACGTGGACTTGGGGGATGGTAGCACTCTATTATCTTCCCAGCTTGTGGATATGGTAAGAAATATACAACAAGAAATAATGCAACTACGGAAAAATAATGAAAAACTTATGAAAGCAAGTGAAGAGAAAGAGAATTTGATTAGAGTCTAGATTAAAAAATGTAGCCACAAAAGTTTAGAGATAGAGGGGGAAAGGAGGAAAAGGAATGGGTTAAAATTTGAAAAATGTGAAAGTGGAGAAGAGTTAGATCATCTACCCACAAAGTACTTAAGGGGAAGAAGAAAATGGAATTACAAGGAGAGGTTATAAAGATCAAACCCCCTACCTTTTATGGGAAAGAGAAGAGGATGAAGAAGCATGGTTTCTAAACATGATTAAGTACTTTCAAGTATATGAATATGAGACCCATTTAATGACATGCCCAGTAATTTATCAGTTGTAGGGAAAGGCTACTCTATGGTCAGGGGAGGTGAAAATTGTGCAGTTGTTAGAAGAAAAGATAGTTTCAAGGGAAGAGTCCCATAAGAAATTCAAGTCATGCCATCATAGTGAATGCTACTACAATGATCAGACCAAAGAATTATGTGAATTAAGGCTAAGAAAACTTTCCATGGATGAATTCGTGGCTAAGTCCATGAATTTTTTGAGGTATGTACCATACCTTAAGGAGGCAAAAGCTAAAATACAACATTTCCTAAATTGTTTACCAGCCTCATACAAGGAGAGAAATAAGTTTGATAACCCAAAAGCCATGGATGACGTGGTGAGGAAGGCTAGACTATGTTACCAGTAATTCTGAATTGAAAGAGAAAGTGGTAATGTATGGAAAAGTAAAGAAAACGTCAATGTGTGAGGGGATATGAAAAGAAAAAAAACCTTACTATCTCCAAAATTTTGCAGGGATCATAAAAAGAAGAAAGTTACCATAGGAAATTCACCCCCACCTGCGCAGTCATATACGGGTTCAAAAACAACAAAATTGAATGGTAAAATATTAATAGTGTAAAGGAAAGGGAATCATTGAAATGTTGGGGATGTTGAGAGTCACAGTTGCTCAGGTACTTCCCACACAATCGCAGGCTTGTAGAAAATATTCAGGTTGTCCATGAGGAAACCACAGTAAATGATATAACTCGAAATATTCCTAGAATTGACGCAACATCGGAGGACCGACAAGCTAAGCATGAGTCTATGATGCTCGAGATTGAAGGCACCATACTAAACTTGTGTGTGTTTGTTTTAATATACCTTGGGGATAGATTAAGTTACATCAACCCCCAAATTGTGGAAAAGTGTAGATTAGAAACAAAAAATTTTAGAACAACATGGTTGGTCTAGTTAGAAACTAGGACCAAAAGGAGGACAACCAATCACATACAACAATGTCTACTAAATTTAAATGGGTATTCCAATGTGGCAGATTTAAATATCCTTCCTTTAGGATCTTATGACTTGTTAATAGGCATGGATTGACTAGAAAAGCAAGAACTTGTGATAAACTATCTATAAAAAAAAGTTACCCGTATTAATCATAATGGACACACTAGTGTAATTAAGGGAAAGCCGAAACCAGTGTTGGTTTAGAAAATTTCCGCCTTACAACTGAAGAGAAGTGCCTGGAAAGGATGTCAATTATACCTGGTATAGGTGGAAACTAGTGAGAAGATAACTGAAATAAGAGGTTTGGATACCCTACTAGCCATTAGGGAATTTCCAAATGTATTTATCAAATATATACCAGGATCACCCCCACATCGATACATATATTTCAACATTCATTTAGTACCGGATGTTGTCCCCATGTCTAGAGCTCCCTTTTGGATGAGTACACTAGAGTTGTTAGGGTTGAAAACGCAATCATAGAAACTATTGCATAAGGGTTATATCAGACCCAGTCATTCACAATGGGGGGAACATGTAATGTTTCTTAAAAGGAGAAATGGTACTTTCTCAATGTGCATTGATTATTGTCAATTGAATAAATTAACCACTAAAAACATATACCCCCTACCTTGGATTCATGATCATTGTGATCAAGTGTGGGGGGAACCATATTCTCAAATATTTACTTGCAAAGAGGTTATTATCAATTATGCATAAGAGACGAAGATATCCATAAAAAAAAAATTAGAGCTCGTTATGGTCATTACGAATTTGTGGTGCTTCCTTTTGGCCTCACCAATGCACCTCCAACTTTCATGTGTCTAATGAAAAATGTGCTTCAAGTATCTTGATCGATTTTTATTAGTTTCCGTTGATGACATTTTAATATATTGTAAAATTGAAGAAGAACACCATGAACATCTTAGTATGGTGTTACAAACCTTAAGGGAGAATCAAATTTATGCAATATGCAGCGAGTGTGAGCTTCACAAACACATAATTTAGTATTTGGGGCATATCATCTCCAGAGAAGGATTAGTAGTGGACCCATAGAAAGTTAAATCCATTATGAATTGTCTGAATCCGACAAATGTATCAGCAGTCTTCTCGTTTATGGGGATTGTTGGATATTATCGAAGATTTTTGGAAGGATTTTCAAAGCTTGCTTACCCCATTACCTCACTATAGAAAAAGGGAACCAAGTTTGAGTGGACCGATAAATGTCAAGAGATTTTCAAAAAACGGAGGAAAATATTGACTACCGCTCCTATTTTAAGGATAAGAGATCCAAATATAATGTTTATGGTGTGCATGAATGCTTGCTTAAAAAGATTGAGGGGTCTTCTACTACAAGCTAATGTTGTCATAGCGTATGAGTCAAGAAAACTAAAGAAATATGAACAAAATTATGTTGTATATGATTCGGAATTAGCTATTGTAACTCATTCCTTAAAAATGTGGAGGAATTATTTATTATGGAAAAAGTTTGTGTTGGTAATTGACCATATCAGCTTAAAGTATTTCTTTAGACAACCTGATTTAAATGGTAGAGAGGAAAGATGGTTAGCATTCATCAGTGAGTTTAAATTTGAAATAAAGCATATTAAGGAAAAGGAAAACAAGTTTGTTATTGATTTAAGTAGGCATGCTCATTTTTTAGTAGCAAATGCAGGGATTAGTCCCAAAATGTATTTTGAAGAACAGGTGAAGGTGACAATGCAACACGATCCTTAGTATCAAGAAATGCAGTGAAAAATGTAATAGAAAGAGATGACTAGGTATGCGTTGAACTCAAAAAGGTTAATTACTTATTGGGACTAGTTATATATTCCCAATATGGAAAAACTAAAACAAATGATTCTAGATGAACACCATAAGAGACCATATGTTGGTCACCCGAGATACCAGAAAATGATAACATCCTTAAGAAAATAATTTTTTTTGGCCGGGTATGAAGGAGGCAGCAAATTAATTAGAAAAATTCTTTGAGTGTGAGTAGGTGAAATTGGAGCACCAAGGTCCAGCGGAATTACTCAATCCACTACCAATCATAGAATTGAGGTGGGAGGTGATTTCCATGGACTTTATAATTGGGTTTCCATGGAACCAATACCAACATGATTCTATTATGGAAGTGGTAGACACCCTGAATAAAGCAGACCACTTTATACCTGTACCATCGAACTTTGGTTCTGCATAATTAGCTAATATTTTCATGAAAGATATTTTTAGACTTCGTGGCATACCAAAGGTAATAGTCTTAGATAGAGATGAAAAATCTACTTCAAATTTTTGGAAGCCCTTGTTTCAGGGCTTGGGGACCAAGTTGAACTTTTGTATGGCATATCACCCTTAAATTGATCAACAAATGGAAAAGACCAATCAGATTCCAGAAGATATACTTTGGATGCATATAATGGACAGACCCACTAAGTGGTAAGAATTTATACATGTAGTTGAGTTTTCCTACAAGAACAACTATCAAGAATCTATTAAAATGAGTCCATTTGAAGCCCTATATTTCAGGAAAGGTTACACTTGACTTAGTTGGAGCCAACTGGAGGTTCAGTGAATTCGTGTGTTGAATATTTTGCAGGATATTGAACAGACAGTAAAGAAAATCTAGTAAAACATTAAACTAGCTCAATATCAGAAAAAGAGCTATGCAGAAAAAAAGAGGACACACAAGGAGTTTTGAATTGGTGAGCACATATATGTGAAGGTCAAACCCGAGAAAATTATTCTTAGAATAGGCAGTTGTGCTAAATTAGCACCACCATTCTGTGGGTCATTTTAAATTTTAGGCCAAGTGGGGCTAGTATCATTTGAATTGGATCTACCCAGTTATGTTAAAGTTCATAATGTATTTCATGTGTCCTTACTGAAAAAATATGTTCATGAAAATTCTCATGTAATTGATTGGAATCTATTACAAGTCAAACTCGAAGGATATTTTCGGCTGAAGCCACTCCAAAATTTTAAGCAGAAGGAGATCGTGCTTCAAAATTGAGCCATTGCTCAGGTTGAGGTGCAGTGGAGGCACTTTACACCTGAGGAGGAAACCCGGGAACAAGAAGATTTTATGAAGGAAATGTACCCAACGCTTTTCTAGTAAATATTTAAAGTTGATAAACATTGCGGTCAGTGTTATTTTTAAGGGAGGAGATGTAAGGACCTGTTATTGTAAAAACAACTATCATTTTATGTGTTATTATTATTAGTATGTTGGAACATGGTGATAAAATAATCATAAAATAAAATGATATTATTAAATAAATAAATAAAATTTTGAAATATCTGGAAATTGTGAAGTTGGACACGCTGGAGTAAAAGATGCTTGCCTAAATCTGAAGCAAATCCGATTTGAATAGAAGAAATAAAAATCCTAAGCAAATAAAAAATATATAGAAATATATATATTTATTTGGTTGGGGACAAATACTGAGAAAAGCATTGCAGGGGGATAAAAGAATGCATTTAGGAAAAAAAAAAGAAGAAAAAATCCTAGGCTAAAGGAGTAACAAATCCCCATAAGGTAGGACATTGCCAAGGAAAAAATCGTGGAAATAATAATGTTAATAATGACATTATGTAGAATTGGTAGAGGTTACTGAGACTTGTAATCCATTCAAGCTCATGGGGGATCAGGGGTTGGTCCATGGTTGGGAGGATTAGTGTGGTCAAGGTCAATATTTCTAGATATACTACTGGTTAGAAGCTATTATTGAGTAAATTACTTTCTTTTTTATTTTTCAAATAAAAAATATAATTCTAAGTCAAATGTTTTATTCAAATAGTGAAAATTGAAAGTAGCTAATGAATACATAGTTGTGTTATGATAATGCATGCCTAGTTAGCACGCTGATAGAACGAGTAATCACATACGTGTGCAAATATCATGATGAATATCTAGATTGTATTGGATTTTTTTAGTGTTGATGCAATGCTTTATAACTTCCAAATCTTGATCTAAACTGGTTACAGGTCCTGAAAACTACTGTAAATTCTACAATAGATGCATAATTACTTAATGCATGAATACATTTTAAATTAAATTACATTGGTATTTGTTGCATGATTAACTCTCACATCAAATATCAAATTTATAGAGGCATAGATATTATTTGTTCAAAATAATTGCAACATATTTTAGTTCATGCCTAGGATATAGAATGAGACACACTTACTTGATGCATGAATCATATTTCAAAAAAATTGTGTAGTTCTTGAGGAGTGATTATAATTCAAAATCAGGAATAGGGATATTTGACATATGATTAACTTCCATAGAATACTGGTAGAATTGGATGATACCTATGCCTAGTAGGCATAATGGAATACGTATAAAAGAATGGTAACCTATTGGAGTTCCAGTATGGAGTGGAGTTGGCTAGATTGGAGGAACAAGAAGACATTATTTGCCACCAACTATTAAGCACAATGGGTTGGTATGGTGGAGAAATCTTTACCTTTATAGCTAGAAACCAATACACCATTCCATTGTAGCTTGCAGCTTAGGTGAGCATTACAATTCTGAAGGGTAGTATTCTTGGAATAAAACCCATACTAATAACAAAAAAATAACTAATACTGAATCTAGGCTCTTGAAAATAATTAAATACATAAGGAGATAAAGTCTGATTTTTAAAGGTGAATAAGTAAGAATGGACAGTTGGAAAATAGCATAGTTACACTAAAATTTCAAAGAAGGATAGAAGTAAAAAATGACTATTACTCGAGGACAATATTTATGAAACCTTGATGCTCTAACTCGTTTAATAATATTTCTAGGAATGAATGAATTAGCTTACAGCGTACATTTGAACTCTTAGAAATAAATAACGAATTCTTATTCTTAATAAAAAAATAATTTTTCAGAGCGAATCATGTCTTTTTCAGGTTAATAAGAAAGGTTTTGTTTGCAAAGAACTACAATTTATGAGAAATATGATCTCTAGCCACCAAATGGATTATATTTTAGAATAGTAGGAAAATACTAGGAAATATGCATTAAGTATTAGCCTACATTCTGTATAATTGTACGCAAACTCATAATATGCATCCATGATAGTAAAACTAGTACTAGAGAAACATGCCTTAAGTTAAGTAGTAGTATACATTCTGTAAAAGTGTACCCAAATTATTAATACACCTACATGAAAATGAAACTGTTGTTGGAGAAACATGCAATGAGTAAAAGGTTACTAATAATTTTGGATGATAATAAGATTGAAGAACCATTTATAAAAGAAAATGTAAGAAACCATTTCTAAGTGTCAAGATACATCAACAAAATGTTAGTTAACTCTCTAACACGAAAATACATGAAATTTACACATACATTAAGAAAAATGTTTGTACGTATCATCACAAATGACCATAATTGCCTAACTAAAACTCTGAGGATGATGATAGTGTCAGACAGATACCAAATCTAGTAGTAGATACCCCTGCTATCAGATGCAATGAAAACATAAAAACCTCGTACCAAAGTAAAAAATAGGTTCATATAAGAGAGATGGTGAAAAGGAAAAATAAAAACAAATATCCAATTCTAAATGATACCAGGGATATTTTCCACCCAAATTCACCTACAATATTTATCATTGAGAAGTAAAACTTTAAATATTTCCTTGCTTAGAGGCACTATTACAAACATTTATATCAGAAGAAAAAACATAACTGACATGGTTTCAAACACTAGATAAAGAACTATGGTTTGTTCCTGGGAGGCAAGCTATGGCCATTAAATAGTATTGAATCAAACCTCAGGCGCAGTTGACGCTTTACATAAGGATTGGTGAGTAAACAATTATATGTTCCTATAATAAACTTAAGAATATTTCTTGGTTGTAGTGAGTTGATTGCACAAGAGGTGAGCATGAATTAAAAAACTTGGAAGAGATGACTGTTTGTCATAGATCTCTCATTTATGGCCATAATACACAGGAACTAGAAATGTAGGCATCATTGGCATACCTGTGCCAAAACCATAATAGAAATAACAAAGCTATTAGTGATCTTAACTACCTCACAGTGAATATTGTGTATAGGAGAAAGAGAGAGAAGCCAATTTTAAATAGTGGCACATGTACAATGCCCACCGGATCAAGATCTTGTGCAGGTCCAGGTTGTGAAAAATAAAAAGAAAAAAAAACCATGTAACCCATCAAAACATTATAAATCTTAGGAGAAATTTTGGGAAAGACATTGGTTAAGCCCTACACCAAGTGAAAAATGTGCTTATCAAATTTGTGAGGTGGTAAAGGGTGTCTTCTTTCCAGGTTCTCATATTTGGGGTTCACCCTGACTGAATTGAAGCCAAACATGCATTGAAAAAATTCCAAGAAAGAACAACCAAATGAGAGTGTTGGGTTTAACGCAAAGATGTGAAACTATTAACTCATAAAATTACAGGGAAAGTATACCTAATTAAGGGAAGCTTGATTCACCAAATGGTTGTAATCATTCCTTCCTATCTAATAATATTGACCTAATGTTGTCTTTTCTACTCGATGGTGCTAATGTCGTGTTTATTTACATGTTGATTTACTACCATAGTTTATGAGTAACTTAGATGCATGTTTCCTTCATTTATTTATGTATTAATGCTTTTATTATCATAGTTCATATGATGCAGTATTATTCTCCATCTTATTTATATGCAGGTGTTAATCTGGGAGCTAGCAAAGGGGTCTTCTATTCTGCTATAGTGGGTTCTCCAGAAAGACTCGATCAAGATCTAAGGTAATGTCTCCTTTTCTTCTTTGATTATCATGCATTGATATAGATATGTATATATTTATTTTTGCCAGTTGTTGTTAATCTGAATGGTCTGCCCTGGATCCCAAGAAGATCCTTAAGGGTATTCCAGCCACAACCACCCGTGCATTAATCCCTAGAAAAGAATTGGCGACTCCACTAAGGACTATATTGAGTTCCCAGTTTTCTCCTTCCAAGTTCCCTATTCTCTCTTTCTTTCCACGCAATCATGTTCTTCTTGGTTCTCTTTCTGAACACTTACGACTCTTCATAAACTTCTTTGTTGTGTTAAGGTTTCGATATGAGCTTGAATGACTATTTTACAAAATTTCTCGCCATTAACACACCCCAGTAGTGCAAAGAAGTGACTTATACCACTCTTTTGGCTTGTATACATAGCATTAGTCCTATCATTAACACCTTGTAGCCTCTCTTGAAGTGTGTTATCCAGCCAATATCTTAATCAACAGTCTATTTTGTGAATGCCTGGGTTGGGGAAGCTGGCTATATTTTATTTTAAGGATCGGTAGTTGTGCACTATGTTTGGATGCTTGTTCTTGAGAAGTTTTTCCTTTTCGGAAAATAACTTGAGTGCTTATGTTTTTCAAGAAAACAAAATAATTTTTTTTGTAGTATTTTCTCTTTTAGTTGTTTAGATTTTGCATCTGTATATTAGGTTAGTTGTGAGAGAGAATTGCATGTATGCAAGTTGTGCTTGTGTTTACTGTATTGGATGCATGGTGTTGATTAATGTATAAATGATTCTCTCCTTGTAGAAATAATTCATTCATTGAATTGAAATTGAAAAGAATGTTTGGCATGGTTTGTGTGAGAAACTCACAAAACTCCATATGTCAACACCTCTTCCGAAGACATTAATAAAGTACGTCTAAAATCTATCTTGTAATAAAATAAATCAACAAATATCTTTTGAGTATACACACATATTAGTCTAGGCTAGGATCTCGGGCTAGGAAGTTGTGAATTAACTTCCCTTGATGGTAAAACTGAGACTAGTGTCGTTAAAGAGGGTAAAATCCTACTGTAATCATACTATCAGGACCGCTCTGGTCAAAGAGGAATTAAAGGCGAGACAACATTGGAATTTAAAAGTAGGTATCCCACCTTTGATTACATCTCCATTGGGTATTGTTTGTATCGGGGATTCATTCAGGGATATCAAAGCTAAGTCAGGGACTCAGGTATCTTTCCCACACATCGTACTATCTACAACACTATCCCCTCCTATAGTGTCTGTGATTTGACGTAAAGATAGTGGCCAAAAATTTTTAGGGATGAACATAAGGTGACTGGGGTGGGTTGCCCTAGTACTTAAACAAACGAACCTACTCTATCTTTGGTTTTTTGGAGGGTGCTCATGTTCACAAGAGTACTTGGCCCCTTAATCCAAGGTCTGGGCGAAGCTTAGGAGTAATCATAATTGTACATTTGGAAACTCACTCTTCTAGCCATAGTGATATTGGGTTACATCTCCAGCAAATGGTGGTTATCAGATAGATTCATATCCCCTGACTGCTTGTTGATTTAGTTTCAGAGTATTTTTTATTTTTTAGGTGCTAGTTTGTTATCACTTAGACTGTAATCAATATCATTTTTTTTTTTTTTTGATAAAATATATCGGTAACCATGGCTACATATGGCCCTTTTTGTAGATCTTAATGAAAAGAAGGTCCTCCTTCGTTGACTACGAAGGATCAACCAAGCCTTGGTGATCTAGATTTCCCCTCATCGGGTAACCATTCTTTAGTATCTAACACTTAATCAGACATTACATCTTAGGACACTATATTGTTAGGGAAATTTTTCATTGAAGGATTTGTACCTCCTTATAATCCTCCCATCACTCATCCTTTGGGACCTAAATGGATTTAGGTAGCACCCATACCCATCATATCTTTGAATATACCTACATCGACCATCCCCCCAATGACTAATGGGTCATGGGACTTTGTAGAAAACTTTGGTCCACCCTCACTTCCCTCATTGATCGTCAATAATATGCAACTAAATAGTTACCCCACTATCCAAACTCTTCCAAGGCTGAGTAACTTAGTTAAACCTACTATGAGTTGAACCCATTACATGCTGATTTTCCCCCTTTTTTGTCTTGTCCTAGAAGTTTAGTTATCACTCCTAATAATGCTATTAGCACGAGTTCCTTCAGTAATCCCTTTGGTTGGAATCTTATGTTAAGTTCAAACCCTCATGCTCAAATGCCAAGGGGAAATGTTCCCAACATGCACATACTAGTAGGGGGAATTACTATTCCCCTTCCACCTATATGACAAGTTGAACCATCATTAATTGAAATAAATCCTCCAATTGCACACTACCCAAGTGTCAGTCATGTTCCTATAGCCACTTACATGGCAGGCAGGATCCCTCAACCCCGTCTTGCTCAATCCATTTGGGTACCCCCTCCTCAACCTCAATTGAGTCAAGGGGGGAATTTTATCCTCAAGTAAATCAAGCTTATATACCCAAACCTAACATCCCATATGGATAACCACCCTATATGACTACTCCACCATCACAAAGAAACTATTATCCACCAAACCCTATGTATCTTGTTGGAAACAATATAATGCGTAGACCCTAGGGTCCTTCAAGTCATTCATCATCACCCTGCTAAGACTTGAGGACACCAAATAATGTCCTTTCTTTCCAACACTCTACATCCCCGTTCTATACAAACTAACCAATGACTCCATCTACCACAACTTACATTGTCCCCCAATTCCTCACAAAATACTTGTCAACATCCTAAAGTTTGACCAGAAACAAGCGGATGATTTGGGAATATATGTCAACACCCATCATCTATGGTGTATATCAAACTCCATGGTGGATGACTGTATACAGCTCTGGCTCTTCCCCCACATCCTTACTAGCAATGCTGCCAAGTGGTATATTGAGCTACCATGTGCATCAATTCATAGCTTTGGCGCCCCGACGATGGAATTTTTAAAGAACTTTTAGTTTTCCATCCGCTACAAAAACGGGATGGAACTTCTTACTACCTTGTGCTAAGACACCTCCACTGACATCTCCTATCACATTCATGAACAGATACATAGGAGGAGGCTAGTCAAAGCCCCCATTTTGGATTATTCGTTAGCAGATTGGTTCTGTAAATCTCTTCTTCCTCAAATTTCCAAAGACATTGCCTTAGGTGGTGTAGTCACTAAATACCAATCCGTTCATCTTGCCCAACACTTATATTTGATCTATTCACAGTCTGGTACATTATACTACGTAATCCCCAATGCCCCTAGAACTTCCAATTCTTCCGCTACTCAACAACCTGGCATGCATGCTAATAGTGTCATCAGTGACACCTCTAGGGTAGTTGTAAAACAACTTTGTGGGAACATTACTCAGTTGTTTTTTGATCCTACTATTTCTACCCAATCGGCTTCTATTCCTACCGTTGTGGTAAACTCTATGTAGTCTATACAAAAACCTAGCAGAAAGAGAAAGAAGAATAATAAAAACACCTCTCCTTCTGAAGAGCAGCCAACCAAGCAATCCAACCCAAGCAGAAATTTGCTACACCACCTGATAGTGGAAAGGAAAAAGTTGTCAAGTTCCCTTAGAAAATCTATCTTAAAGACCATATGACACATCGATGTTTGCGTCTCCAAGAGTGCACAAATATTCATTCTAAAGAAGACACTGGCCATAACTGTGTGGTCCTACAAAACCATTTCCCTTCTCAACATTAGTGACATCTTATTGCGAACTCGCCTCATCCCCCAGAAGCGGGCAATGATAGTTCAAATCATCCTTCCTCTAGTCAAGGATCATTAACCATTTACACCTTTGAAATGATTTATCTTGAAACAGGAGCCAAAACTTATGGACTTGTAGTCACTAATGCTCACGACACATCCTTGAGTTCAAACCCATGTTCACCTAATGATATTCATATCAAAAGGCTTGTTCCTAATCTTGTGATTTTTCCCCTAAAAGGGCCACTTCGTCACACAACGCATAATACATCTACCCTTACTACCTAGAACTATAGTATTGTAGAAGACTTGGTATAAGCATCGTGAGCTATGTCTACACTCAAAGTATTGCAAACTTGTTCAGTTCAATGAAAATATTTTCTTTCAGCGATTGGTATAGTTGACCCTCAGGAGTCCATGCTAGTAATATTCAACATGGAGAAATGTAAACCTCGTATTTCCCACCAACTTGCATTTCAAGTACATATTTTTTTGAAAGGCCATGGTGTACATAGAATAATCATTAACATAGGTGCTTCAACTTGTCTCATGTGTACTTCATGTTGGCTTGCCTTTGGTTTTCCAATCCTCTCTCTACTATCGAATTCCCTTAAAGAATTCGATGGTCATACATTTATCCTAAAAGGTTACCTTGCCGACTACCCCCTCACTCTGAGTGGGAAAACGATAACGATGGAAATTGAAGTTGTAGATCATAAACTCAACTATAATCTTGTTTTTGGCCACAGTTGGACTTATGCCATGACTTCCATCATCTCTTCAATCTTCTGCCTCATGATTTTTCCATTGAATGGGAGAATAGTCATAGTGGACCAGATGTCCTTTTGCACCACATATTACTCCCCTTTGCCTAGCGACATCGTACCTTCAACGGGTGGCATACCTGACTCTTATGTAGTTATTGATACCGATCTTTTGAAGGGTTCTTCCCTAATAGGTTTCTTTCCTCTCCCATTTCCTAAGGTTCCATAGATGGTTTCAATGGTCTCCACCACTCCTCATGACCCAAATGATCCCTGGATCCTCCCATCCCCTTCATACGTTGAATCTTACGGAGGAAAAAAGTCATTGTCACTAGTTCAATTAGCTTATCAAACCATTTAATCTACATCATGTTCTCCTGTCACTTTGGTGATGACCAATGGTACCATCTCCTCTCCCACAACTCCTCCCTCTAACGATATCCTCAATCAAGTCCTACCTTCAGATGAAGCTATTTGAGAGATCATGTGTGTAGAGGAGCGACCTTGGGAGAACTCTCACCATCATGTTTCAATATATGATTCAGACGTGACCCCTATACAAGTCTTATCCTTTGAACCACCTGAGGTTCTTCCCTATTGTTATAAAACCATCCAATCTTTGGATTCAGAAGGGAAGAAGGGAAATATTTCAAAGAAAATGCTCATTGATATCTGAGTCAAGACAAACATCGTGGAAAATATACACATTGGAGCTGATTCCAATCCAAAGGAAATTTCAACCTTCACCTTCCTTTTCAAGGAATTCCATGATCTATTCCCTTGGTGTTATGAGGAAATACGCAACATAGACACTTCTATCAACGAGAATGATATAAATAAGTTTTGAGCATTATTTTTATGGTATTTCTCTTGCTCATTAATCCAAAAAGTCCTTTAGTATCCTTCTTTCGGCTCATTAAACTACCACGAAGAAGATCGAGCATTCTTTTTATGGTATTTTTCTTGCTCGTTAATCTGAAAAAAGCTTGAGTCTCCTTCTTTTGGCTCTTTAAACTACTAAGAAGCTCAATGATTCTTTTTATGCTATTTTTATTGCTCATTAATCTAAAAAACCTTGAGTCTACTTCTTTGGGCTCGTTAAACTACTACAAAGATGATATGAGTGTGTTCTTTTTTGGGACTTCTTCTTGATCTTGAACTGAAAAATCCCTGAGTTACTTCCTTACGCCCGTTAAAATCTTATAAATAATATTTGAGCAAATCGTTTTCTCTCTTTTTCTAGGTCGTTAAACTGAAAAAGATAGTACGAGCATTCTTTTTAGCAATTTTTTCTCACTCGTAAAATTGAAAAAACCCTAAGTTATTTCTTCAAGCTCGTTAAAATCTTATGAAGAAGATTTCAGAAACACTTTTTCTCTATTTTTCTAGCTCATTAAACTATAAAATATAGTACGAGCATGATCTTTTATGGGAACTTTTCTCCCTCTTGAAATGAAAAATCCTCGAGTTACCATCTTTGGGATTGTAAAACTCCCGTGAGGATGATATGAGAGCTTTCTTTTTTGGTACCTGTTTATCGTACAAAGTGTCTAGGCACCGCGACAATTCTCAATGTAAGGGTTGTCACTCTAATCCTTACTCACTCCATTTAGACTCTCTCCTAGAAAATTCGAGGGGGGTAGTCCCTAAGGTGAATGGATGAAGATAGTCTGTGGAAAACAGAGTCTAGGAGATTTTAATGATGAACAACATGATGAATTTAGAAAACAACATGGTCTTGGTCAATTGAGATGGATAGATTAGAAAAAGACACAAACACAAGATAAAATTAATTATAGACCACTACCTTTATATTGAATTAACCATCTAGACTAAATAAAAAGGAGTTATCCAGAACAAATTTATAAATGTGCTAAAATTAAAATCATGAAAACTTTATCATGCAAGAACATCTAGCAATTAAATCCAAAATATAGAAGAATTTATCTTTCTCCTATATTCAATGATTTTAAAAACACTAATCGCACCTTACAATAGAGAAATCACTACCATGAAAGGACACCAAGGAACTTTAGATTAACAATTTAATTATTCCTTAGGAAATTAGTTTAATGTGTTAAATGAAGAAATCAAAATTTTTAATGTGACGAAAGTAAAACAAATCAAAGGATTAATAAAATAAACTTTTAATGGGCCATTGGGAACATTAAAGTTTTTTAGTGTGAAAGCACAAGTCCTCCTTTAATTTTTTTCTCTACCAATTCTAAAGTCACCAAACAATTTTTAAATTTTTTTGATTTTTAATGTTTTTCAAACGAAAAAAAATAAATTAAAATCATAAGTTAAAGTAAAAAATGAAACATGTGAAAAAAAAAATTATCGAAAGACAACAAGTAAAACAAAAACAATCAAATTTTAAATTAAGATGAATCCAGCCAAAGTTTAGTTAAAAACAAAATCAGATTTTTTATTAAAAAAGAAGAACTAACCCTAACATGAAGACAAAATAAAATAATAATAAAATCGAATTGTTTTGTTGGTTGTGTATGGAGGTGTGATAGTGGTAAGAGCCCAAGATGGATTGCAATTCGAGGGAGAGAACGTAGCTTTGAGGAGGCAGTGAGCCACAAGAGGAGCAAGGGAGTGTAGTAGGCAGTGATGAGGGAGCTGAGAGAGGGAGACGAGCACGTGGGTCCGTGACAAAGAGCTATGGAGTAGAAGGAAGGATGATTTGAAGGTTGATAGGCAATGTTTGGTAGAAAATCTCAAATGGCAAGAGGGACTGACGCAGGAGGCATCACACAGATGGCAGAAGTAGATTGATGGGAATATGAGATGGATTAAGGGAAAAGAACGATGAAGAGATGTAAAATAATTCCGATGAAAAATAATGCCACTCCAAAATGATATTGAGGCCAAATCTTACCCTTCATGACCTAGATCTTGCTTCAAATCAAACTTCTCTTTCAGATCTGCAAAGTGAACCTGAAAACACAAACACTTAGAACCTAGATATATAAAAGAAAAAAAACCAGAAACCCAAGTTAGAAAACTAAGAAAAATACATATCTAAGCACAAAAATGGTAGATCTATCAGATATGAGGGGTATGAGTCCAACTTTGTTCCTAGATTTGATAATCTAGGAGGTTCGTAACTCAAAACCCTTCGTATATCACAAATAAAATTTTATGACAAGCCCAGAGCTCATTTAGTTGGGCTCTTCAGAAAATATAGATTGGGAGTTGGCTGGTCCAATTGAAAAATTCCCCTAACACCTAAGGAACTAAAGATTCAATATTTCCCTACAAAACTCATTCCAACCATCAAAATAGAGTGATAAAATAATAATAAATTCAGAGAAATAGAGATACCTGCTATTACGTTCAAAATTTAAATTATTGTTTAAAGCCCAACGACTCAGCAAAATCCCTATACTAAAATCACTCTTCAGAATATATCATCAATGGCTTAAAAAAGATTATGCATGAAAACATCACATCTTACAGTATTCCCATGAAGAGTAACACCAACGAAATTTAACCCCAAAGTCTTTCTTTATTATCAAGAAAATGATTACACAAGAGCTTCTTGCTAAGCACATGACTCAGAGATTAGATAAATTGACTCACAAATGACTTCCATTTTTAATATAAATCCTTCAATGGCTAGTTCGAGTGATCCTTGTCAAATAAATTTCAACCATTGATGAACATTAAAATGTCTTTTAATCTCATCTGTCGAAATATTTAATTCTTGAGGAAATTCAAATTTTTTTAATTAAATGTATTTTAGTTAACTCAAAAATTAAATTTTTGATTTAGTTTCCCCAAAATTTTGACATTGACTTAACCCAAGGGATCAAATGTTTAAATTTTTTCAAAATAACTAATATACCTTAGTCCCTAGACCTCTTAAAATTTAACTTTTTAGGACAAATGAATTTTACCTTTGAAAAATTTAAATTTACCTAGCACCTAGAATTAATAAAAATTTTGGCTTAGAATTTCAATTAATATTTAGCCAAAAAAAATTAATTAATTAACCTATGAGGGGATAACTTATTTTTCCAACCCTCAAGACACTTTACATCATGATTTTCATATTTTTTACATCATAAGGGGGAAAACCCATTTATAATAGACCCTCATAGACTACCTATTTCTGCAACATAAATATAATCCAATAAACTAGTCAATTTGTAATAAAATAACCTTACAAAATAGTTAGGATTATTCCAAAATCACTTTTACATAGAATCAATCTAGAACACTAGGACTCGCCTAAGATCCCAGCAACAGAATCCATTCTAGCTTTGGGGTAAGATTGAAGAAAAACTCTGCCAACCATCCGAGAATGTATATCGTCACTAGAAAAGTAGGTTTAGCTAGTTCGTTACCTACATGACATGGATTTGCTGAGATTATTTATATCATATACATGAAGAATGATTTTACATTATAACATCTTGAAAATCAGGCTAATGATGATGGCTGAATGGCACTGACACATCGATCAGGCACTATCCCTCTTGTGAAAAAAGGGGGTGTACTACCATCGGTCATTGACATGTAGTTTTCAACATGTGTCTCTACGTGGGGACACATGGAAACACTGGAGGAGTGTGCGAATCTAGAATCTTCATCCACGCAACATAGAAGATAACATAAGTAGCTTCCATACAAAAATAATCATATAATATCAAGAACATGAAAAATATAAGCTCTTCATTTATTAACTAGTCTAGCAACACGAAAAACATAATTCTACCTACAAAATAAAATACTAAAATAAAACGGTGTCAGGTTAGGCATACAATACAAAGGATGGCCCATGGCATCAAATGCATTCAACATAGTGCATGTTGAGCATTTTCTTGCTTTCAAGCAAATATGTAGGCTACTATTCATATGTGCCATGTTCAATGATGCATATGGTAGGACTCTTGCCTCTTTGAAAACTAAGCCATTTAGATCTTTCTTTCACATAATTTACCTGAAAACCCTGAAACTTATACAAATTATTTAGAATCTGAATAACACGTGTTTCATGCCCATGTTTAGATTTATCTGGGATAGAAGGTTTAAAAATGATATCTGTCTTAGTTTTATCTTCAATTAATTTATCAGACATCTTCATGGTAGAAGCAACAACATCTAACTCATCAGCTAAAATATTTTTATCTCTTAGGATAGCTTTAAGATGCATGACATCAAAATACTCCATGGTATCCCACATAAAATTTCTATAATTTCTTAATCTTTGATTTTTACATGTAAATCTATTTTTTATTTGCATGATAACTAAATCTAAATCACCCTTGATACTTAGAAATTTTAATTTCAAAGTTTTTTCCATTTCAATACCTGACAACAAGGCTTGATATTTAGCCACATTACTGGTTGCTTCAAATTCTAATCTGTTAACACCCAAGTTGTTCCCTATGACTCCCAAGGGAATACGGCCGGGGTAACCACTAACCAATCTTTGGATCACAGCTTCTAGCCAAACTGTGATCAGAGAGGGCTCTCTCTTTATGATTTGTCTCTGTTATGATGGTGTTTTAGGCTAGTTATTATGCTCAGGTTTTGGTTTATATTTTGGTTGAAGGATTTCTATCAGGTCTTATGACATAGTGTTTAGATAGTGAAATACCATTGGGCAATGGAATCTGGAGTTGTGAAATGATTTGATACGCTGGATTGGTGGTGTTCAAACTGCAGGGCCTATTGTGTATTACAGACAAACAAAATTAGCTTAAATGGTGATGTATGTCAACCAACAGAAAGCAATTAAGAATTTTCTATTAAGTTGGTGAGGTGAAAGTGAACACACTGCACAGGAGCAAAGCTTGAATTCCTGTGACATAGGCCACTGTGAAAGGTGTATTCTGAAAGTGCAGCAATTAAGAATTACACTTTATATAGATTACAGCTGAAGAAAACATTCATAAACAACATAGATTGAACTCAGGGTACTCAGTGAGTAAATCCAGAAAGTTATTCTTTTTCTTTGTTGCTTAGTATTGAAAATCAGATAACATATATGGATTTTAACACAACAACTAATTGACAGAGAGAGATACAGAGACTTATTGTATGGTGAAATACACAGGAATCCAACAGTTATCAACAGACACCAGAACGCATCAACACCTCAGAAATCCGAGAAATTCCATTGCTTTCTTTATTAACTTCTGAAAAGATTACAGCATAAGAGCTTCTTCAGGAGAAATCAACAACAACCCTTGCAAGCTCATGCGAAGGGGGCTTTATAGGAATGCGTATACAAAATATCTCAGGCATTGAGTCATCTGAGAGAGAAAATATCTTCATAAATTTGTTCAGGAAGTAGAGAAGAAGTTATTGTAGCTTTGAATGCGGCATAAATGCCCTTTATGTCTGTCAGAGGATAATTTTGACCTTTGGAGGTCATTGAGTCGGTTGCAACGCTTAGCTTTTAATGCTGATAAATGCGCCTTTATTTCTTGCTGCGCTGTATTTTCTCGGCTCTGCCACCTGTAGTCTTCTATTTCTGCTTTGTTGGCGATCCATCTGCTGAGTTGGCCTAGCCTTAATCCGCTGTGCATGCTGATTTTGTTAAACTTTGCTTTGCATGATAACTGATATTTTAAGAAACAAAATTGTTAAGTGACTCCCTGTTTACAAAATCTTCTGTATTGCGCTTGTCCACCATTCTTGCGTAGGGAGTTGATGCCTGAGAATAACATCCATTGTCTCCTCTGCCTCTGTGTACTTGAAGAAATTGGGAGCCACCCCAAACAGGTGATTGATCTCATTCATTATAAAAAACAGATTCTCGACTCTGTTGTAAAGAGATTGTCCTGTGGCTGGCCCTGTTTCCTCTGAGGTGCTGGGCTTATCACTGATCTGGTTAGTGGCAAATGTATTGACCCTTTTAGCATATTGGTCATGTGTGAACAATCTCCCTGCGCTGTTCAGTAAGCCAGGGAGTCCTCTGCTTTCTAACACTTGAAACTTTTCCAAAAACTTGTTCACCTCAGTCTGCATGTCTTGGGTTCTTTTCTCCAGTGTCTGTACCAGATTTCTAAGAGTAAGAACCCTCTTGATCAGTTGGACAGTATCAGTCCGGTTTGTAATTCCCATGATGGCTAACTGAGAACTTGTTTTATGATTAAGTACATTGATCATTCTAGTGGCCACTTTAGGCATATTGCTCAATTGAGTTCTTGCTCTGTGAATCTCTCTCTGTGCCTTTGGGATGAGCTCCAGCTGCTCATGGATTGTCTCAATATATGGCCACTGCTCATTGATAGATCGACCAATGTTAGCCCATAGTACTATTTTTAGTTCTGCCACCACTTTATCTAACTTGAGCTCTTTCTCTAGCTCTTTTATTTTGTTTTTGAGGGCTTTCACCTCCCTGTCCTTCTCTGCCACAGTTTGTTTGGATTTATCATATCTATCATTGATTTTAGCCAAAGATTCTTTGGCTGAATTGAGCTCCAACATTTGAGCTTCCAGGACTTGGATTTCGTTCTTCAGCTTTTGCATATCTAGGCTTTGGGCCTGCTCTGTAGTTGTTGGCGTTGCTGAAGTAGATGTTGCTGTTTGTTCGGTCTGCTGAGGAGGAGGGGCAGTGATAGGAGCAGTTTCCTCAAGATTGATGATCTGAGGAGGAGGTTGAGAGGTCTGACCCTCTTCTCTTTGTTCTAATGCTGCTTGCAATGCTGCCTTTGCAGCCTCTGATTCTCCTAGTTTGTCTTGTGCTTGAATGAGCTGTTTATAAATGGAGATCAACAAATCTGTGGTGTCCTTCTCCTGCCTTTGTTGGGCTACCTCATCTGTCTGAGGGTGCATGGTGGCAGGGAGTTTGATTTTCTTCCTCATGGCAGCCATGTCAGCATCCCTCAATTTCAAAATTTCCTGTATCCCTGAAATATCTTTGGGATCATGCCCAATTTCAATGATTATGTCTTCCAGGGACCTTATTCTGTTGTCCTTTGCCTGGGATGATGCCTTCTCCAATTCCAGTTGAGAGGCTGTGGCATTGAGGCTGCTCTTTAGCTTATAATTTTCCAATGTTTCATCTGCTAAGGAGGCATACACCATCTCACCAGTTTGTTTGTGCAGTTCAATTTTGTCCATTGGGTGTATGTCTTTGGCCATGACCTCCAGGTTGGTCCTGAGGTAATCTGAGGCAGATTGGGGATGCAAAGCTGTGGGCATAAAATGACTCATGATCATTTTGCCTTCACCTACATCAAAGGCAGACATAAGTCTTTGCTGATTGGTAGGAGCCATGTTTAGTAGGTGATTGTACAGCTGTATTTTGATAGGATCACTCCTCCTTTTAATGTCTATAAATTGTTGTTTGATGCTTACTTGTCCCTCTTTTTGTTGGCTGGAGGAGCTGACCTCCCCTCCCATGGTCCTGTCCTGTTCCTGCTGGAAGGAACTTGCTGAAGCTTCTCTGCTGGGTGGGCCCATGCCCAATGCTTGTCTTATTGCTGCATCATCCTCAGAAAAGTCATTTAATCTTTGTCTCTTCTCTCCCTGGTTGATAGATGAAGTGAGAGGAGTTTCTCGATCCCTTTTCCTAAAAACAAATGTATCCTCCTTTTGAGGAGTTTGGAGGACCGAGGCATCAGTGGTGATTTCTGGCCTAGGAGGCACTATGTTCTGAGCCTGTTGCTCAGTGGAAGTTGGAGTATCAATCACCCTCTCTTGCTGTAAGGGCTGCTGTCTGTCATGTTGCCCTTCTTCTTGCTGCAAATCTTGTTGCTGTTGTTGCTCTGCCTGCTGCTGCTCTTCTTTATCTGTCTGCTCTGTCTCCATTTCCTTTTCTTTGCCTCTGCTGGATATATTCTCAGTGGCCTTGGTAGTTTGCTGCTTGACAGTTGAGGAGGATTCAGCTGCTCCCGTTTGTGTGCTTGGAAGTGTGAATACCTGTGGACAAAGCTCAAGGTCAGCCAACTTCTTTAGATTCCTTAGTGCCCTCTTGTTCAGCTCTTCTTGTGACAAGGGCTCTTCTAAGGTCCCTCTCCTCCATTTGTCTTGGTTTGCATATTTTTCAATGTGAGGGATGCTATGGTGATCATAGGCAGATAACTTATATTTGAGCCTCCTCATGGATATGAAATGATTAGGGTCATAGGGTACCCATATGAAACTGGTTTGAAGGCCAAGGGCCTCAAGCATTGTCTCTGCTTCCTTCCATCCTTGCTCCCTCTCATTATAGATAAAATGGCCAAGTTGGCTTTTGACCTTCAACTGTGCCTTTTTGCCTTTCCCTGAAAAATGAAGCACATCAACTCTGCCAAATTGCCTAAAGTACTCTAGGGCAAATAGCCTCATAGGCACATATTTGGGTAATTTGAAAGGAGGTAGATCACACCCATATATCCTGATGACAGTGTGGTTTTGGTAGAAGTACCAATCCCCAATGCTATAAACTTTGGACAGCTGAAGAATTCTCTGCATGTCATCAGTGAGTCTCGGAGGAGGTGAGCTCATCAGCATTGCCATAGTTGGATGGATGAACAGATCCATGAATTCACAATAAGTGTATGGAGACTCAGGTGTAATGTGGAAGACAGATGACCAGTAGACCACTGATCTGGGATTGCCTCGGGCATCCATTCTTTTGATTGAAAAGTGAAATTTCTCATGTTGATGGTACAAGATCAAGTGGTAGATGTAGGAGGTGTATCTGAACATCCTATCTCTCCTCAAATTCATCAATTGCTCATGAATCTTGTCTGATATGTAGGTGGCATAGTCATAGCAGATTGGTGACTTGCCAGGAGAAAACATAAGCATCATTACCAGCACAGTTGCATCAATATGCTCAATTGAACTATATCCCAAGATGGGAGAAATCATATCTGCAAGGTCTCTGCCCAGCTCATTGAGGTATACATGAAGAATTGGAGGGCCCATTACAATGTTAGTTTTGATGTATAATTGATTGAATTTGACAATTTGAGCATCTGTGAGTTTATCCCCTTGTTTTATCAGATTTATCAGTGATAAAGGAACCAACTTCTTCTGAGGGTTGAAGCAAAGCATGTCTCTGATAGCTTGAGGGGTAACATAGAAAAGTACTGCACCAGATGGGTCAACAACAGCTCGCTGAGAAACATCATATTGTTCAGCACAGAGGTGGATTAGTTCAGGGAACTGGTTGACCTGAGGGAGCTTAAAAATAGGGAGGAAAGAGTCCCATAAGCCCAGTATATCTGTCCCATTTTCATGCTTGGCTTTTAATTCATTCAATAGATGAAGGTGGAATTTGCTGCTCATAAGCTTCTCTTCTGCAATTTGGTAATCCATATCTGCCAAGGCTTGCCATTTCAAATTCTTTTGAGGGGCATTCAGGGGTTGAACATTTAGTACTACAGGAGGGACTGATGGGTCCATGGTTTTTCTAGGATTGTGGGTAGAGTTGCTATGCAGAGCAACACAATCAGGTTTTCTTCAACGAAAGATGTGAATTGTAGAGGACAGAGAGTGAATGGGAAGGTTGCAGCAGTTGCAATACTGCTTTTGAACAAAATAGAGCAGTAGCAGAACTGAGCAGAGTTTGCTTTGTGGTGAATTTGTTTCTTGCAGATAGCTGTTTCACGATTGCGCGAACCAATGTGGAATTTCCACTAAATTTGCCCAATGTGGCCTCCTAAACGTGTAATGGTAGCACTGGTTTGGTATGAATGCTGGTTCGGTGGAGTTTTAATGGTGAAATTGGCGTTTTAAGGTCTGCTCACAGGCTATACCCGGAATTCACGGAAAAATGGACTTGCAGAGTGAAAATGGAGAATACCTGGTGAATTTCGTCGGCTTAATCTTGCTAATGCGTGAGTGATGGACGCTCTGGCGGTCTCGAACTTTCCTCAGCAGGCTGGTGCAAGTTTTATACGTAAATTGCATGCAGAACAAACAGTGCAGCTTTTGCAAAAAATAGCAAAAAACGCGAAATTAAGTCTAAATATGGATTTTGGCGATTTTGGCGCGTTTTTGTGCTGACGTCAACATGACGTCATAGGTGGGGTCAGGGTCGGATGACGTCAGCATGACGTCATCAGGCTAGGTGGCGGGCTCTGATTGGTCCACGGGGATGGTGAGGTGGCAGGATAGGTCAGCCAATGGTTGAGCGGGAGGTTGACGTGACGGCATAAGTGGCAGTGACGTGGGGTGACGGGGAAATGATGTGGTGATGACGTAATGCAAATGGAATGGGGGAAACCGGAAACCGGAGGCGGTTTCTTATCGCACCGCTTATGGTACGGTGGTGGTAAGTGTCAGGTGTACCTCCGATGAGCCGTGGAGGGGACGCGTGGCTACCGCATGACGTAGCCAATAATACGGCCGTCGGAAGATATCGCCCGGATAGAGGATCTGCTCCGATGCAGTGATGGCCGTCAGATCTGGGGGGAATGATCGGACGGCTATCGGAGGGTTGATGTGATAGGGGGATAGGGCGGGTAACCAACGGTCGTCGGAAAGGGTCCGATGCCTCGAGAGCCGTTGGATCTTCAATTCTTTAATCGGACGGTCGTCGGGAGGACGAAGGGATCGACAGGTAAGGGGAGGGGCGGGGATTATTTTAATAATTATTCTGGGGATCTGTGCATGGGCGGAAAACTTTGGTATAGTGGGTTTCCGCGAATTTTCTGTGGAAATGCGCCCGCCCTTTGGACTTTAGGTAAAAGGGAAAAAGTGGGTTTTCCATGTTTTTAGCCATTTGAAGCGAGTAAGGGTATAAACAAGGCTTTTTTAGGAGGTTTTATGTGTAAATGGGGGTTAAAAGTGAGAAAATGGATTTGTAAAGGGGAAAGGGGGTTTGGCTTAGGCTTATCACAATGACCAGATGTCATTTGATCCCTTTAGAGAACATATGGCTATAATGCCAAGGGGAGGGATATTTATACAAAATTTGGGGTTTAGACACGATGGTGTTAATACTAGTAGGGGAAAGGCAACATAGGGGATTTACATAGTAGAGTTAGAGTTAAAATGGATGGGGGGAGTGAATGGAGGGAGAAAATACTAAGTTTACTTGAAACTCACTTAGTTTAGGGAGTAGATCAAAATGAAAAGATTTTAGACAAGAAATGTGGCTTCTAAAAAGATTAAGAACCACCATGAAACCATAATTTTTCCATGAATCTCAGCTGATGAGGGGATGTTAGTAAATGACATGAAAAAGGGAAAAGGGAAGTTAGTCATGCTTTCTGTTGCAACTTGATGAAGAAGAACACCTTGTCAACTGATTGACTTTGCTCTGGTAAACATAGTTAACACATTTGCAATGGTAAAGATAACCTTTCTGCAACCCCAACTACTTACCCAGCTACTTGCCTAGCATTTTTTATTTCTTCTTGGAGGGTGCACTTGGACTTGCAGACCCTTACTTGCCTTTTTTTTTCTTTGGCTTTTCTTTTGTTTTTGCTATCTACTTCTACCCTTATCTCTTCCAAGGTCCCAGATTAAGCTGTTGGGAGCCTTTTCTTCTCTACCTGAACTACTTGTCTGCCAAGATTAAACAGTTTGGACAGACTTTCTTCTCTAATCTTCAACTGCAAATTTAAACCATGGAATGATCCAGATTAGACTGTTGGACCCTCCATCAAAATTGGGATGTATTAATCTATTTACACACCTTGCACTTCCTTGGAAATATGTGATCTTTGCATGATCAAAGCAGAGCATATTTGGACCTTCCCTTGCCAATCATGAAATATGAAACCTATTGGTATAGGTAGCTAACATAATCGATAGGAAAATTTGAAAATATGACCAAGGGGAGGTTTCAAGACAATTCTCGCACCTTTACCATGCCCATATGTTGCACCATCAAAGTACAAATACCAAACATTATTTTTTAAATCTCCCTCTTTTTATCAACCTTGACCTCTACAGGAATGATTGAATTAGACAAAATAGCATGATTCCGAGGGTTTGGTTGCTCACATAATATCTCATTATTGGGACATTTAAGACCTTTGACATGGAATCTCCTTTCGGGCTCTCTATTTAATTTAAGAAATCCTTGAGAATTAGGGGAAGGAATCATAGAATATGACCAATTCATTTGAATGATTCCTCCTAAATCAAAGGCATGTTTTCTAGACAAAATCATACCCCAAACATCACGCACATCAACCACAACTATGTCCATAACAATCATGATATCAGGGTACACAGACAGATGGACTTGTAAGTCTTTAATTAACCCATGAACTTCTATTTTCTTCCCGTCCATGACACATATGTTATAGTAAGGCCTATATATCATTAAGTTAATTTGTTCCATTGACTCTCTTAGTCATCACACAAGTGAAAGCACGAAAATCGAGCATGCAATTGTATAAATGGTAATAATTAGCAAGCAAAGTAATGAAAAAAGGAGAATTCCATTTGTTTTCAGATTCCATACTTTACAAATACATAGGAGCATCCTGGTAGAAAGCCTCATGAGTTTCCTCTTGAGCTTCACTCACATGGGTGTTGCCAATAGCACTTAGTAACTTGCCCTCCTGCGAGGGAATCTTCACTATTTTGCTGATAGGAACAAAAACCTTAGATTTATTAAACCAGCCTCCTAAATAAATATTCATATGAGAAGTTTATCCGGGGTTAAGACTTATTTTCTGGTAGTTTAACCCCATGTCCTTAGCAATTTCAAGAACTCTCTTAGGAGGAGGCTCCTGAATAAACCCTTTAACGAAGACATCAGTTTCTTAACCAAAGTTATTAATGTTATATGAATATGTGAAAGGTCTGATGGGCTGACTATTTACCTTGACCTCTTCCCAATTTTCTTGTGATAGATGATATTCTTTACCAATCATGTTTATTCGATTATTTTTCCCAAGCATCTCATGATGTGTGATTCTTTTGATAATAGGAGAAGTAGCTTCTTCATGAAGCTCGTCACATGCCCCATAGTAAGGAGGGGTATCCTCCACAGTATTATTAGTTTTGTGAGAATTGGGAGGCCTTTGCTCACTAGTTTGACCTTTTTCCTACGAATTATTTTGATTATTTCCCTAACCCCTAGGTTCATGATTTTGCATTTGAGCTCTTTCCATTTGACTCAACCTAGATTGTAATGTAGTTATCTCCTTAGCATGATCAACAATCATCCTAGCTTGATTTAACCCCATGTTTTCTAACTTCTTAAGCAATTTTTTCATAGGTTCTTCTTTAGATTCCTTTTCTTTTCCTTTAGCTTATTTTAATTTAATAGCAGATCTGTCAAGCCCATGAATTTTAGATTTGTCAGAAGCCTTCTTATCTTTTTCAAGCTCTTCAGCTATGATTTGACTAGCCTTGTAGTTGTTGGGCCGCTAATATGTCATTATTACTATTACTTTTTAACACCTATTTCATCCATTTCTACTCTTCTTTATCATGTCAGTTATCATGGTTTATCATATAATTCCATCTTATAATGATTTATGCTCTTATGGATAAATATTATTTCTTCCCCTTTATTTTTAATAAATTGATGATTATGCATGATTTTATCAATGATGGTTTATTAATAAATTGGTTGTAAAATCACTCACCATTTTAGGCTCCAAGAGATTTTCCAGATGGAAGATTTGATCTCTAGCTCATCATTAAATGTGCCAACTCAGAAATTTTCTGGAATAAGAAGTGACAATTTTTCATTGGACATTTTGGGCAAATGAGGAAGAATCTGGAGAATCCGGGACATGGGTTTTGTCCAGAACTGACCAAGTTAGCTTTGTGATGAGAATTTTTCCAAAATTCGGTTCGTACTAAGATAAATGGAAGGTTCTCTAAATATGTTTTTCTCAGATTCGTTGTTGTGGCCATTTTCCAAATTATCTCAGCTGCAACACCAAATTCGACCTATTTTTGTTGAATGTTGATGGAAAGATATTTCTGATATGATCTTGTTGATCAATTTGTTGTGAACAATCCAATTTTATAATGGGAATCACATTGTAATCATCTCTGTTTGTAACAACTATCTACCCTTTGTGTATTTAAATGAAAACATAGATCAAAGCAGAGATGGGGAATTATGGGATTCATGATGGATGATTAGAGAGAGAATTAGATGGATGATTGAATTAGAGATAGATAGGATAGGATAGGAGGAATGGGAGAATTACTATTGAAATTGTAACTTTGATCATTGACTTTCATTATTGAAGCAGAGCACAAACTTACTGTAACGATTATGCAATGATGAATATATAAAAACAATTGCAGTTCCTTCACATCTCTTGAAGAAATCGATGGTATTCACCAGTGGCTAAGGGCCCAGCCCTAGTGGATCCACTCGCTATTTGTACCATTACATTACAATTTCAGTCGTGTAATGGCTTGATTTACTTTTCATTTCTTTGAATTGCATTGTTTTACAATTTCCTGTTTCTTTAAATTTCCCTGAAATCATTTTATGGCATAAAATTGTAATCGCGTTGCCATTTT
Source organism: Pinus tabuliformis (assembly GCA_031772625.1). Lineage (NCBI taxonomy): Eukaryota > Viridiplantae > Streptophyta > Pinopsida > Pinales > Pinaceae > Pinus > Pinus tabuliformis. Next base: position 380,631,459 of record CM062819.1, read on the forward strand.
CTTCCATCATAACAAGATTATTATCCTTTACAACTTAAATTTTTATGTTGTTCATTCTAGTTATAAAGCTTTGTTGTTCACTTCAGACTCTGCCATTCATTAAAAATTGTTGTTCATTTAGTTTTGTTGTTGATTTCCATTAACTTAGCTTTGCTATTCATTTCCATTAATTTAGATTTTCTATTCATTTCCATTAATTTAATGTTGTTGTTCATTTATAGCAAATTAGCTTTGACGTTCAAATAGGCTTTGTTGTTATCTCTTTCATGCAAGGATTTGGTTTCACCTTTTAAATGTTATTGCAGCAAGTGTGTTTGTTCAATTTCTACTAGCATCATTATTGATTGAATTTTCATTTCCAGTTAATTGTTTAGGTGTGGAGTGTATCAAAAACTGTAAAGGACATGGACTATCACTGTCTAAGTTCTCAGATTGAGGATCTTGTTTTATTTCATTTGCATCAGTTGACAAAGGAAATAGTTATTACTACTGCATCCTTGACTGATGATTGTTGTAGTTTCTTAAGTCAATGATCTAGTTTCAGAATATTTAGTTTCTTGCCATTGCAATTAGATTTTATTTCAACCATCCATTTACTCTTGTATTTGAAGCACTATACTACAATTTAGAAACATCACTCTTGAGTAAATGACCGCTTCAGACTAAGTATACTCTTGAAATAGAAAATCGTACCTGGATTGACAATTAATGTGAAGATAATTAGGATTTGAAAAGACACCTTTTATCATTCAACATTTTGGCATCGTTGGTGGGGAGAGTGTAGCCATTTCTAAAGAGTAGTGTGCATCTGAGGGGTGCCTGTTAGGAAATAGTTGGGTCTTAAATGTAGAAGGTAAGAGTCTGCATACGGATCATGTAAAACCCTTGCTCCCCCACTCGCTTCCCAGCATGATTGTTAAAAAACATAGGGTAGAAATAAATGTTTGAATTTCTGTGTGAATAACTAAAAAAATAAATAAATTGAAAAACAAATCTCATGATTTCACTTAAGTGGTGATGTAAGCACCACCCATTTCAATAACCAATTGACAAGAAAATTTGAAGGAGAAGCCTCAAAGAAACACATGAAGAACATCTTCTATTATGGTAAGAAATGGTTCACATTGCAACTTTGAATTTCCTATCAAAGATTTAGGAGGAGTGACACAAATGCACATAATTCCCCCATCTTCTCTAACAAATTTTCATGGTTTGACAAATGAAAATCCAGATACATTCTTATTTGATTTTGAAATACTTTGTAGAGGATATGATTATTGTACTAACAATCAAAGGTTGAAAGTGTTTCCTCTTACTCTAAAAGGAACAGCTCTCCGATGGTTCATGAGCCTAGGTGGGAACTGCACCTAAACATGTGAGGACATGAAGAACATATTCTTGAAGAAGTACCATGACTATTGCAAATCCAATGAAGATATTTTATGTATGATACAAGGAGAAGATGAAAGCTTGCAGGACTATGTAGAGCGATTTCGATACAACCTTCAAAAATCAAAGCATAAATATTTGGAAAAACAGATCTTAAAAACACTCCTTCTTAAAGGAATCAAAGATGAATTTTTAAAACTCTTAAATATGATAGGAAACGGTGATGTCTTTCAGCTATCATATGATGATGTTTGTGAATTGTGCATAAGGTATTTAAGAGGAATCTCTAAGGCTAGTAAGAATTCTAGAGAATTTTCTTCTTTCTTTTCCAAATCTGCTACAAGAACAGGAGACATAAGAGCTGAAATCAATGTTTTATTTGAAAATTTTAAATTTGATTTTGTTATCTCTCTAAATTGAAAATTGGATGTTTTGCAGGTTCAGAAAAATCAAGAATTTGATGAAATGTTTTGCGCTCATTACCGAAAGGAGCATCCCGTAGATAGTTGTTCTTCCTTACCTAGGATGGAAGCCTCATTTCAAAAAGATGAGGAAGCTGCAACAAGGTCAAAACCATGGAAATCATGGCCTATAGGTATGGTTCAAAACACTTCCTCTCCATTCTCTTACTTGCATAATCCATTATGGAATACTAATGTGTTAGCGTAGCCATGTCAATCTCAATGTAACCACCATCAATCTTGTCTATAAATTTGGCATGGTTCATCTTATGATTACATGAATACTCTCCCACATCTTGTAGCACAAACACATCCTCCATATTCTCCACCACCTCTTCCACAACATCTTGCTTGCCTATCAAAATCATCCACTCAACCCAATCAAGTACATCATCAAAATGCTCCATTCCGTACATAATTTCTTGCTCAACTCATTCCACACCCTCACGATAATAAACTAGTACAACATGCTTACAGTGTTGAACTGCAAAACTTACCCACCCTTCCCACCCATTCTAACTCACATACACCTAGAAGTTATGGAAAAAAATGAGGTTTCTTCTATTTTGCATCAACAAGCCATTTTAAAAGCTCAAGAACTTCATGATATGATGGCTATGGGAAATCAAGAATGTAAAGGATATATTGAAGATTGGTTTCACTCCATCACTTTTTTGCAGCATCACTCCATACTTCAACAATTTTGGCACCATCGTTTCAGGGGAAGTTGGCTTCTCATACCTTAATATTTATTAACATGCAATTTTTAAATTTGGGCATGTGCATACTTGAAGCCTTATTTCAAAAATGGCTCCACTGGAAGTATTCTTATACATAATCATATTCATTTTTCAAATCAAAGTAGGTTAGTGTAAAAAAATAAAATAAATAAGGACATAAGTAAATGCATTTTGTTTTTAATGGTTGTTTTTGTTGCAACATGCTATGGAAATCAAAATCGGTGATAAATGTTTTAATTCATTTGTGTATATAGATGAATTATAATGGAAATAATAGTTCTACAAAGACACATATTCATTGCTATCACTGATTTGGAAAAAATGCTTTAATATCATATTTTTTGGCTTGTGGGCTTGATGAAATTTCTGAAAACACAGTCGGGACAGTCATGTTCTAGGGGCCAAAATGAAATACTTTTACAACCTGTTCCTATACTAAGTATCACTTGCTATATACTTTCCAACCCAATTTAAATCACTCAATTTTGACTTGAAACGAAAAAGTTAGAACCAAAACATTGGCAAGGTGTCTAGTAGGCAGCTTAGGAACAGAGTTGGGACAATCAATTTTTGGAGGCCTAAATGACAATATTTTTAAAAACCTATCCCTATCCTAAGTATATCTTGATTTCTACTTTCCAACCCAATTTTAATCACTCAATTTGGATTTGAAACGGAAAAATTAGAACCAAAACATTGATAAGGTGTCTAGCAGGTAGCTCAGGAACAGAGTTGGGACAGTCAGCTTTTGGAGGCCTAAATGACAATATTTTAAAAACATGTTTCTATGGTATATTCCCCTGTGAATCTAGTTTACAATAAAATTTGAATTACTCATTTTTGATATCGTATGAGGAAGTTATGACCAAAATACTAACTGCCTATCGTAAATCAGCACTCTTAAAACTCTGTCTTTCGGGCTGTTCCTTAGAGTATTTGACCTCTCAATTGTTATTTTCCTCAAAATATATTTCAATTAAAGATAAATAAATGAATCTACTTTTATTTCTAATTTCAATAATTTGAATCCAACATGAAACGAAGAATCTCTGCTTAAACTATCCACTATTGTTCTAAGTGGGGTAATTGAAAATGACTCTGTTATGCAGGTTGTTATAAGTAAAATTGACATATCATATCATTGGATTATTAAAACCTATTTCTATTGGAGATATACCTTTGAATTAGCTCTCATCTAGCTTTGGAATAACTCAATTTGGATGAAAAACAAAGAAGTTGTGATTAAAACACTAATGGTTAGCATGATTGGCCACTGCTCTCCCGCAAGCGACAAATAAATATTACTTTGTTATTTTCTCTGTGGATTTGTTATATAGATTAACTAATTGTTGTTTTTCTGCAGAATTTTTTGATTAGGGGAGCTTGATCAACTCTCTTTCTCCATAATTTAATGTTTTATTGCAGGTAAACACTCGTTTTTTGTAGATCCTAGGAGAATAAAGAAGGTCAATTTATGGACGAGCGATTCTTGAAAGAAATTTTAATGAAACAAGAGAATTTCATCCAACTCATTACCCAATCGATTCATAATAGAAGAAATGAAGAATTGATTTCCATTGGAAGATTCATGTCATGTTTCTGCTGCCAAAACATTTTTTCAAAGACATCATTTTTTTCCTTGCCTTAAGAAATAACATCATAGTTGTTGTAACTTAATTTATTCACATACTGTTTGTAAATAAAGTTTTTGTGTTTTTGTTATTCCTCTTAAAGAAAAAATGTTTTTCCTCTTAAGGAACAATAGTTGTTCCTTTTAAGGAACAATAATTCCACGTATTTTTCATTTTTGTTGTTACTCTTAAAGGAACAACCGTTGTTCCTCTTAAGGAACGACAACCGTTCCTCCTAAGTAACAACACGTTTGTGTGCTTATTTTTGATGTTCCTCTCAAAGGAACAACACTTTCACATTTTTGTTTTCCTTTCAAAGGAACAACACTTTCGCATTTTTGTTGTTTCTTTCAAAAGAACAACACTTCCGCATTTTTTATGTTCCTTTCAAAGAAACAACGCTTTCACATTTTTGTTTTCCCTTTCAAAGGAACAACACTTCTGAATTTTTTATGTTCCTTTGAGAGGAACAACACTTTCACATTTTTGTTGTTCCTTTCAAAGGAGTAACACTTCCATATTTTTTTTGTTCCTTTCAAAGGAATAGCACTTCCACATTTTTGTTGTTCCTTTCAAACGAACAACACTTCCGCATTTTTTTGTTCCTTTTAAAGGAACAACAATTTGAAATTTCTGTTGTTCCTTTAAAAGGAACAACACTTTCGTATTTTTGCTATCCCTTTCAAAAGAACAACAATTTTTGGGCAAACTGGTCAAAACTGAAACACCACTTTCCACCTACTTTTGGAGGCCTTCCCCTTAGCCAAATTGAGTGCAAAATAGTTTTTTGGAAAACCTGTCAAGTCTAATTTCTAGAACATCTTGAACTTTACAATTTGGAATTCATTTGCTATGTCAAATGTCCAATCTCCCAAGACTAGTCAAAATGAGCAAAATGAGGTTGTCGAAATCCATAGTGATGTTGCAGACAACGTTTTAAGGCCTTCCTCAACTCCAAATTGAGCTCAGAATAGCTCATTAGAAAGATATTTGTGTCCACTTATCAGTTGACTCATCAGGAAAGTCATTTTAGCATCTCATATAGAAGAAAAATTGATTTTACAAAGTTCACTCAAATGGTGCACTAACCCTCATGAGGAAAATAATGTTTTCAATATTTCTCGAAAACCATGAAACTTGTGCCAAGAATAAAAGAGGTTTTTTTTGTAAGTCAATTATGGACAAAAACCTCTCTCACTTTTCTCAAATTCATCTTTTCTTGCCCAGAAACATAGTTTGAAGAAAACTGTCCCTTATGTTTGGTGAATGGCTTGTTCCTTGGAATGACTTCTCGACAAATGATGGAGACCTGATGTTTGATGAAATGAAATGGCCTCATAACTTTTGATATCCATCATACCTCCTCTTTTCAAATATATCTGAACAACACTTCTGCATGTATTTTCCTTTGTTGTTCCCTACAAGGAACAACACTTTTTTAAATGTTTTTGTTGTTCGTTCAAAGGAGCAACACTTTGGGAGTATTTTCAAGAACAACCCTTCCTTCCTCTTGGATTATTTCTGGTTTATCTCAACCACATTTTACAGATTCCCTTTCATGGCATGAAGTACACTACTTTTATGAGGACAATAATTATGGATTCTATCGAAGCAAGTTAATATCATTCACGTTATGATCTTTAACATGACAGCTCCTTGATGATAGATTATTTTTAAAAGGGACACAATTATTTATATACCACTTCACTACATCATTTTCTATTGTACATAATACTAATTGATCATCTTAATACCATGCTGGTTCCACCCTCCCTAGTTATAATCTTTTCTATCTATAATAAATGAGATTATGGGTATATTTTTTTCTATTGACATGTTTAACTTCTTCCGCCATCCCTACTCTTAAGGAGTACTGAGCCTCCCTCTTTTTTTCATAAAAAAGTGTAATAATAGCAAAATTTTGTTCACATATGGAGGTTAGGGGGTCTCATTACGAGCAAGCCTACCATGTTCGTAAGGCTGTAACAAAGTGACATTCCCATTATGGCCAACACACCAGGGTTATGATCCATTGGATAGCCAAATTATCCTTGGAACAGGAGGTCTCATCACAAGCTGGCCTAATAACTTTTGCTACATCCCAATGAATGGTAGTGTGGTTATATGGTTACCACGCTAGCACATTGATCTCTTCTGTAGAACAACATTGGAACTCTCCATTTATAAATTGAGGATCCTGGCTCATATGGATTAAAAAACAACCCTTCCGAGGTTATGGACGCATACTGGCAGCAAAGGCTCTGCTTATGGTATTGAAGTTATATCTTATCGTCAATTATTACTATAATACCCTTTTCTTATTTTCTCTTTTTATCGGAGAAGTTATTTCCTTAATTTTCCTTGTTTTGAACCTTTACACATGAGAAATTGTTTTAAGATTAATCACATCATTTTCAGCTAGAATACTGTCAGCAAAGCATCTTCTTGGCATATTGCTATCCTTTTTCTTTTTTGCATACCTTATCATCAATCCAAAGCATCTTATTTCGCATTCATAAATATCTTTACACACTCTGCTCTCATTATAACCATACATCTTGTCATCCTATCATTGTTATGTGTCCACTTCTTCATTTACTACCATATTGTTCATTCCCTTGCCTTGTCATTAGCATAACACCTTTCATAAGCTTTATGGTAATGGAATCCCTTTTCCAATTGGAGTGGGAATTATGCATTATGGGATAGCATGCAATATGATTACTACACTCTGCCATAACTTGTTGATTTGACAAAATATTAGTATTGCATGTACACCAAAGTTTTTCTAATTGAAATTTTTGCATGCATCTTATATGTTGCTATTCAAAACTAACACTGTGGATTCAAGAACATTGTATGCAAAATAATGATTTGTTTACAAGAGAACAACAAGTATAGGGGGGAACTCTATTCACAGCATGACTACACTATTGCAACTAACAGAAGGGGCTCGAGCAACACGTGAACGCGAAAAATTGTTTAGACATGATGTGCTTGCCTAGATTCCACGTTTTTGCATCACTTTTAGCATCCACTCTGCCTATATCAGCTTTAACAAATGTCAGTCCATATATGTCATTCCACATTTTTCTTTTTGGAGGCAAAAATTGAGGTAAAATAACATAATTTTCTGTTTTATTACGAATTTAGGAGAATTTCATGAAAATCCATTTTGAGCATTATTTATCATCATTCATTCCACATCTTTACCACTTCCCATTTTTCAGCGGTATATCATTTTTCAGTTTGGGGGAGTGTTTCTTTCATTCATTTCTTTCTTATGACCATATCATTAATATTCTTTATCATCCATTGTTATTCTTATTCATTCTCAACACCTCCCTTATTCCATGTTGTTTTACACCAAGCATAGAACTCAACAGATGGTAGCAACCACCTCAATTTGTTCTCTAGCATTGCATGAAAGCATGCTAATTCTTCAGTCTGGGGAGGAATTGCTACACATGACGGATGTTTTCTACTTTCTTTCTCATTTAAGGCATACAATTTCATTTTTATACAGTGCGGAAATTGATTTCCATATATTTTTAAAACTATGAACTCAATTCTTGTGATTTCTGGAAAACACAGATGTATTATTGAAATACACAAACCCAGATAATTTCAAGTTAAATTAGTTCATAAAATTTCAGAAATCATGCACTATCACCTACAGCCATTTTGTTTATATGTCATGATAAATGCATCAAAAATATGTAATTTTTGGATCATAGAAGCATCATAAATTATAAATTTACTTGCAACATTTCAACAAAATCTGGTTTGTGGTTTTTGAGAAAATGGTTAATGAAGTTTACTATTACTTATATCATATTTTGCTGCAACTTCATATACACATAAGTTGAACGTCAATGTAAAAATTGTTATGCCTTCATCAATATTGTTAAATTGGATAATCATTGTTTGAGGAAGAATTCATTTGTTCCGTCCATTGCATGAGTTGGGATGAACATATTTTTTATTGCTTGGTTAACATAGAGTCTTTGGGTTGCATAAGGACATGCAATATATTCAGTTTTGGGTTGCATGAGGACATGCAATATATTTAGTTTGGAGGTATGTTGGGCCACTAATATGTCATTATTATTATTACTTTTTAACACCTATTTCATCCATTTCTACTCTTCTTTATCATTTCATTTATCATGGTTTATCATACAATTCCATCTTATAATGATTTATGTTCCTATGGATAAATATTATTTATTCTCCTTTATTTTTAATAAATTGATGATTATGCATGATTTTATAAATGATGGTTTATTAATAAATTGGTTGTAGCATCACTCACCATTTTAGCCTCCAAGATATTTTCTAGATGGAATATTTGATCTCCAGCTCATCATTAAATGTGCTAACTCAGAAATTCTTTGCAATAAGAAGTGATAGTTTTGCATTGGACGTTTTGGGTAAATGGAGAAGAATATGGAAAATCTGAGACATGAGTTTTGTCCAGAACGGACCAAGTTAGTCTTTTGATTGGAAGTTTTCCCAAATTCAGTCCATACTAAGAGAAACGGAAGGTTCTCTGAAGACGTTTTTCTCAGATTCGCTGTTGTGGCCATTTTCCAAATTATCTCAGCTGCAACACCAAATTCGACCTGTTCCTGTTGAATGCGAATGGAAATATATTTCAGATATGATCTTGTTAATCAAATTGCTGTGAATAATCCAATTTTGTAATGGGAATCAGATTTTAATCATCTCTATTCTAACAACTTTCTACCCTTTGTTTATTTAAATGAAAACAGAGATTAAAGCAGAGATGGGGAATTATGGGATTCATGATGGATGATTAGAGAGGGAATTAGATGGATCATTAGATTAGAGATAGATAGGATAGGATAGGAGGAATGAGAGAATTACTATTGAAACTATAACTTTGACCATCGACTCTCATTGTTGATGCAGAGCACTAACTTGCTGTAATGATTATGCAAGTTCATTACAGATTGTTGTTCATTTAATTTTGTTGTTCATTTCCATTTATTTAGCTTTGCTGTTCATTTCCACTAACTTAGTGTTGCTGTTCATTTCTGGTAAATTAGCTTTGTTGTTCAAATAGGCTTTGTTGTTATCTCTTTCATGCAAGGATTTGGTTTCCCCTTTTAAATGTTATTGTAACAAGTTTGTTTGTTCCATTTCTACTAGTAGCATTATTGATTGAATTGTCATTTCTAGTTAATTGTTCTGGTGTGGAGTGTAAGATCAATAACTATAAAGGACATGAACTATCACTGTCTAACTTCTCAGATTGAGGATCTCGTTTTATTTCATTTGCATCAGTTGACAGAGGAAAGAGTTATTACTACTGCATCCTTCACTGACGATTGTTTTAGTTTCTTGAGTGAATGATCTAGTTTCAGAATATTAAGTTTCTTGCCATTACAATTAGATATTATTTCAAGCATCCGTTTACTTTTGTATTTAAAACACTGTACTGCAATTTAGAAACATCACTCTTGCATAAATGACCAACTCAGATTGAGTATAATCTTCAAATAGAAAATCATACCTAGATTGACAATTAATGTGAAGATAATTAGGAGTTAAAAAGACACCTTTTATCACTCAATAGTAGTCACCAGTCTTGGACCGTCTTAGTTCATAAGAAGTGTTAGGATTGAAAGCATCGATATAATATTCTAGAAGCATTTTCTCAATTGGTTTATAATCAACAGATATTTATTTAAGGATACCATTAAAACTTTTATTAAATTCTTCACATGTCTCGTTTTCTTTCTTTTAAATGGCGCTAATGGATTTTGCTAGAAATTGATTTTATTTCTGATCACCAAATTTAGTTGTAAAAGCATTAAGGAGGGAATCATATGAATCAATGCTATGATCAGGCCTATCCCTAAACCAATCCATAACATCCTGCTTAAGGGAAAAGATGAAGCATTTCATTTGCACATCCTCATAATTTTGAGCATGAGCAAATTTAGCGCATCATGTTTGAAAAGCATATAAATGAATTTTAGGAGTGATTGAATTATTTCCTTAGAAAGTGGGTAGCCTGTCTAGGTCGTTATTAGGAATGTTAGTGGGATAATCCTGAATGATAGAAAATTTAAGAGTCTTGTAGATATCCATGACGTATGGAATGGGAGGATTCAAGAAGAGTGAATGGATCTCACATTAGGCTTCTTGGCCAATATTGTCAAGGAGTTCATGAGGAGAGTTTGTGTAATCTAGCTTCAAAAGCCCTTTTAGGATTCAAAGCAGGATTAGCCAAGCTACCTCCTATAGAAGATGAAGGAAGTGGAGTCGCCACCCGGAAAAAAATCTAAATTAGACACAGAATATGATATGGTGAAAGTGAGATGAAGATGAATGGGTGAAGATTAAAGGATCAAATGATGAGAAGAGATTCAAAGGACCAAGTACGTAAAACTCTGTCCCCAGCAATGACACCAAAAAATGTTGTCACAAAAGCTTTCTAGGCACTGCGACAGTGCTCAAAGTAAGGGCTATCACTTTGATCCCTACTCAGTCCATTTATACTCTCCCTAAGACAAGTCAACGGGGGTAGTCCCTAAGGTGAATGGATGAAGATAGTGTGTGGAAAATAAGCTCTAGCAGATTTTAATGATAAACAACTTACTGAATTTAGAACAAGTCTTGGTCAATTCAGATGGATATATTAAAATAAGACACAAACACAAGATAAAATTGAACATAGACCAATGCATTTATATTGAATTAACCATAGACTAAATAAAAACAAGTTATCGAGAAAAAAATTATAAATGTGGTAGAATGATGATCATGAAAACTTTATCATGCAAGAGCCTCTAGATACTAACTCCTAAATCTAGAAGAATTTATCTTTCTCCTATAGTCGGTGATTTTAAAAACACTAATCGCACCGGACAATAGAGAAATCACTACCACGAAAGGACACCAAGGAACTTTAGATTAACAATTTAATTATTCCTTAGGCAATTAATTTAATGTGGTAAAGGAAGAAATCAAATTTTTTAATGTGACAAAAGTAAAACAAATCAAAGGGTTAATAGATTAAATTTTTAACGGGCCATAGGCCACATTATTTTTTTTTAAAGTGAAAATGCAAGTCCTCCTTTAATTTATTTATGTAGCAATTCTACAATCACCATACAATTTTTTAATTCTTTTAGATTTTTAATGTTTTTCTTAAATATTTAAATGTTTTTTAAATGAACATAAAAAAATTTAAAATCATAAGTTAAAATAAATGAAAAAATGTAAAGCAAAAATAAAATCGTATTTTAAATTAAAATGAATTTAACGAAAGCTTAATTAAAAATGAAATTGGTTTTTTTATTAAAAAAGAATAACTAACCCTAATAAGAAGACAAAATGAAATTGATTTTTTTGTTGGTTGCATATGTAGGTGAGGCAGCAACAAGAGATCAAGATGGATTGCAGGCCGAGGGAGAGAACACATCTTTGAGGAGGTAGTGTGCCATAGGAGGAGCAAGGGAGTGCCACGAGCAGTGATGAGGGAGCTGAGGGAGGGAGAGGAGAATGTGGGTCGGTGAGGAAGAGTTGTGGAGCAGAGGGAAGGAGGATTCAAAGGCCAACGGACAGTTTTTGGTAGAAAAACTCGAATGGCAAGAGGGACTCACACAGGAGGCAGCATGCTAATGGAACAACAGCTTGACGGAACTGTGAGATGGAATAAGGAACAACATTGATGGAGAATGAAGAGCTTCAAAGGAAAATGCACGCTAGCATTTAGAGCTTCGAAAGAGCTTGAGAAATGGAGGGACAACATAAATGGCAGCAAGGAAAAACACACGAAAGAGGAAAAACCCCACGTAGTAGATAAATTTGAAATTTTGATTAGAAGGAAGAACTGAAAAGTGATTTCAAATTTCTTTTAGAGGGAAAAATGCAGCAAATAGAAAGGAAAATGGTAGCCCAATAAAACCGTGAAAAAAATTCCTAGAAATTTCTCATTAAAATGATACTTTCTTTTGCTTAAAATTTCCTTGATACTCTTATAAAAATTTAGAGATTTAAACCTTTTTAAACCCTTGAACTGTAAAATAATGCCCTTGCAAAATGGTATCTAGGCCATATATTAGCTTCCAAGGCATAAGTCTGGATGCAAATCAATCTTGTCTTTGAGATCTACAACCTGAACCTGAAAACAAAAACACCAAGAACCCATATATACAAAAAAAATAAACACGAGAAACCCAAGTCATAAAACTAAGAAAAATACATATGTATGCAATAAAATGGTAGATCTATCAGATCTGAGGAGTATGATTCCAACTCCACTCCCAGGTCTGATCATGTATGTAGGAATTTATAGGGTAAGTTCCAGAGATAGAACACTAAAGGAGACTGCTCACAAACATATCACAAGCCAATACACTAGTATTCTTGATGTGGTTAAAACCCTAAAAGAGGGAAACAGTCCACAACTTGAGCCAATGTAGCCACTTCATGTAATTTATTAATAAAAGAATGAAAATTTACGTAAGCTTCTCTCATGAACAGTTACCATACAAATGACCATCCGTGCTCTTTAAATAGAGATCATGGACCAATCGAGTGTTAAGCCATAGATCAAGTGTCGGTAATATCGAGGAGATAATGAACTATCGCATCACTTCATGTCTAGAACATATCGCAACTGTCATATTGTAAGTTACAAATTTATATAGTAAAGAAACACACTTTACCTATCTCTACATTAGACCAAGTTATACTTAACTATTTCCTATGGGTCGGAATATCCTAACAATCTAATGCTCTCAAAAACTATATCTATCAATTTTACACAAAAAAAGTTAATTTTTTTAATTTTAAAGGAGGTTCTTAAATCAAAACCCCTTGTATATTCCTGGAAATGAAGTTGAAATTGAAGAGTGCTCCAAATGGATGTTATGCTTCTTCATTGCTGCTTCCAAGGCTTCCATCTTCTTAAAGCCTTTGGATTCTAAGTGAACATCTTGATTACAAATGTTGCAATGTCTATTAGTATTCTTCCCTTTGTTCTTAGTTTCCTTATCATTTTGTTGAAATGATTTTTCATTTTGAGAATAAAATTGCTTAGAACCCTTGTTTGGTTTAGGACCATTCGTTTTAGGATACTGCTTCTTAGGATTCTTTGACTTTGGTTGTTGCTGGGAACCTAAGGCTTTCTTAGAAGAGCTTCCAAGATTAAGAAGACCAAGATGTAAGAGTTTTTCTTGCTCTCTTATTAAAGAATCACATAAGGCATCAAAATATGGGGACTTGTAGTCTTGTCGTTGAGAAGTAAAGGTTTCTCTAATAGAATGGAAGGTGGAAACAAACAAAAAATAGGCTTGTCCCAACTTAGTAAGCATGGAATAGATAAGGCCACCATATTCTTTCTTAACCTTAACACCTTCCAAGAGAAGTCTAAGGGTGTTGAACTTGGACAAAAAATATTCAATGGAAAAGAAATTATTGGGGTGCAACATAAGCAACTCATTTTCAAGTTGACGGGCTCTAATTTCATTTTCAATTCCAAAAACATTAGTGAGATGTTTCATTACTTCATTAGGGGTATCAAGTTTTGTGATATGGAATCTAAGGTCTGGAGAAATAGACATCCCTATCAACCCACATGCTTGATATTTCCTATTTTCCCATTTGGTTGCCTTCTCTTCATATTTAGGTTTCGCTTCTTGGCCCGAGGTTATTCGGTAAAGACCTTTTCTTCTAAGTAAATCCATAATGTAGGACCACCATTGGAAGAAGTTGGTGCTATCAAGAATAACTTCGTATGGACTTTCAATTTTAATAGAACCTGAGGATGTATATGCTGAAACTAAGTGTTCCAATGGAAAGAGCTCAAAAAATTAGTCCGATTAAAAAAACGGCTCTGAAAACAGCGTTCGGATGAAGAAGTTATGACTTTTTGAAAAAAGGTTGTTGAAGATGCTCACGAAGTGCGTGAATGTGTATAAATGAATGATAATGTTATATTTAAAACACCCCCCCCCGTCCAAACTTAATCTAATTAGCTCACTTAAAAAAAAAATTATGTGACTCGCTTTTATAAATAAGTGAAAGTCACTTTTACAATGGTACTTCATGAGCTACCCACTAGTTTGTAAGTTAAATAAAAGATAAAGAGACTTTAGAATTATAAGTGACTCATATTTTCTAATGGGTGAGAATACATTTACATAAAGAGATTTTAAAATATAAGTTACATGTGCTTTTTGAAAAAGTAACTCAACAAAAAGAAAAACTTGAACCCAAGACCTCTATTCTCATAAAGTAACTTTGGACCAAGTGAGATATTTTAAAAGGTTAGTAATTTTCGGAAAAGGGGAAGGGTATTTCTTTTTTAATTCACTGAAGCTTTGGGGTGCATGCTTACTTGAAAAATCGCTTTTCTACTACAAAACAAAAAACCACACAACCCAACACAAACATGCAAAAAAAACCAAACCTTATGGCTTGAAGTTAGCTTTCACCGGAAACTAAATATTTTCCTCAATGTTTCTGATTTTTCGAGATCACACTAAGACATGGTGGAAAAGAGCATGTGCATGAGAAAAATCCTTAGTTTTTGTTTCTAATTTGCCTAGATCACAAAAAGACATGGGGCAAAGAGCATACGAAAAAACAAAAGGTATAGATCCGGTAATAAAAAGCAGAGAGCTAAATAAACTGAAATAAATAGAGAGATGAATAGCTAAAACTGCAAATAAAGACTATATACCTCCATATATTAAAAAAGACGTAGCTAGGGCTACCGGGAACCTTTTTGCATAAAAAAAAGGGGTCTCTTACTGGAAAAGATGCTCCTAACACAATACAACAGTCCTCTCAGCCTAAAAGTAGTCAAAAACATTAGATCTAGGAAACGACAGTGAGATGCAGTTGTACCTGCTTCAGATTTACATCACCAATGGATGCAACTATCAAATAGCTATGATACCATGTAGGAATTTACTGTGTAATTTCCTCATATAGAACACCAAAGGACACCACTCACAAACAGATCACAGATCAATACACCAGTATTCTTCACGTGGTTAAAACCCTCAAAGAGGGAAATAGTCCATGACCTGAGCCAGCACGCCCACTTCAGGAAATTTATTAATAAAAGAATGAAAATTTACATAAGCTTATCTCATGAACAGTTACCCTACAAATGGCCCTCCATGCTCTTTAAATAGATATCATGGACCAATTCAGTGTTAATCCATGGATAGTGTGTGAGTAATATCGAGCAAAGAATCAACCATCAGATCACTTCATGCCTAGAACATATCATGATCATTCGATTATAAGTTACAAATGTACATAGTAAAGAAACACATTTTACCTAACTCTACACTAGACCAAGTTATATTAACTATTTCCTATGTGTTGGAATATTTGAAGATTCTTTTGACTGAATGAAGGTGAGTTTCCTTTGGAGTAGCTGAAAATCATCCAACAATCCCAACTGCGTGCATGATATCTAGTCTTGTTCTTGTAATATAAAGTAGACTTATGATCATGGATCTGTATTTTCGTTGTTTCACTACGAGAGAATCATCATGTGAATTGAGACTACATCCATTTACCATGGGTGTACATACTTGTTTGCAACCTTCCATTCCATATTTCTTCAAAATTTCCTGGAGGAGTTTTTTTTTGGGAGAGAAAGATGCCATTCTTTGCTTGTTGTACTTGTAAACCAAAAAAGTATGTTAGTTCACCAAGTGAAGACATTTCAAATTCTTGCTACATGATAGAACCAAACCTTTGACTTATGCATTATTCATTGCTACGAAAGATTATGTCATCCACATAAACAACAACAATTAAAATTTTACCATCATCCACCTTTATATATAGGTTGTTATCTGCAGACCACTTAGTGAAGCCTTGTTGTTGAATATACCTATCATGGTGATAATACCATGTAGTTTTAGCCCATATAATTCCTTCTTGAATTTGCAAACAAGTTTTTCATCGTTTTGTAGAATAAACCCTTGAGGTTGTTAGCATAGACTTATTTTTCTAGGTTCCCATTTAAAAATGCATATTTAACATCTATTTGATAGAATTTGAAATGATGAAAGCTTAAAAAGGAAAGAAACATTCTTATGGCTTCAATTCTGCATACACGTGCAAATTCTTCTTCAAAGTCTATTCCTTCATGTTGAACATAACCTTGGAAAATGAGTTTTTCCTTATTTCTAATTACTTCTCCATTATCGTTCAATTTATTTTTGAGTGCTCATTTTGTCAAAATAACATTATTATCATAAGATCTAGGAAATAATTCCCAAGCATCATTCTTTTTTATTTTGTCAGGTTCTTAATTCATAGCCTTAACCCAACATTCATATTTTCTTGCTCGATTTACATTTTGTGGTTCAATTGTGGATATTAGGGCTAGATGACTACAATTCCAACAAGAGTTGTTCTAGTTTGTATTCCATTTTCCTTACCACCTAAAATTTGAGATCTGTGATGATTTCTCTGAGGATACTTTCATGGAGCCTCTTCTGGGGCTTTGGTATCATCCCTTCCTTCATCTGATGCTTCATTAATTCTTTCTTCTACATTATTTTTCCTTCTTATAGGAGTATCTTCATTATCTACTGGTGCTTCTTTTTTGATACATGTGGATGCTTCATCAATCACAACATCAATGGATTCAACAATCTTTTGAAGTATTTTATTGTAACATTTATATCCTTTTCCTCTAGGGTAGTATCCAAGGAGAATTCCTTCATCAACTCTAGCTTCAAACTTTCCAAGTTTATCATTATTATTCTTTATGTAACACTTACTTCCAAACACTCTAAAATTCTTAATATTTTTGGGTTTACCGTACCAAAGCTTATAAGGTATTTTATCACTGTTCACATGGATATGAGCTTTGTTAAGAATATTTACCGTTGTATGTGCTTCTTCACCCCAAAAGGTAATAGGTGCCCCAAACTCATCAAGCATATCACATGCCATTTGTTGAATTGTTCCATTAATTCTCTCTGATGTCCCATTTTGTTGAGGATTCCGAGTTATAGAGAAATACCTCTGAATTCCATGTTCTTCACAAAAGTCAAAAAAATTATCTGATATGAATTCTCCTCCACTATTAGATCTCATACATTTGATTTTCATGTCTAGATCATTCTCTACTAAAGTGATGAATGCTTTAAACTTATCAAATGTTTCATATTTAAACTTTGATAAACCAATCCAACACATTCTAGTAAAGTCATAAATAAGTAAGTTGAAATATTGTTCACTTTTCGGTGACCTTTTCTTCATTGACCCACACAAATCAATATGAATAAGTTCAAGGGGCCTACTTGCCACACCTTATTTGGCATTGAATTGTACCTTGGTTTTCTTACTAAATTGACATGTTGGGAAAATCACAAACTTCTCCTAGCTTTATTTACTTATGTATTTGAGTGACTCTTAGATGTCCCAATATTTTGTGCCACAAACAACCTTCTTCTATTTTTATTGAATAACATTCCTCTAGACTTCCTTCCAAGACATAAGCATTACCTAGAGTTCTTGTTCCTTTTATTATCGTTTTGTCTTTATCAAGATTTTAGACCACACAAGTATTTGATATGAAAACAACTTCATTCCCTTGGTATCACGTCTTTCTATCACTTAACAAGTTATGTTTCAACCCATCAACAAATAAAAATTTCCAATTTTAACCTTTTCTTTCAGGAAAATAGTTCTTTTTCCTTTGATAGCAGAAGGTTCATTATTTCCAAAGGTTATGTTATTTTATTTATTTATATCATTAAAAGACATAAACTTATCTTTATCACCTATCATGTGATTTTAGAATCCATTATCAATGTACCACAAGTTTTCTTCGTCCTCTGTGAATAAGGGTAGACCAGAGTTCTTAGATTTGATGGAATTCTTCTTCCATAACTTAGATTTTGTTTCCATTTGCTTATCTTGAGGTATTAATTGTCCTTTACTCATGAATTCAAATTATTTATGCCCAAATTTATTGCAAAAGGAACATTTAGTTTCATATTGAATAGGAGAGAAGGTATTGCAAGAGTTTTTCTTTACCCAAACCTCATTATTTTGTTTTCTTTCTTCTCTTGCCATGACAGTTTTGTAACCAACACATTTAGTAGCCTTATGACCAAAATTGTGACAAACGAAACATTTTAAATTGAAGTAAAATTCCCTAGGAGTACAATACCTTCTAGTGTTGTTTTTTCATTTATAGAAAATTAAATAAATAATTTATTTAGTATTATATTTGTTAATTTATATTTATTTATTCCTTTTTCATAGATAAATAAGTAATTTATTATTATTTATTTAATAAATAAATAATTTACTATTAGTTCTTCAATTGGTTATTTATCTTACACCTAATATAACTAAATTTATATATGAATGTATTTACATTGCTAATGATACCATTTATTTTTATTTATATAAATTAATTAATTAATTTATTTTTGCTATTATATTTATTAATTTTTTTTTATTTTTTTTAATAAATAAAAAGTTTATTAATATTCTTCATTTATATATTAAATGAATACTTTACTATTATTTTTCTTGCACCTAATATAACTAAATTTATATTTTTATATAAAAAATTTTATTTATTTTATTTATTATAATTTATCATTTATATATTTAGATATTTTTTTTTTTTTACCTAATATAACTAAATTACTAATATAACTAATATAACTAAATTAATTTATTTATTACTTTTATATAACTAACATAACTAATATAACTAAATTAATTTATTTAATAATATTACTATAATCGATTTACTATTATATTTCTTAATTTTTCTTACACCTAGTATAACTAGATTTATATTTTATATATATATATATTTATATATTTTTATAATTCATCATTTATATATTTAGATTTTTATTTATTTATTTTTTACCTAATATAACTAAATTTGACCTTGCTCCTTGAGTCAACCTTTCGCTCTGGTTACCGTTGGTGTCTCTGCTCTAGCTATTTAAACACGCTAAGCTGGTTCTGTTCTTCAACTTGTCATGACGATGAACCACACTGGTTCGTTCGAAATGCGTCGACAAATGATATTCCTTGTGATTTTCGCCAAAAAATTTCTCTTTAAAAAGCAAAGTTTACCTGGGAAGGATTTGGTCCTTTATTCTTTTGTTTTATGATGGAGTGATGTTGACTACTTCTCTTTAGTGCATTGAGATAGCTTCCTGTTTATATGGAAGACTTTACAATCTTTCATGTTTCTTCATAGTATCCAAGGCCTGTATTTATAAGAGGAGAATGTTGAACTTTGATGATTTCATCTAATGTTTCAGATCCTTTATCAAATCTAAGATTAAGAACATTTTCTTTCTCAAGTTATTTCCTTAGACTTACTATTTCGCATCCTATCTTCTCATTATGATCTTCCTCTTCTATGATTTGTTTCTTCAAAGTTTCATCTACTAATTTATCTTCTTCTAAACAAATATTAAGCTAAGATATTTCTTTGATAAAAATATCCTTTTCTTCTAGGGTATCAATGAAATTATCATCAAACTCATTAGTACTTGTATCTTCACATTCCATAATTAATGGACATTATTGATCAGACTCACCTTATTCAACATTTGAAATACCATCACTACCATTATTGCATAGACATGGAAATGGATCGCACTTAGAATAAAATACCACACCTGATAATTCTTTATTATCATCTTCCTCATTCTTGATCAATAGAAAGTGAGGTGCTCCCAAACTAGAATATTTGCTAGCATTTATAACTCTCACTGCGTCTGATATATCATTGTCATAGTTGTATGAATCCCTTCTTTAAGAAATCTTCTTCTTTCCCATCATCTTGACTGATCTTCTTCAAGCAATCAAGCTTCTTCTGATGGACCTACTCTCATTTGAATTGTTGTGAAAAATATTGAGATCTATGGGTGAATCAGTATCTACAAATCATTAAACTTTTCAATTTATTATCGAGATTTAGGTACACAACTTTACTGAAGGGAACCCGCATATGTACGCTACTTGTTGAGAAATCTAGGGCATGAATAGTTAAAAGATTTCCCTTCTTGATAATTTATTATGATATACTTTTACTTTTGAGCCTTTGATTTTTTCTTCATTATGTTCTTATTGTGTTCTTTTCATCAAGACAATTAAAAATATGCAAAATAAAAGACAAGTGATAGTATGTAGGCTTGTCAGCCAGGGCCAAAACCTCTTGCCTCTTGAGAGGAAACCCTGATAAAAATTATTCTTCTAGATCTTCAATTGATGATTACAAAGAGAAGTAGTCAACATTGGTGAGACCGATACTAAGTTTCTCTAGAAGAAGCTCAATGTTGGTGAGACCAATGATTTATAGAAACCCTCATCATTGACTCTGTGAGAACATCCTTGCCCAGGTACTCGTGGTGTGTTCCATGAGCACTATTCTTATATTGTACATCCCAATTTTCAAATAATATTGGTCCTCCATGACTACTCTTCCATTGGAAGCCCCATCACATCCCCAAAGAGTACCGAATGCCAAATGATTACCCAAACTTCCATTTTGTGTTCCGAGGTGAAGACCACGATGACATGTATATCTCTCCCTCTCCAATAGGGAGGTCATATTCCAATAGAGGAATGTACTCATTCCTATAAAAAGGAATGTACCTAATCTCCCTCTTAGATTAGGAATTTCCAAGTTTCTTCGAAGTAAGAAATTTATTTTCAGGCTGCATCTTAATTAGGTACCTATAGGAGCTCCTCATGTTGAACAACAATTCTCCTGAAGAACTCCTCTCTTCTATAATGTCCTTAATTTGTTTTCTCATTGATTCTTCATCTTTCAGGTGTTTGTCATAGGGTACAAATCATCCATTACTTTCATCCATGAGTTAGCCATGTCTTCATTTCATTAGAAAGGGATATATCAGATTTCCATCTACCTTTCCTCCATGGCATACTACTTTATTCATGCCATATTTTCTGGAATTATCTTTACATCCTTCTATATGGTCCTCCTGGAAGTCATTCACATATCTTTCCTTTGGGATTCCTACATAAGGCCATCTAGATATTAGTTCAAAAATAAGAGATGAACACTTAAATCAAAATCACCTTTGTGATGGTATTTCATCATGATAACTTTGTGTAGGTATCAATATCCTTCATGAATATTGACATATCTCCCACATATATCCATTATCAATGGTCTTCATATTTTTCTGACTCCTATCAAAGTCTTCATACATTACTAATTGATATTCTAGTCAACTCTTCTTGTTATCACATGTTGAATTCATTCCACCTTTGTTGCATATTTGTAGGATGTCTTCCTTTCTTTTCACACTTCATTCTGAGGAGCTTCCAATTAGAGTTGCTCAATTGTATTTATCTTCCTCATGATTCATATGAGAACACATTATGATGATTTCATCTAGTGTCACTTTTTCCTTTATGCAATATTTCGGAGGAGGAGATCCCTTCTTCTCTTGATCATATTTCCCAAGATCGAAATACTGATCCATATTATATACAACCATATGACATGACTTTCATAATAACCTATGTAAGCATACATACATCATCTTTCCTTTCAACCATTTAGACTTCCTGTAGCGGCTTCATTTGAATGAAAGAGTTTTATCCTTTAGACCTGATTTCCTGTTATGTCATCATAGCATCATCCTTGAATCTCACTAGTTGGAATTCCTGATGAAACTCTTGATTCCTTTCTAAATCAATGAGTCCTTTGATAAGGATTCCATCAAAGAAGCTTGATGATATTTCATATCCTCACTATAATATGATGATCCCTCTTAATGATGACCTCTACTTATTTCTGTAATTGACATTTCAATGAGGTTTTCAAGAGCTCCCATTCTTTTTAATTAATAGACTTTATTCCATACATCCTTTTTTCTTCCCATGTCAAGCACTTTTAATGCTTCTATCATGATGTTGTTTTCTCATATAATGCATCCTATCTTATTTACATTTCTTCCTATCCATAAATTACAAGTGGAAAGTAACTTCTTAGTGAAGAATATCATCTCAGTCATAATAGATATAATTTTGTTTCTTCCTTCTTAAGTTTCTCTGTCTCAGGTTATTTCTCTTCCTTAGTAGTATGAGCTTCTTCCTTGTCCCTCTTACATTTAGGACAAACTAGTCTATAGTGCCCAAGTTTCTAACAACCATAGAATATTTCCTTAGCCATGCTCTTCTTTTTCTTTATGGGACCAAACTTTCCAAATTTGCCTTTTCTTCTTGTCACTAGTTGATCCCTTCTATCTAATATTTTGTTAAATTCTTTCTTCAATCTATCTTCTTTTGCCTTGGAGAGAGACCATAATTTCATGAATGGGATAACTTCCTATTCCCTAGTATATACGAGGTTAACTTGATCATCATTCAATTCATTTAGAATCATAGAGATCATTTTGCTATCAGATACCATCTCTCCTAGATCGTTCAATTGCACTTTTATTTGAGATTCCTTTGAGAGACATGGCGATATCTGTTCAGCCTTTGGGATATTCAACTTATATAGGTCATATCAAACCGCTTGAAATTTTCTATCGTGCTTTCAGAGAAAATTTCTCACAACTTATTAGATATTTCTTTAGATGTCTCCAGCTTGGCTACATAGGAAATGAAAGGATCTTTGATAGACTCCTTAATAATGTCTTGAGCTTTGAGATCTGTTAGGTCCCTATACTACTAGTGTAGCCCCTTATTGTTATTACTGCAACCCCCTTATTTTATTGTTTTGCCCATTTAGTCTCCATATTGTTATTATTGTACCCAATAGAAGCCTAGTATTGTTATTATTCTTCCCTTACATTATTATTGTTTTTTTCGATATGATTATATTGTGACCCCTTAGACTCCTATATATAGAAAGGAGTTATTGTCATTTTCATCATCCAAGAATTGTTCACTTGTGTAATGTAAAGGAGGTTTCCCCCTCAAAGAGGCTTATTTTGATGTTGTTGATCTATCTCTTCTTCTATTTTTTGAGCTAGTTTCATAACATTTGGTATCAAAGCTTTCGATTCTAGAGTTTTGCCTCTTCAAATAGACACTCATCGAATTTTTTCTATAATGTTTTTTTTGTGAAGCTAAAATAGATGAAAAAAACAATTTTGCGATGAAGTCTGGATGAACATTTTATCCGAATTTTAGATCTTGTGTCACTATATTTTCGGATATATGATCCAAGAAAGTTAGGATTTTGGCCGGCTCCTGAATTCCATCTCAAACAGGTGACCTTGGGAAAATCATCATAACTTTCTCTCTGAGCATTGCATTCAAATTTCAAAAAATGTGATAGAAAGAGGATGGGTTATAGTTTTTTGGGTATCGTTTTCTGTCCAAAAGGTCAAAATAGTGACACGTGGCACTTCGTACAAGTTCTCTCTATTGAACTAGTCTATAATTAGGTCATTGTGGGAGAATTGGCATAACTCGTTGTTGGAGAATCCAATATTGATCAGACTTGTGGGATTGTAAAGAGGACTCAGGGCTATCTCAAGATGAAGATTTAGACCTTGAAGATCAACAATTATATAGACACAACAAATTCAATATCTAATGCCTACAAAGAGAAAAAATGGGTGTGTATTGTTTAAAAATTTCCATAAGTTTTGTTTGAAATAATAATTTGAAGTGATTCAAAGGGCATAGTGAAGCATAATAATCATTAATTGATTCCCCAAAGAAATAAAATGGAAACACCTTGTAAGCAACCCAAAATTTGTACTATGACACATGAATAAGGAAAAAATGCAACATGATATATCAAAATTACGAGACCAAGTGAAACAATTTTCGCTCTCAAAAAGACTAACCAAAAATGAAATGGAAGCTAAGATGGATGGTTTGAAGAATAGATTAAAATTATACATGGAAGGATTGAACAATGGCATGAAAGATAATATGGATGAAACTCATGATGAGAACAAAATAAATGTTAATTATGATTTCATATACTATAAAATTTGATCAAAGACCCACCATGTTCCAAAGATTGATATGAGGAAGTTTGATGGCAAGGATCTCGTAACATGGATACTATAGATGGAGAAATATTTTGATCTCCATAATGTTAAAAATGCACAAAAGGTACGCATTGCAACTTTATATTTGGATCCCAATAAGTTTGCATGGTATCAATGGCTTTACTTTCATGAAAAAATTCTCAGTTGGTCAATTTTTACGTAGGAAATGATAGCACATTATGAGGATACAAAGAGAAACACCTTCTTTAGTCAATTGAAAAATCTCAAACAAAAGAGTTCAATTGTGGATCACATTGAGGACTTCCGAAAATTGAATATAAGGGTAAATTATATTTTAGACGAGGAGAGGATTGATGTCTTCATAGGGAATTTAAAGGATAACATTTAACATGAGGTTCATCTTTGGGAACCTTATTTATTGGAGAAGGCATTCAAGTTGGTAAGAAAAATTGAAAGTAAAATTATGGAAACAAGGAATCCTACCACTCACAACTACAAATATGGAAGTTTTTTTGTTCTTGCCCTTTTACAAGCTACAAGGTTGACACCACAATAGTTGGAAGAAAAAATAGAAAATGGGCTTTGGCACAGTTGTGATAGAAAACACACTAAAGGTCATAAGTGTGCTGAGAATGAATTATTTTACATATATTGTGAAGAGGAGGAAGGAAATGATTAAGAAACATCAAAAGAATAGGATATCCACTAGGAACCAACCCCATAGAAATAATAAATGAATCTGACCATATCTTGTAGTGAATTGGTAGGAATTACCACTTGTCAAACTTTCAAGATAGGTGAAGAAACAGAGACAGCGAAAAAATGTTTGGAAGGATATATTTGTTGGATTGTATCTGATAAACAAACAAAATGGGTCAAGTGGTTACCTCTAGTTGAATGGTGGTATAATGCTTCAGCAAAAGTGACCCCATTTATGGCACTATATGGATATCATACACCATCCATCACATCATATTTAAGAGAAAATTCTAAGGTTCAAGCAATGTAAGATCACATCAAGCATCAACAACAAGTTTTCCAAATCTTATAGGATAACCTCTTTGGCACAAAATGAAATGAAACAATAGGAAGATCAACATCACAGAGAAAGAAGTTTTGATGTAGGTGACTTGGTATTTTTACGGCTACAACCATACAAAAAAATGTTCTTTAAGCAAGCTGAGAAGGATAATAAATTATCACCAAAGTAATATTTTCCTTACAAGGTGTTGCAAAATATTGGTACTATGGAGGACAAATTGGAGCTTCCTCCATATTCTCGATTGCATCAGTTTTTCCATGTTTCATGCTTAAAAAAGGTTATAGGTGACAAGCTCCCAGTTCAAATAATATTGTCGGAACTTGAGGAGGAAGGAAAATTCATATTGGAACTTGAAGTAGTCATGGAAATAAGAACCTGACAACTATGAAATCAATCAGTTTCAGAGTATCTCACATAGTGGAAGAACTTAACCACTAAATATTTTGCATGGGAGGATGACAATTTTATATAGAAGCATCCAGAACTGCTCAAACATTGAGGAGAATAATTTTTGAAGGAGAGGGGCATGTTATATCCCTATACTAGTAGTGTATCTCATTATTATTATTAGTTAAACCCCCTTATTGTATTTTGGTTCCCATGTAGTCCCCATATTGTTATTATTACACCGCATAGAAGCCCAATATTGTTATTGTTGTGTCGTGACATTATCATTGTTGTGTTAGCTATGATTATATTGTGACCCCTTAGACTCCTATATATACAAAGGAGGTATTATCATTTGTATCATCCAAGAATTTTTCATTTGTGTAATTTAAAGGAGGTTTCCTCCTTGAAGAGGCTTATCTTAAAGTCATTGATCTATCTCTTCTTCTGTTTTGTGAGTTGGTTTCATAATAATATCCCTTTCCATGTATTAAAATAATGTTTTTTATTTGGATGGCTTGTATACCTTTCCATGGACATGATAAATGACTTCATTTACTTCAAGGAATATGTTTATCCTTCTTTTCCAGATAAGTAAGTTTGATAATCCAACCATCTTTTGGTTCTCCTTGAAACATGAAGTCATTTTTACTAAAATAAGGAAAATGTACTTACTTGTTAAGATAGAATATTCAACTTGATAATGATGTTTCTTTTGGTGATCCTTTATTCAATATAGAGAATATTTCCTTTTGATCTAACCTTCCTTAGATTTGAAGAGTTTCGACTTCTTTCGTGATGCATGAGTGTTGATCTGTAAAGTGATTCTAGGGTTTCATTATTTCTTCCTTCTTCCTTCTCGAAGATAATTTAAAGACTCTTGTTGTTGTAGATTTATTCAATCTTAGTTTTTGAATATATTTCCCTTGGTAGCCTTTTATTTTCTATGATACTTCTTTGAAGCTTGATTCTCATGTGTCTAGTTGCTTGAATTTCCCTTCTAGACTTATGCACCTAAGTTCTCAGACCATGTTGAGAAGTCTAGGGAATGAATACTTAAAATATTTCTTTACTTGATACTTTCTTGTGATATAATTTTACTTATTAGCTTATGATATTTCCTTTGTTATGTTATTATTGTGTTCTTTTCATCAAGACAATTACCAATATGCACAATAAAAGACAAGTGGCACAGTATGTAGGCTAATCAGCTACGGCCAAAACCTCTAACCTCTTGAGAGGAAAACCCGATCAAACTTCTTCTAGATATTCAATTGATGAGTATGAAGACCATGACAAATATGCTTCACTCTAGTATCCTGTGAAGAACCTTGTCACTAACCTTGATACTCTTCCCCTTCGATTCGTCGACTTTCTTCTTGATCTCAAACTTCTCTCTTCAACTCCTTCTAGTGACACTAGGTCTCTATACTTTATACTACTTCCTTTCATCTTTCCCTAGAGAATGTTGGTCTCTAGACTCCAAACATCCCTTTTCGGCTATCTCTAGAGAATATTTGTCTCTAGATCAGAAACCCTAGTCTCTATATTGCTTCTCTTTTATCATTACTTGATTCCTTCGATTCTTCTTCAAAACAAATATGCCAGAAGAAACCTTCCTTGACTGACCCCAGAAGAATCTCTCCTTCACAGTACTCAAAAGAATATATCCTTCATATTTCCGAGAAGAAACATCCTTTGTTTACCCATAAGAAACATCTCTTTGCTTCCCGAGAAGAAACCTTTCCTTGTTGATCTAAGAAGAAACCCTAATTCTCAATACCCACAATAATCTTGTTCGCTATACCTTCTTCACACTTCTTTTGTTGTACTCAACTTCGTACATCATCTTGATCAAATGCTTGTTGAGTTTCTAGCCTCTAAGTGAAGCCGAGTGTCGCTATATATACACCTCCACACATGTCCTTTAGGCCCACATGATCTCTAGGGGTTAGGGTGACTTATTCTATCATGTTCATCCATCGTTGTAGGCTGACTTGAAGATGAAAGGTGACAAGGTCTTGGAGGTTACTTTAAATAGACAATATTGAAATTTTACAAAGTGTAACATGAATTAATTACATGACAATGACTCTAATATTTTATGACTATATAACAAATAAATCCTATAGACTTTCAACCAGAGCCTTGACTCAAAAATAAAATCTCTTGCTCATGGAACCCATGAAGCAAGTCAATACAATAATTTTATTTTTCTTATTTACATCTCATTACATAAAATTATAATTACATTTCAGTATGAAGACCAAACCTAGTTACACTTTTCAACACTACTATTATGCAACCAACTAGTGTATATCGAGTAAACTTACTTTTCAGTTAATTCATCATTTGTATAACTTGACGAAATGTATCAATACCTCATTAAACATTAATTAAATGATAACCATACATGAACACCAATATTTTTAGGTTGAAACGCAATGTGGGAAAAAAAAACACTCATGTCGTCATCTCTATCTTCTTTTTATTGTAATGAAAAAATTCTTACAATCTTGTACTAGAACATACTCATACCAGCATGCAGGATCCCACCTTCAGAAGGCTACAACCTTCTCTCATTCTCCAGCACCAACTAGAAGGGAGCTCCAACCCCCTGATCTCATTTACTGGCACCCACGAAAAGGGAACTCAAATCCCCTTATATGATTTACCAACTACCATTGGAAGGAAGGTTTGAATTCCTCATTGAAGGATCCAACCCTCAGCACCTTCATGGACCACGTTTCATAATTTTTCACACTTGATCCACCTGCTATAAAAAATCACAGTTGTAGGTCATGATGGATTGATAGTCACAAAACCATCACTCATATTCAATTACAAACGAAGAACAACATTATCATTCTTCAGGATATCAATCCTCAACCAATTCATCTTCAAACATCATTATTAAGCATAGACCATTAAGTAACACTTCGTTGATAGACAAAAAAAACAAAGTAAGACTAATTAGACTCATAAGACATCTTTTTCAGCAAAACCCTAGCTTATATACACGCTTTTCTCAAAACATTTTCACGTGTTTATGCACTTCACCAGAATAAAACTCACGTATAGATATGAATATATATGCGACCTACCTATGTTAAACGTATGCGTACGAAACTTTCAAGTTATCAAACCCGCATACAGATCTACAATTAATATCACAAACCTTCACTACATCATAGAACTTTAGACATACCAAGATCTCGACATACACAAAAAAATCACACGTTAGGAAACTATCATCACTCATCAAACCATAATCAAAATTGTCATCTCAGATCTATTGGATCAGATCGATCATCAAGTTCCCGAGTGTATACTTATTTTTACATCAAGCAAATCATTAATAGCCCATTACATGCATATTTATTTCAGATCTAACTCTTCATAAAATATTCATCACTTGCACACGTCTACCACTTTGATATTCATCTCCTTATATATCTTAGCCCTTACCCAATACCATAGGTCCAAATCATACTAATTCCGATGGTATTCTTAGACGCAATCAAATACCCATTGTTGGTCTCAATACAACAGGTCGATACCATGGTAAAGACCCTTGTTATTTATAATACCATGGTGCGAAAATTGTACGCAGATTTCCTTCTTCATACCCACATGTGTACATGGTTTTTCTTTATAGAACCTACATATAATTCTTGAAATTTCATTTTTATTATTCCTCTATCTTTGAACTGCAATTCCTTTGAACAAACTCTGTGTCACATGTAGACACATCTTGTTGACATCCCAATCAAGTAGTTTTCCATAGGATGCCATCAAATGACAACACATCAAGTAGGTTGCCATAAAGGACAACACATTTGTCACAGTGCCAACAATATTAAAGAAACTTCGGGAAAATGTTGCATGCCACCTTATGTTTTGAAGTTTACTACTAATGAAATACAAGTTTATGTCGTTTTCACAGCATTTTGTCTTATGAGCCTGATTTGTTATGCTAATTGTGTAGAATTATGAGAAGATTATTAGATGAAATGAATTTTTCCACTAGTATAATGGTTTTTTTTAGTTTTTCAAGATCTATCAAGTTATTTTGAAGAGTATCTTAACTTTCTTGATATTTCTTACAAGGGTTTTGTAATAAAATGGTAAATTTCAAAATTATTTGTTTCTATTGGCTTAATTCTTGATTGTTGAGTCATCCACCATGTTCTATTTGATTTAACAAAATTCTTAATTTCTCATTTAAATTGGATCAGGTCTAATTCTTCACATTTCATCCATATTTTACATTTTTCAAACCTTATATGTTAAACCCAAGGGTTACAAATGATCCTACTGAAAATCAATGGAAATGAAACCCAACAAAAGAAATTAATGTATGATTATTTTCCGCCGACCATGATTCCCAAATATTTTATGATTAATAGTGAATTGAAATAGAATTTAAACATAATTTAAAGGAATTTTCATCCATGCATCATGTTTTTTTGAAAAACACTTTATGAAGGTTCAATGTGAGTAATGAATAATTTTATGGGTTACTTTGTATTTTGATTATGTTATTTTTACTTATTCACATATGATGACTGAGAGGATTATATCTGCATGAATATTGGATTCAATGTTTATGATAAAAATCTTCATGTATTTTCCTTTTCCTATGACATTTAAAGTGGAAAATAAAATACATGTGCCTTGAATGTGAAATATGATTTTGTTATATTAGTTAATTCAATTTTGAATTACACAATCATTGACCTGACATATTTATAGAAAAAACTAGATATAAAAATTATCTTCCTATTATAAAATCATATTTATTTGACTATCATTTAGTTAAGGAATGTAAGCCAACATAACATAGTAAATCGTCCTTGAACATAAGGGATACATCCATAATGACAAGATGACCATTAACAAATTTTATATTTAATACTTCCATAAATATAGTAGCAAGTAAAATCACACTTAGAGTCTCACACGATGTGCATTACACCACAACATAGTGTAACACTAGGGAGCCAACATCTCTTTGTGACATTACCAATGAAAATTTCAATTCATTCACTAGGAAAGATGACATCTATTTCAGACCCTTGTAAGGGACAAAGTGTTAGATTAATAACGGTGCCTTCCACTTGGTGCCTCCACTTTTCAATTTTTTCTTGTCATACAATTCATCCATACATATATGTCCATACTACTCACAAGTCAACAATAATTACCAACCACCTTACACATTTCCATTGTACATGCTTCACTTACTATCTTTTGTATCAACTAGTTTTATGCAATTTTAGTGTATTCCCCTTCTTACGCACTAGTACACTTTGGATATATCACTAACAAATAATGAGAGTGATCTTAATCATGATATAGTACCTCCTTTTTTTAACCCTGAGCATCTCATGTACATTTCAAGCCAGCAATCTAAAACCCTACTCCCAAAGCCCTCAGTAAGTACTCCACCTCCACCGTAGGAAACAATGTTCACTCAATTAGCGATCTTCGAGGCTAGTCATACTAGTTCCATGAATTCAAAGGAAACAAGTTGTTTTTATGTTTGTGAAGGAATAATCAACAAGTTTGATGGACTTGAATGTTCATCTTCTCATTCACCTACTAGATGAGGTTGAATTAGTTGTGGTGGTTTCTTGTCATTAGATTTTCTTCTTAGGTAGGTACAAAAAGAAATTGAAAGGGTTTTTAAACAAAAGGAAAAACTTGAGGGGTTTATGGCAGAGGGGTATATATTATGTGACTATTTCTATTATGTTGGTTACTACACCAAGCAGATCGACAACACACTAGGTGCAACAATTTGGGACGATGAAAGGGAAGAAGACAAAAGAGAAGGGGATATTATTGAAATGAATAGGAAGATGTACATGATAAAGAGTAAGTGGATTATAATTTGTCAAATTTATACACAATAACTATTCACATTAACTTCATATTAATGCATATTTTTATATCACACGTACTATAAATGATGGTTTTGTTTCATCAGCGAATTCAGAAATTGAAGCCATCAAAGAATTCATTCTTCACAATATGGAAGTGACACAATCATGGGTTACACATTATATGAGTGGAAGAGGAGGAAATGGGATAGTGACAGGAAATAATTCAAAGACTTGAATGGTAGAAGTGTGCCTTATCCTTTTCATTTAAAAGAAAATATCCCAATGGCATGCCCTAACATTTGGATTGTTGATAAAGTGAGAGAGAAATACAATGCATATGGCTGTTACTTGCATGCTGAAGAGGATATGTTAAACACAGGGATTTGGTGCAACAACTCGGTAATAATATCTTTCTGTACATTTTCAACTTCATACAACACCTTTTTTTTGTTTACTAGCGGAATTGGCAATGACGGTGGTTTTGTATTCACGTTACACGGGGTCGAATCCCACTAGATGCCACTATTACCTCTAGGAGGAACTACCTAGCCCGCAAGAACAGCCCTAGGGTAAGAGAAGACTTGAACTCGTGACCTGCACAGCGGCACGAACGACTTAACAGATCATCTACTAGCCACGAGACCAAACCTCTGTAGGTATAACATCTTTGAAATGTAACATCTATATATATTCTATAATTTTAATTATGTTTGGGTTAGTAGACACATGAAACTATGATTTTTTCACTTCTTTATAGGTGCATTTATTCCCATCTATGTGGGCAAATGAAAATCATTTTTGCACGGAGGATGTCGATGATGTAAGCATGACACAAGATTATGGAGTGGCATTCGATTCAACCAATCGATTTGCGATAGCCAAAATGATCAAAACCTAATGCAAGAGAGATTAGATTATGTTGGAAATATATAAGAGATCATTCAAGAATACTTTTCTTTGTTCCAATATGTTATTTATAGGTGCAAGTGTTGGGACACCTTTGATCAAAATAATGTAAAGGAAGATCATGATATTTGGATTGATCTAGACTTAAATAGGAACATAACAAATTATAGGTATAGCCATAAATATGGATATGTAGAAAAAATAACACTTCATTTCATTAATATCAAATACTAAAACAAACTTACAAACAAAATGGAAATAAATTAGCTCGATAGATGCTTGCTTATCTCTGAGAACAGATTGGAGGCTACATGCCTCTAAACTATGTTACAATTAAGCTCAAGGGCCTATTTATTATTAAAAAACAAGGGAAAAGCCTAAAAAGCCAAAATTCTCAGCCCAGGAGATGGAATTCCAAGAGTTTGTGAGCCCCATTGGGGGTTAGTCGAGTAGCCAACTTCCCGGGGTCATAACCTGGTTATATTATATCCATTTGGTCTGTATGATACCTTGCTGGGAATATATATTTGAGTACTATAGGATTTGCAATAGGCCCTTTACATTGGTTATGAGCCTTCTTCAGACCTCAAAAAAATGTTGTTTAGGGGGTTAAAATGGCTCTAGAAGTTCACGAATTGAAAAACTCCTAAAAATAGTAAATGTTGCAATAAATAAGGAAATGGATGAAACTGATTAGAGGTCTAGATGGAATAGCAAAGTAGCCACAAATATGCATGTGGGTTAGTTCTTCATCATGAAGCAATGGTCCCCATTGCATTCAGATCCTCCATGAGGTGAGGACATGTTTGTTGAACCTAATCCCTCGTGAACCAATTTTCCTGGTGAAGGACTTAATTGCTTTGACAACTCCATATAGCTAGATCCTCTGTTGGCGAGTGTTCTTGATCTATGTGTTTATTGTATTATTAGTTGTGGCTTGTTCCATGTAGTCTGGGTTTAGATATGCTCATGTGAGTTGTTCTGCAATGTCATACCTGTCCAAAAATGGTGGAGAATAAGGCGGTATACATTAAACACTGGGTGCACACCAAGGAATAGTGGAATGTTGATCTTGAAGGCATTATCCCCTACAACCACGGCGATGGTGGATGACCTATATCAGAGCATGAAAAACTTGCAGTGTGGACCACTGAGGCACTTCTTTTGTAAATGCAGCTAACCTTTGTTACCCATCTCGAACTTGTGTGACATCTGATGTTGATCATGGAATTGCTTATACTTAGCATTAACTTTGTCCAGTATATCATGGACCTACTAATAGATGTGTTCAATGCAATCAATGAAGCTATTAGCTCTATCGACTTTGGACTGGACGTGAGAGGAATATGCCTGAGTAGTTACATATGGTATGGCCACATCAATGGGACATAATTACTTAAATACTAACCCTACATGAAACGGGTTGTGGCCTGTTGAGCTATGTAGAGCTATGTTGTAGTTGTGTTGGACATATGGGATGCTTTCATGCCATGTGCATGGATGCTTAGAGGTGTACATGCAGAGAATATGTACGATCATCATGTTGACGATCTCGTTTTTTCCATCAGTTTGCGGGTGGAAATCCATGGACTTAGTAAGTTCGGTATACTACATCGACGAGAGACTTGACCAAAATGCACTTAGAAATTTGATGTCCCAATCTAATACAATGGACTGTGGGATCAAAAAGTATACCCACACTCACTGAAATAATATCTTAGTAGCAGCCTCTGTTGTGATACTCTTCTTGCAGGGCGCCATATTGGCCATCTTAGAGAATCTACTAACGACTACGAAAATGTAGTCATTTCCATGCTTAGTAAAAGGATGGCCCAACATTTAATCAATTGATATTGATTCCCAAGGTCGACTAAGAGTAGGAAAAGGAGTATATATGCCTTTCTTCTTGACGGTTGGTTCGGAAATGGTACAAGCATTGCACGATCTAATGTACTTCCCAACATCCTAACGAAGGTTCGGCCAATAAAATACTTATGTACTACTGCCACTATTTTCTCTATTTCAAAATGTCCTGCGAGCTGACTGTAGTGTGCCTCCCAAATCATATTGGCATGCTCACTTTAAGGTACACATATGTGTCCTAGGTGACATAATAGTGCATCCTTGAGGTGAAAATTCAGAACTTTCTTACCTTCCAATAGTGTTTGGTATGTGTTTCTGAATTCTCGATCACTCTTGTAAAGATGCGGCCACCCCAAAGTCTCATGCATATAGAACTTGAGCACAGTGATCAATGCCATGAATGGTGGTCGACTCAAGAAGGCTACAACAACATTGGTTTTTCCCTTCTTGTACTTAATGTTGAAATCTAACTATTGCTGGTATGTGAACCATTTCTTATAGGAATCGTTCTGCAACTTCCGTTGTGTTTGTATGAACTGCACAGGTCAGTGGTGTGTGTGGATGAAAACTTCCTTCCCCATAATGTAATGCTTCCATTGACGGTAGGACTGCAAAATAGAATACATTTATTTTTCATAGGTGTGATACTTTCAGACTGTGTCTAAAAGTGTCTCGTTGTGGTAAGGAACCTGATTCCCCTACTAAGTAAGAACTGCAGCTGTAACATAGTCGGATGCATTTGTCTCAATCTCAAATGCTTGTTGCATGTGTGGTAATGTGAGCACTAGTATAGAGTAGAGGTGATGCTTCAACTTGACAAATGCATGATGTTGAGTTTCAGACCAAAACAACTTTTTTTTTTCACCCTTCGTGACTTGACTTAAAGGCAAAGTGATATGAGAGAACCCCAACATGAACCTATAGTAGAAATTGGCGAGATACAGAAAGTTGTGGAGCTCCGTTAGAGTGGTTGGCGATTTCCAATCCCAAATGACTTGTATCTTGGTTGGGTCCAAATGCACACCTTGCTCATCAATTATGTACCCCGGATATTAAACCTAGGTCATGCTAAAAGTGCATTTCTTCAAATTGGCACATAGCTTGTGTTGTCGCAGGGTTTGTAGGTCCCTTAGATTTGAAGGCAGTCTTCCACACATCGGAGGGTTCAATAGACACCTAGTGGTACTCGGACATCAAGTAAATTTCGATGAAATATTTGGCCCCATTGAGCTGGTCTAGAAGGTCATCAATCCATGGGGTTCGGTACGTGTCCTAAACAATGATCTTGTTTAGTGCTTAATAGTCAATACAAAGTCTGGAGTTCCCATCCCTCTTCTATACCAATGTAATGAGCCTCCCATAGGGTGATGAGCTTGGCATGATGCTCCCTTTCTGCAACAACTCCTTAATCTTCCTCTTGATCTCATCGTTCTCTAGAGTAGAGTGTTGATAGATTGGTCCATTGGGTAGTGGCACTCCCATGGTAAAATTGATGGAGTGCTTTAGGTGACAATGCAGAGGCACCCACGTAGGTGAGGTAAAAATGTCACTGTACCCCTCCACGACCTTGCCCATCTGCTACTACTATGCAGGGGATCCCTTTTTAGAAGTTGTGGCCACAATCTTCTTCTTTCGGTCAGGGAGAATCATAAGGAAAACAAATTTTGTGATCTGTGAAATGATCTTATTGCATTTCTATGTAGTGATCAAATAGACGGTCATAGGCAATGATACCTCTAGTATCTTGTACAACTTATTTACCAAAGTAATAATCATAGAGTGAGGTATAGACTCATATACAACATGTCGCTTCCACAAGTATAGTTGTCATAATAATAATCACAAACTTCAAGAGGAGAAACATGACATAGTACATCATTCATGAAGGGGTTGATGATGTAGGAAATGCTTCACTGTTGACTTACACGGATATATCATCCTTGGCGAAGCCACCTAATGGTGTACGGCTTCAAATACGTTGTAGTTGGTAGGCCTAACCCCTTCACGAAATATGCTAAAATGACTTTCCTTTCACTCCCACCGTCGATAATGAACTACAACAGAGAACACTTCACCGACATTTGTGAGTGAAAGAGGAGTTCCCCCTCCTCTCGATCTTCAGTCTCATTCTTCTCGGTCTTGGTGGTGGCCATGGTGGGACAAGGATCTGCACTAATGATATGCTTCCCTTTGTAAATCCCCTTATCGGGTTTTAACTCATAGTGAGAACATGCATCTCATTTGGATGCCTTCAGCTCAGCCACAAGTGACTACATGTCCTCAAACTCACTTGAGTTGTGAGTGGAGCTCTTATGGAACTCCTACTTCTTTCCCATGTCCTTCTTTGTATTTTTACTGTTGTTCTTTACTTGCGGCTTCGATGGGTTGTCTTGGGTCAACCCGCCTTGGCTTTGTCCTTTTATCTATGATTTGGGGCCACCCTTCCCTTGGTTTTGATTCACAAATCCAAAGTCTTGCTTATTCTATTTAAACCTCTGCTCAACCTTGACAGCGTATGGGTATGCCATGCCAAGCATGGAGATATCTAGGAACTCCGTCTCGTCCTGGATGTACCTATATATAGAGCCATGTTACTTGAGTATCAAATGTCACTCATAATCCTTGATACCCAAATTCGTGTGAAGAGTATGAAAAAAATTGGTAAACTGAGTCATGTATTTGTCCCCTCCGTACCGCAGCATGGCGAGCTTATGTATTTATCCTCACAGCTCCTCATATGGTAGTACTTCTCCTTAATTGTGTCCTGGAACAAATTACAAGTGAGTGGGGTTGAAAATAATGAGGTTGTACTTTCGTCCTTGTTCTGGAAGTAGGTTTCCCACTAGTACTTAACGTGGGGGGGTGAATTTGAGAAGTGAAAAAGTAATATTTTCCTAGCTCAAAAAATCATGAACACAAAAACATCCTTCTTGTATATTTAACCATTTATCTATGGTGTCTCCATGTATCTGACCTTGAAATATGGGGATGTCAATATTAACTTGTACCTTGAAGGGTGTGGTGCTTCTAGAGTGGATGCTGGAAGGAGATGTGCCACCTTTGGACCTCCCTTTCATTATCATGAGACAATGTCTACATATAAATAATACAACACTTGTCCAACATGGTTGTGTAGAAGAGAAGTCGATACGAGTTTAGGATTGATGGTCTAGAGAAAAAATCCACATCTCTGTAGGAGATTCATATTACGATATAAGAAACTCCTTTACCACAAGTGTAAATATGAGTTGACTAGACGGAAATACTCAACATAAATGAAATTAATCCATCAAACCAGTTCATCATCATTGTCATGAATCCCTCCCTAATAGTAGGTCCATCAAACTAGCCCTTGTATTTATCCCTATCCCTTAAATCCCTTTTGGCTCCATCGAAATAAAGATGAGAGAACCCATTAGAGCCACTTGGTGAAGGAGAAGGACAACACATCTACATTAACCATGGAGATGAAAAACAAGATGAAATTACTAATTTCCTTTTAAGAAAATATTAATTGGTATGTTTACTTAGTTGTGTCCTTGTGCTATATGATGAGTATATAAATTGAGTTTCTCATAAACATGGACATCAAAAAGACAAGGACAACTCTCTTTTTTACTTTTTGGAGAGGGTTCCTTAATATTTTATCCCATTCTAATGAAGAATGCGGCCCAACATTTTTTTTTGTCATTCTTCATGGGCCCATAGATCTTATATCTAAATCAATAGACACTATATTACAATCAATAAAAAAATTCTCTTCAACCTAAGTATGGATCCACCTTCCCAATTTATTATTATTATTTTGTGACATAAAATCCCTTAGAGCTATTGGAGAATACTTGGGGAAATTCCTTGGAGTAGTTGAAACCAAGGGAGGTAGCGTGCCACTTTGTAACAAAATTCCCTCAAGCTCTATCATCTCCAAACCATTCTTCAAAAGAATGTCCAATAGCCTCTACCACAACTCCATGAAGTAGAATACTTAAAAAGAAAATAGCCATATTGAACCATCAACAACATCCCCAAGTCTAAAACAACTCTCTAGTATAGGTCCATGAAGCACACTCTTATAAAAGACAATGTGTTGAACAACATTCACAACATCCCTATTTGAGCAAGCTTCTTTAACTATTTCTTTAATTTATATATGGAAAAGAATTATGCACAAACAAAAGATAAAAATTCAATAAGTCTCAAGCTTTTCTTTATATATTTATTAAATTTAACAAAATATTATATTTAATAAGTATTATTTAGAATTAACTAAAATATTTTTATACAGTTAGTGAATAGCATGAGTATACCTACTCAAATAGTTCAAACATTATTTAAGAGCATGCATATACAATAAAATAAAATAAAAAAGTTTGATCCCAATTTTCACATTTTACATTAAAAAATGGTCTTCACCCATATAGATCATAGGTTAAGATACCACCCAAGGTTTTATATGACCAAATTTGAAATCTCGTGGACACAATCATGAATGTAGGAATATTATATCTTATAGAAGGATCAAATTGACAAAATCTATATTTTACTAGATACTAAATTAAATTAATTGGACAAAATCTATATTTCATTAGATTAATCTATAGATTCTGTCAAATTTGACCAAATCTATTTTTTATTAATTAATTAGTTTCATATTCTCATGAAGTGA
Source organism: Pinus tabuliformis (assembly GCA_031772625.1). Lineage (NCBI taxonomy): Eukaryota > Viridiplantae > Streptophyta > Pinopsida > Pinales > Pinaceae > Pinus > Pinus tabuliformis. The sequence goes on from CM062819.1 coordinate 380,670,444, forward strand.
TCAAATTTGACCGAATAATCTTTATTTCACTAGTACCATTAACAAAATCAAATTCACCATGCTCTATTCCACATCTTTATAAAATTTGACCAATTTAGTTAATTATCACCAAAGAGTTTGGCTCCTAGAAAGACCGACAAATGCAAATTACCCAATTAGTCAGCGACACAATAACGAGAATCTGACCTGGCAGGAAATGGTGAAACCATAACTAAAATCCTAAGCCTATCTCTTAAGAATTGTATATATATGAATGAATTTGGATCATAGAAAGCAGACGTATCCTTTTATGGATAGACAAAAAGTGGGGACTCTGTCAATTCGATGTCCGACTGAGAATAGTGAGA